>JAPDOI010000692.1:0-310501 GCA_029168955.1 Aplectana chamaeleonis | reverse complement strand
TACGATCCTGTACTGGAGCGTAGTATATGCCAGTACTCATCCGTCATCGCTTTATATCACCGGGTGCGGCAGAACGTAGATGTTTTGTTGAGGCTACGTCGTGCTGTTCTCCCGCAGGCCGGGATGTACGCCCGGCGACGGGCTGACGCAGACTGCAATGTCGCTGCCATCAATATCGGACCGAAAGGAAGGTGAGGGTTTACCTGATATGCGCACTGTATGCTCGCGCTGTCGTTGGTCGTATCCCGAGTCATGATCCACTTCGGCGAGAAGGGCCTCTGGAAGTTTCAAGTCGCTTTGGGCGTTCAACCCAGCGACGAACGGCATGGATGATAAATATCGGACCCTCGGCGCGGCAGCGGGCGACTGACGCGACGTAATGGCCGACAAGGGGGCACCGCAGTGTTTTGACGTTGCAACGACACTGCGTCACTGCCAGCGAGCAGCCACCGAAACCGCGACGATAATGTTCAAAAACACTTTTGTCCCGCGTCAAGGTTGACGATCGGCGACCACTCGCCGGCCTTTACAACTCTGCAGACCCCGCCTGTATGGCGGCGTTCTGCGCATGGCCTCACTTCCGCGCTCGTTTTCCCAATTCAACATTTATTGTTCACTGATTGGTCAAAAAACAGTTGACCATATCTCGCTGAGTTCGGCAGTTATCTGTCTGTGGTATACTGGTCCACAGCTAAATTATGATTTCGGTTAGCAGGTTACGAAGTTTTCCCCTACGAAAAAAGTCGAAATTGTTCTTTTCTTCCCGAAATGTCCACGACCATCCCAGCCCGTTGGCGTGCTTTCCACTTCTGATCGACGAGTTAGGACGTGAACTTTTTCGATTAAATTTTCAGACTTCCAGTGTCCGAAAACAGAGCAGTGTCGTGTACTTGTTTTTTTTCTCACCGGAAAATCTCTAGAATCATAGTTCTTTCAGCATTGCCTTGACTATCCTTTTTTCAGCTGCTTTTCCACTTCACCCGGTGATATGTTCTGGGGATTCGTTATTCCAAACTGCGTTCTGATCTTCGTGGCAGGACTCAAGGCACAGTTGAGCTGCCTTGCCTGTGATAAAACCATACCCGAACAGGACCAGAACCAGTGCTTCTGGGCGAAGTAGGCTTTCGTTGATCCTAATTCTTTCGGCTAAAAATCTCTTCCCTTCAGAAGATCTGCGAAGTCGCTGTTACTGTTCAATCTTCTCTTATATACACTCTGGCTTCTCACACTTTTTGCCGGCAATGAACAAGTAGGCTATAATATTTTATTCAAACTTCCAATAAGACTTCCAACCTTCCGCGATTTTCAGGTGTTCTACCTCTTCATAATAGTTCTGATCGTGGCTCTGATGACCGGACCAACAATATTTGTTGTCCACACATTTTGCCACATCAATGTAATAGATGTTTTCACAGAGTTCAAAAAGCATCTTCGTCTTTTGCGATTTCATTTTCTTTCACAGACTTGTCGCAAATGGCAGAATCGCGCAGTATTCGGCAGATTCTACACTCTTTGCCCTGAGAAGCCCAAGCCTAAAGGGAAGGAAGAAGACGAAGATGACATCTCACTTCGATTGGTAACTTTGGTTATAGATTCGGTAGCAGCCGGAATTTCAGCGTCCCGTAGATAGGGTGATGGACAGTGTGATTCCATTCGAGACGCAGGCATTCTTTAGGTGGCATCTAGAGTTCTGCGAGCTGCGAGTTGCGACACGCATAAGCGCCGCCAGCTGCGTGCTCGCAGCGTCCTCACTACGAGCTGTCTTGCGACGGGTGGTGAGGGCTTTCATGGTTGTTGCCGCACTGCAGGCGCGCAGCTCGCAGTGCGAGCGCTCTGCGACGAAATTCTCGCAGAGGGCTTTCATAGTCCTCTCGCACTGCGAGACGCGACCATTTCGCACGCATTGCGAGCGCCTGCGAGCGAATACTTCCTGACCCTATTTTGTCGTAGCTCGCACTGCGATCTTCCTGAATCATCAATTATTTTGCCAACAAAACGCACTTTGTGCTGGATTTTCCTTGTTTTCACTCATGATTGCTTCTGTTTCGCTTTCCACTGAAGAGTTTCTCTTTAGTTCTACTCGTGATTATATCAGTTTGCTTTTCAATCATGGTTTTTTTTGAAGTTTCAACACACAACATTTGTGCCAGTGATGCGTATCAAAGAAAGTAAAAGCATTTCCAAAATGTTGTTTGTCCTACATATGCGATTGTTGTTTCGAGGGTGGTATTTTCTTCTTTTGTCGTCAAACAGCAGGTCAAGCCTTTTTGTATCGTCTATCATTCTGAGTGGTCAA
The DNA here is from genome assembly GCA_029168955.1 of Aplectana chamaeleonis. Lineage (NCBI taxonomy): Eukaryota > Metazoa > Nematoda > Chromadorea > Rhabditida > Cosmocercidae > Aplectana > Aplectana chamaeleonis. The sequence goes on along the minus strand of JAPDOI010000692.1, from coordinate 308,205 downwards.
AATTCTCAAGAAAAAAATTCACGTCATATCCTGGTGACCCTATGGGAGTTTAGTTAAATGGGGTGAAATTTTCTTGTATTTGTTGTAATTTTGAACGACGCTCGACACTAAAAAGGCTCAAAGACTTTCATTTTAACTTCTATGCAATGCTACTGAAAAGGCTCAAACTTCCCATTTTTCATCGCTCCAATATCCTTAAGCCCCGTATCCATCGAATTTCCTGTGTTTGCATTTTTAAGCTCACTTCATCGCCCGGCAGGACAGCAACGGAATGAGATGTGGCCCCGAAACAATACCGCGCTCCAATGCCTCTAATTCCCTGATTCAATATGACGCAATGACTCGCTGCACCCAGCCCTGATTCAGGTTCACACTGCCCGCAGCTCGCAGACTCACAAGCTAGTTGCGAGTTTTTCAGGCCACGCCCCAACCTCTCGCACTGCAGGCAGCTCGCAGCTCGCAGAACTCTAGATACCACCTTAGGCCTGCGGTGAATATCTCGCGACAAGCGACTTGTATTACATATCCTTATTGAACCTAAAAAATGATTGAAAATCACACTTTTATGACTAGAATATGCCCACTTTTCATTATGAAATGGAGAAATCGACTGGAATAAGAGCTCTGCAAAGTTGCAGCGACCAGCGACACGTCGCCGAGCGAGAGGTTAGGCGAGAGGAGAAAAAAGACGGAAAGAAAAATCCAAACCGGGACAGTTAAGAAACTGTACACTTTCAAATATTGGTAAATCATTGTTTTCTGTGTTCAACTAAAAAAGAACGCCACGAGATGTTCGATTTGATGAAAAAGTCGATAAGGAGCTCTAGTCGACCAAAAGCGACGTTCCTGCAGCCGATCGCAAACGGCGTCGCTCCGGGAGTGGCGGCGGCAGACGGACTGTAGGGGTCTGCAGAGTTGCAGAGACCGGCGAGTGGTCGCCGAGCGTCAGCCTTGACACGGCAACAAAAATGTTTCGAAACATTATCGTCGCGGCGTCGGTTGCTGCTCGCTGGCAGTGACGCAGGGCCGTCGCGGCGTCAGTACACTCTGCGGTGCCCCCTAGTCGCCCTTTACGCCGCGTCGGTCATACCTTCATCTGAAAGTGATCGATATTGCATCACCCAGCGTTGCTCGTCGCTGCGAGCAACGCCGCAACTTGGACTCTGCAGACCCCTTGTCAGGTCACGGCGTCGCCGCTCCCGCCCGACCCGTCGCCGCCCTCGCCCGCTGCTTGGCTCCACTTCCCTCATTCTCCAACGCTGCCGTGCCGCACCGGGACTCATCATGATTATTTCTTCAGAACCCTATAGATGAATGTCGCCATGCGCGTTTGTTGTAATGATGCGATCTCTCGGTAACTTTGCACAACGGCATTTTTACTTTCGATGCTCAGTCGTTTCGTCAGCGTTAATCTCCCATTGTAGGACGGAATCCCACGAAAAGTGGTGATATTTGAAGAGATGGAGCCTCGACGGGCTGATTACAATGACACCACTCTCCATACATAATATGAATTTTTTAGCGCAGCGATTTTCGAGTGATCTTTTTTTAATCATTCGAGATTTAAATTATCAACTCCTTTCAAATGTTCACTCTTTCAAGTAATTAGAACTTCAGTTAGGAAAAGTACATGCAGTCTTCTGTTCTGCGTGGGATTGAATCTCAGATAATGTGATGTACTGTGGTTCTCTGGGCCAAATTCCGGTCCGTACTTGCGTCTCGCCACGGTTTGCGCCCGCACGCGCTCGAGTCAGTCGAGTTTCCAGCGCCAAAGCCGACTCGATGTGGTTTTTTATACAGTTTTCTCCAATTTTGTTTAGTTTCCAGTTTTCAAAATCCACCTAGAGTCAACAGATCGGCTGCTGCGGCGCTGGAAAGTCTTCCGACTCGAAAGCGTGTCGAGACCAGGGATGAGCGGAACTCCGACTGCCGATTTCCGAATTCCGCTTTCCGAGAAATGGGTGTGGAAATCGGAACAAAATGCGGAAATAGTCTTAATCTGCATCCACTGACGGAAGTTAACAAGTTGAGACTCGTCAACTTCTTTCAAGATTTGTCAAAGGCAGTTGTAACGATAAAATCGTATTATAGTTATCTGTGTTTCTGAGCAGGCAAGCATACGAAGTAAAAACTAACACGGGAAACCTCCCACCAACTCTCAGATATCGAAGAAAAAACCGCTTATTGAAATCTCTGAAATATTTGATTACGCCTGTATGGTGTGTTCCGGGGTACTGCGGGCTTTGAACAATCCAGACGTCGGAAATGGTTTTGTGCATTAAAATTCGTGAGCAGTTTACTTTGTTTTGTGTTTCTTGTAGCGAACACCCCCGAAAATAATATGGTTCAAAACACATGCTCAAATGCTAGAATTTTTCGGGATAAAATTGAGAATTTCGGCAACTGTTCCTCTGGAAAGACGAGCGGTGGACAACCGTATATGACTTGGGAGGGGCAATCCAAAGGATCTGCTGGTCCACGGGATGTTCACTCTTCTCGCCGTTCTTCGTTGTACTTTCATCCTTGCTCTTCTTTGAGGGGCCCAAAGCTTACGTTCCAGCTGGAAAACGGGCACCATTTTCATCGCGAACACTGCCTTTATTGCAACTCAATTTCTATGGGATCCAGGAATACGCCTAAATTAAATTTCATAATTAGTTAGACGTTAGCCGTTCAAAGAGCCAAAACTCTTCTTAGTCGTTAATCCTTAGCCGTTATGAATCTAGACTTTGACAATAAGCACTGCGAATGGCGAAAATAGCCTCCAAGGGTAAGGCAGGGATCATACAGTTCACCGCAATGTTGAAAGGTCATGGTGCGGTTGCGGTCACACACTAAAACTACGGTGGAAAATCTGGCTCCTCGCCAAATTTCATTATCGATCGATAGCACAGCTGATTTTCTGGGTAAGTTGCGGTTTTTCTTTTTTTTTCTTGTTTGTTCCGGCATTATTTTTGCTTCTGACAGTCTAAATATTGCGAATAGGGGCTATTCTTAGCGTGTGAGGATAATAAGCCATTAGTTCGGGCTTCGAAGTGTCTTTTTTTCAAAATTCCATTTTGAAATCGAAAAAACGGCAATGTGCTCTCGCACACTAAGAGAACCCCTATTCATAATATTATGCGAGTCAGAAACAAAAATGAAGCAGAAATAAACAAGAAAAAGATGAAAAACCGTGACTCACCCAGAAAATTAGTGCTGTCGATCGATAATAAAATCTGGCAGAGCCAGGTTTTCCACCGTAGTGTGTGACCGCAACCGCACCATGACCTTTCAACTTTGCTGTTAACTATAGAATTGCTCTCTGCAAATAGCATTCTAAGATATAATTTCCAGAACATATTTCTGAACAATCTTCTTTGAGTTCTCGAATACGATTTATTAACAATGTGCAGAATGTTCACATAATAGTTCTGTGGCTTGGACTTCAAAGTCCTTGTTTTGAATCGAGAACGGGTTGAGGGTTTTTCCAGCTGTACAATTTCTCAGGGACCATCCCAATCATTGAGGGCTCTTCGCTAGTGTAACGCTAGTGTAGTGTTTTGTTTAGCACCAAAGCGATGCCGCACCGCTGCGTGACGTTACCTTGGGGCCAAAATATTGATATCCCAGATTTATAAGCCGCTTTGTTAGAAATAGGAATGATTGTAGGGTATGCATACTCTGTACGACACGGTATGTACAGTTTGCACGGATCGCACTGATACTTTGCGTTCCCTATTGTAGGTTGGCGCAAACTCGGTGCATGTATGTTATAACACGTAGTGCCGAGTTTGGGCCAACCGTCAGTAGTGGACGCGAAGTATAAGACGATCAAAGCCGGCTGTGCATATCCCGAACAACTACCAGCGATATATAGGCCAAAGTTGATGTAATCCCTCCACTGGGTAGCGATCTTCAGTCGCTAGTCGTTCGACGTAACTCTGAAAAAGCCTGGTAGTCCTTGAAGCTCTCAGTATCCCGTCGCAATTACGCACATCCCTGATGGGATCACCATGGGACCAGAAATTTTATCCGTAATGGTTTAGGGTCCAGGATGGAGAAGTATGTATCCGGGGAATGATGATCTGATATTGGCTATGCTTTTCAGCCTGAGGGTCATGGACAATTTTTCGATGTCAGCAGCAAGTATACTTTGTCCCGTATTCCGATTCCAAATTCCGACTTCCGCAGTTTTTCGGCTTTGGAATTCCGCTTTCCGATTTCCGAAATTTTCGAAGTTGTTTCGATTTCCGATTTTCGACTTCCGAAATTTGAATTTTGTTTCGATTTTCGATTTCCGAAATTTTAATTTTGTTCTGATTTCCGAGTTACGATTTCCGAAATTCAAAATTTTTATTCCGCTCATCCCTGGTCGAAACGCATTTGCGGACCGGAATTCGGCCCAGAGAAGCATAGTACCAACCGTAAGCGGAAAATCCCATTTCGTACCGACTGCGTGCTACCATCGTACCGACTGCGTGCTACCATCGTTCGTTCCAAACGCGCGCCTTTACGTGCCGGCCGCTTGCGAATTTCGTTCCGAACGTCGTCCATCTCACGGTCGGTACACAACTTGTTCGTGGTTGATGCGCCCCATTGTGTGAAAAGTTGGTCAAAATTATCCGTTTTAGATATAGAAATTGGGAAATAGGAGCTGCTTCCGTGAATTGAAATCGAGATTCATGTTTGTTTTGTTGAATGAATTGCTGTGCGATACTGATCACAGACTTTTTTTTTCTCCGAGAAAAAATATATGAGAAACGCCTTCTATCAGATGTGAACTAGTTAGATTAGAAAACCTGGGGGCTGCATAGTCTCTACCTATGTTGTGAAATAATTCCTTGCGGTTTTCTTGAATGGGAAATCGCTCTTGAATCCCGGAAACTTCGGAGACATGTTGAAGACCACTCGAAAGGAAATAATTTGTTCCGCAAAAAAACGTTGTCGCTTATATCGTAGGTTTGATACTTTGATATTTCCGGATCGATAAAGTGGAAGCTGGAAAAGTGGCCTCATCGTGTTTCCGAGTATCAACGCCTATTAAAAAGATTATAACTTATGCCAACATTCGATCAATTGAGTTCGGTGTCTTCCGCCAAAAAAAGTTTAAACCAGTCTTTGAGATCATCGTCTTCGGTAAAAGAGCTTCAAAAACTCCGGTGACTTCTTATAGATCATTCAACCGATTTCCGGGACAATACAGTGAAGCTACTTGCTACCTCCAACTTATGGAACCAAAATTGATTGAGCTGCGTTTTGAAGAAAACCGACAACGTTATCTTGTAGAACCAATTACTATAACGTGTCTCCGGAATTTGTGAAAATTAAAGCGCCGATTCCGGTTAAGAAAAGCGAAATTCTGAGCTGAACTCCCGACTGGTTAGGAACCACATACTCAGCCTTCAAACTATTTAAATCCTTTGATAACTATGGTCTCCTTCTCAGATTGATTCCAATGAGTGGACGGGGTGGTGGACGAAATGTTTCCTAATAGAAGGAAACACCAGCTAGGGGTTGTGAGCTCAGCACACAAAAATGGCGATATTGTCCTGTACTTTGCAGTTCGAATTCCGCTCGAGACCTTTTGGCTCGGATGGTCTTGCCTGTACTTTCAACTCCTGAGGACGGGTCGACTCCTCCATTTTTTTGTAGTGATTCCACAACCCACCTCTCTGACACCCATCTCTTTTCTCTGACGCGGCCGAACACTGCCGCGATATTGCGTATTCGCGCAAACCGCAATCCACGGCGCAGTCGATAGAGACAGCATCAGAGATAGAAAACGACCGTCGTAGCAGTACATAGTAAGCTGCCACTAGCCGGTGTCACCTCCAATCACCGCATTTCTCTATTGCCCCTGTTCTTCACCTTTCTTGCTGCTAAGAACTGTTACGTCCTCCAACCGAATGGACGAGGCGCTATCGTTGCTGCCGGCCAGTGGGCGTTCGCAGACCCTACGCAACCTTCGAGGGTCTCACATCTGAATTATTCAACGCAAAAAATGTCTATCAGGCACAAAAGTAGAAAAAATACTTTAGCAACCATCGAAGATGGAGCAGCCCGAGCCACTGCCAGAGAAAACAGCATTCGCAGAGTCAAAAAAGCCACCGATGCTCCCTCCGGTAGCAGAAATTAAGGTTTGTCGTCGACAGTTCTGCCGATAAACTTGAGTCTTCACAAAACATCTGTTGCTTTCAGAACAATTCGCAACACACGGAGGCCACCCGCTTTTATGCGTGGCTTACAAATCTTGACGATGGTGCGAGAAGATCAAGCGAGATACTGTTCCGTCCAAAAATCGCCTAATGAAAAGTTGCTCGAGAATTGAACAACTCCGCCAACGTGTAGCTGGATGCCTCACAAGGAAACCAGAGATGCCCAGGGCTTCGGAGGCATCTAGTCTAATTTTGACACGAGAATTTACGTAAATTACGAAAAGCTTAGCCTCAGTTGGTGAAATTTTAGCGACAGCGCCCGCATATTCTACGTAAATTCTCGCTACAGCACCCGCATATTCTACGCTTATTCTCGTTGCAGCACTCGGTCGGTCGACCCACCCAGTCTTGATCCGTACTAGAAAGACGATCTGCGATCGAGCGCATCGCCGTTTCTCTCCCACGGCCTGCAGCATTAAGGCGGCCAAAATTATCCTTAGCAAGGTCTTCCAGGGAGCGACACGGGGTGACCCTCCACGACCACCCAAAGAGTGTCAAGTTATCCGTGGATTGACTCTACATGGAATGCGGCGGCGTTTCAGGTCGCGCCCTCGGAGGCATCTAGCTAGGCGTTGGCAGAGAAGAGATACGAATGATTACGTTTACATTAGCACCAGCACACAATAAAGCAGAAAACACCAATACGTGATCCTGTTGTTTCAAGAAAGTTTTTCTTCTGTCGAATCTCACAGATACAGGTCTCTGCTGGATCAGCGACATATGTTTTCAACGCACGATAGGGTTCAATTCTTCGTTATCGACAGCGGCCGCCGCTAAAAGCGGCAGCTACTGCCGATAACGAAAGGTTGAGCCCCAGCATGTGTTGAAAACATATGCCGCCGTTAACAGCAGCTGCTACTGACAAAAAGGGTTGAATACTATCTCTGCTCTGGGATACAACCCCTTTTGTGCCGACGTACTACCCCACAACTGCCTGAAGCCATGTTTTGACTGCATTGCTGCTGTTTTTCATCTCAGCGATTTTGCACCCGCTGCTGCAGCGATGCAGCAGCTGCAGCGATTCTGGGGCCGGATTCATCAACGATAAAATCGTGAATTTAGGGTATAATTTACTCCGCGGGGTAAATTTTTGCGATTCATCAAAAAGTAAACCCCAATTTTTGGGGTATATATGGGAGTATCCGATACATACATTTGGGGTTTATTTTGGGGTATGGAGTGGAGTTAATGCCCCAGTTCATAGTGCATAGCCTCACGGATGATCGAAGAAATTCAATCAATCAGTGAAATTAATGGCTGGTAAATATCAGTAACACTTTTCGACTCGTATACACTGATCTTGTCAGGTGAAAGGGTCCACGTTTACTAGACGATAAGTGTCATTCGCTGGCAATCGCTCCATCGCTGCCATAATGGCAGCGATGGAGCGATGATCAGCGACCGTTGAGAATCGCTCCAACAGCAGCGAAACAGTGAAGCCTAGTTTTGACTGCAGGTGGTCGCTGCAGCCATGAGAGTGACAACTGTTCCTTTTTCATCGCGCGCAATGGAAAGCCGCTCCAATTGTGATCGCTTCGTGGCAAACGTCCTACATCGCTGGGTCGCGGCGACGAAATCCTATGTTTTGCTGCATCGCTGCTTGAAGAGCGATTCTCAATGGTCGCTGTCCATCGCTGCCAAAATGGCAGCGATGGAGCGATCGCCAGCGAATGACACGTTTCGTCTAATGAACGTTGACCCTTTCACATGACAAGATCAGTGTCTTTGAGTCGAAACGCGTTATTGATGAGTACCAGCCATTAATTTCACTGATTGATTGAATTTCTTCTATCATCCGTGGGCCTATGCACTATGAATAGAATCGCTGCCGCTGCTACATCGCTGCAGCAGCGGGTGCGAAATTGCTGCGATGAAAAAGAGCAGCGATGGAGTCAAAACTAGGCTTAAAACATAGGATTTCGTCGCCGCGATCCAGCGATGTAGGACGTTTGCCACGAAGCGATCACAAATGGAGCGCCATTATACTACGCGCGAAGAAAAAGGAACAGTTGTTCCTCGCATGGCCGCAGCGACCAGGTGCAGTCAAAACATGGCTTTAGTCCTAATGCAGAGGGGAACGCTGGGACCAGGCGGACACAACACCTCCCCTATAGTGGTGTTGCATGACGTGTAACACGTCTACATAACACATCATGCAACATCACTCAAGGCAATTACTACTCCGACTTTCCTCACAGCAACAGCACTATAACACGCGATGCAACACCACTCACGGCATTCACTACACCGACTTTCCTCACAGCAACAGCACTATAACACGCAATGCAACACCACTCACGGCAATCACTAAAGTGTGCCCGAATGAGAATGACGGCCCACGCGGCCGGCGCGCTTGGCAGGCGGCCGTCGCAAGTGCTGCCCTCGGACGAGTGTTGGATTTCAATGACGGCCGTCCCCTCTCCCACCGTCTGCAGAGCTGATTTATCGGCGTAGTGCTTGCTGCCAGCCGGTGCCGACCCCGTTCGTAGTCGATGGCGATGGGGACTTTTCGCATGTTCGTCCGAGAGCGGCGAACGCGACGGCCGCCTGCCAAGCACGTGGGCCGCATGGGCCGCCATTCTCATTCGGGCACACTTTACAGCGACTGTCCTCACAGCAACAGCACTATAACACGCGATGCAACACCGCTCACGGCAATCACTGCACCGACTTTCTTCATAGCAACAGCACTATAACACGCGATGCAACACCGCTCACGGCAATCACTGCACCGACTTTCTTCATAGCAACAGCACTAAAACACGCCATGCAACACCACTCACGGCAATCACTACACCGACTTTCCTCGCAGCAACATCACTATAACACGCGATGCAACACCGCTCACGGCAGTCACTGCACCGACTTTCTTCATAGCAACAGCACTATAACACGCGATGCAACACCGCTCACGGCAATCACTGCACCGACTTTCTTCATAGCAACAGCACTATAACACGCGATGCGACACCACTCACGGCAATCACTGCACCGACTTTCTTCATAGCAACAGCACTATAACACGCGATGCAACACCACTCACGGCAATCACTACACCGACTTTCCTCACAACAACAGCACTATAACACGCCAAGCAACACCACTCACGGCAATCACTACACGGACTTTCTTCATAGCAACAGCATTATAACACGCGATGCAACACCGCTCACGGCAATCACTGCACCGACTTTCTTCATAGCAACAGCACTATAATACGCGATGCAACACCACTCACGGCAATCACTACACCGACTTTCCTCACAACAACAGCACTATAACACGCGATGCAACACCGCTCACGGCAATCACTGCACCGACTTTCCTCACAGCAACAGCACTATAACACGCGATGCAACACCGCTCACGGCAATCACTGCACCGACTTTCCTCACAGCAACAGCAGTATAACACGCAATGCAACACCACTCACGGCAATCACAACACCGACTTTTCTCACAGCAACAGCACTATAACACGCGATGCAACACCACTCACGGCAATCACTACACCGACTTTCCTCACAGCAACATCACTATAACACGCGATGCTACACCGCTCACGGCAGTCACTGCACCGACTTTCTTCATAGCAACAGCACTATGACACGCGATGCGACACCACTCACGGCAATCACTAAACCGACTTTCCTCACAGCAACAGCACTATAACACGCGGTGCAACACCGCTCACGGCAATCACTGCACGACTCTCCTCACAGCAACAGCACTATAACACGCGATGCAACACCACTCACGGCAATCACTACACCGACTTTCCTCACAGCAACAGCACTATAACACGCCAAGCAACACCACTCACGGCAATCACTACACCGACTTTCCTCACAGCAACAGCACTATAACACGCGATGCAACACCGCTCACGGCAATCACTGCACCGACTTTCCTCACAGCAACAGCAGTATAACACGCAATGCAACACCACTCACGGCAATCACTGCACCGACTTTCCTCACAGCAACAGCAGTATAACACGCAATGCAACACCACTCACGGCAATCACTGCACCGACTTTCCTCACAGCAACAGCAGTATAACACGCAATGCAACACCACTCACGGCAATCACTACACCGACTTTCCTCACAGCAACAGCACTATAACACGCGGTGCAACACCGCTCACGGCAATCACTGCACTGACTTTCCTCACAGCAACAGCAGCAACAGCACTATAACACGCCATGCAACACCACTCACGGCAATCACTACACCAACTTTCCTCTCAGCAACATCACTATAACACGCGATGCAACACCGCTCACGGCAATCACTGCACCGACTTTCTTCATAGCAACAGCATTATAACACGCGATGCAACACCGCTCACGGCAATCACTGCACCGACTTTCCTCACAGCAACAGCAGTATAACACGCAATGCAACACCACTCACGGCAATCACAACACCGACTTTTCTCACAGCAACAGCACTATAACACGCCATGCAACACCCCTCACGGCAATCACTGCACCGACTTTCCTCACAGCAACAGCAGTATAACACGCAATGCAACACCACTCACGGCAATCACAACACCGACTTTTCTCACAGCAACAGCACTATAACACGCGATGCAACACCACTCACGGCAATCACAACACCGACTTTTCTCACAGCAACAGCATTATAACACGCGATGCAACACCGCTCACGGCAATCACTACACGGACTTTCCTCACAGCAACAGCACTAAAATACGCCATGCAGCACCACTCACGGCAATCACTAAACCGACTTTCCTCACAGCAACAGCACTATAACACGCGATGCAACACAGCTCACGGCAATCACTGCACCGACTTTCTTCATAGCAACAGCACTATAACACGCGATGCAACACCGCTCACGGCAATCACTGCACCGACTTTCTTCATAGCAACAGCATTATAACACGCGATGCAACACCGCTCACGGCAATCACTGCACCGACTTTCTTCATAGCAACAGCACTATAATACGCGATGCAACACCGCTCACGGCAATCACTGCACCGACTTTCCTCACAGCAACAGCAGTATAACACGCAATGCAACACCACTCACGGCAATCACAACACCGACTTTTCTCACAGCAACAGCACTATAACACGCGATGCAACACCGCTCACGGCAATCACTGCACCGACTTTCCTCACAGCAACAGCACTATAACACGCAATGCAACACCACTCACGGCAATCACTACACCGACTTTCCTCACAGCAACAGCACTATAACACGCAATGCAACACCACTCACGGCAATCACTGCACCGACTTTCCTCACAGCAACAGCAGTATAACACGCAATGCAACACCACTCACGGCAATCACTAAACCGACTTTCCTCACAGCAAGAGCACTATAACACGCGGTGCAACACCGCTCACGGCAATCACTGCACCGACTTTCCTCACAGCAACAGCAGTATAACACGCAATGCAACACCACTCACGGCAATCACTGCACCGACTTTCCTCACAGCAACAGCACTAAAACACGCCATGCAACACCACTCACGGCAATCACTACACCGACTTTCTTCATAGCAACAGCACTATAACACGCGATGCAGCATCCCTCACGGCAATCACTACACCGACTTTCCTCACAGCAACAGCACTATAACACGCGATGCAACACCACTCACGGCAATCACTGCACCGACTTTCCTCACAGCAACAGCACTATAACACGCAATGCAACACCACTCACGGCAATCACTGCACCGACTTTCTTCACAGCAACAGCACTACAACACGCGATGCAACACCACTCACGGCAATCACTGCACCGACTTTCCTCACAGCAACAGCACTATAACACGCGATGCAACACCACTCACGGCAATCACTACACCGACTTTCCTCACAGCAACAGCACTATAACACGCAATGCAACACCACTCACGGCAATCACTGCACCGACTTTCTTCATAGCAACAGCACTATAACACGCGATGCAACACCACTCACGGCAATCACTACACCGACTTTCCTCACAGCAACAGCACTATAACACGCCAAGCAACACCACTCACGGCAATCACTACACGGACTTTCCTCACAGCAACAGCACTATAACACGCCATGCAACACCACTCACGGCAATCACTACACCGACTTTCCTCGCAGCAACATCACTATAACACGCCATGCAGCACCACTCACGGCAATCACTACACCGACTTTCTTCATAGCAACAGCACTATAACACGCCATGCAGCATTACTCACGGCAATCACTGCACTGACTTTCCTCACAGCAACAGCACTATAACACGCGATGCAACACCGCTCACGGCAATCACTGCACCGACTTTCTTCATAGCAACAGCACTATAACACGCGATGCAACACCGCTCACGGCAATCACTGCACCGACTTTCCTCACAGCAACAGCACTATAACACGCAATGCAACACCACTCACGGCAATCACAACACCGACTTTTCTCACAGCAACAGCATTATAACACGCGATGCAACACCGCTCACGGCAATCACTGCACCGACTTTCTTCATAGCAACAGCACTATAATACGCGATGCAACACCGCTCACGGCAATCACTACACGGACTTTCCTCACAGCAACAGCACTAAAATACGCCATGCAGCACCACTCACGGCAATCACTAAACCGACTTTCTTCACAGCAACAGCATTATAACACGCGGTGCAACACCGCTCACGGCAATCACAACACCGACTTTTCTCACAGCAACAGCAGTATTACACGCAATGCAACACCACTCACGGCAATCACAACACCGACTTTTCTCACAGCAACAGCACTATAACACGCGATGCAACACCGCTCACGGCAATCACTGCACCGACTTTCCTCACAGCAACAGCAGTATAACACGCGATGCAACACCGCTCACGGCAATCACTGCACCGACTTTCCTCACAGCAACAGCAGTATAACACGCAATGCAACACCACTCACGGCAATCACTAAACCGACTTTCCTCACAGCAAGAGCACTATAACACGCGGTGCAACACCGCTCACGGCAATCACTGCACCGACTTTCCTCACAGCAACAGCACTATAACACGCCATGCAACACCACTCACGGCAATCACTACACCGACTTTCCTCACAGCAACAGCACTATAACACGCCAAGCAACACCACTCACGGCAATCACTACACCGACTTTCCTCACAGCAACAGCACTAAAACACGCCATGCAGCACCACTCACGGCAATCACTACACCGACTTTCCTCACAGCAACAGCACTATAACACGCGGTGCAACACCGCTCACGGCAATCACTGCACCGACTTTCCTCACAGCAACAGCAGTATAACACGCAATGCAACACCACTCACGGCAATCACAACACCCACTTTGCTCACAGCAACAGCACTATAACACGCGATGCAGCACCACTCACGGCAATCACAACACCGACTTTTCTCACAGCAACAGCACTATAACACGCGATGCAACACAGCTCACGGCAATCACTGCACCGACTTTCTTCATAGCAACAGCACTATAACACGCGATGCAACACCGCTCACGGCAATCACTGCACCGACTTTCTTCATAGCAACAGCACTATAATACGCGATGCAACACCACTCACGGCAATCACTACACCGACTTTCCTCACAACAACAGCACTATAACACGCCAAGCAACACCACTCACGGCAATCACTACACCGACTTTCCTCACAGCAACAGCACTATAACACGCCATGCAGCACCACTCACGGCAATCACTACACCGACTTTCCTCACAGCAACAGCACTATAACACGCGATGCAACACCGCTCACGGCAGTCACTGCACCGACTTTCTTCATAGCAACAGCACTAAAATACGCCATGCAGCACCACTCACGGCAATCACTGCACCGACTTTCCTCACAGCAACAGCAGTATAACACGCAATGCAACACCGCTCACGGCAATCACTGCACCGACTTTCTTCATAGCAACAGCACTATAACACGCGATGCAACACCACTCACGGCAATCACTACACCGACTTTCCTCACAGCAACAGCACTAAAACACGCCATGCAGCACCACTCACGGCAATCACTACACCGACTTTCTTCATAGCAACAGCACTATAACACGCGATGCAACACCACTCACGGCAATCACTGCACCGACTTTCCTCACAGCAACAGCAGTATAACACGCGATGCAACACCACTCACGGCAATCACTGCACCGACTTTCCTCACAGCAACAGCACTATAACACGCGATGCAACACCACTCACGGCAATCACTACACCGACTTTCCTCACAGCAACAGCACTATAACACGCCAAGCAACACCACTCACGGCAATCACTACACCGACTTTCCTCACAGCAACAGCACTAAAACACGCCATGCAACACCACTCACGGCAATCACTACACCGACTTTCCTCGCAGCAACAGCACTATAACACGCGGTGCAACACCGCTCACGGCAATCACTGCACTGACTTTCCTCACAGCAACAGCAGTATAACACGCAATGCAACACCACTCACGGCAATCACAACACCGACTTTTCTCACAGCAACAGCACTATAACACGCGATGCAACACCGCTCACGGCAATCACTGCACCGACTTTCCTCACAGCAACATCACTTTAACACGCGATGCAGCATCCCTCACGGCAATCACTACACCGACTTTCCTCACAGCAACAGCAGTATAACACGCAATGCAACACCACTCACGGCAATCACTACACCGACTTTCCTCACAGCAACAGCACTAAAACACGCCATGCAACACCACTCACGGCAATCACTGCACCGACTTTCCTCACAGCAACAGCACTATAATACGCGATGCAACACCACTCACGGCAATCACTACACCGACTTTCCTCACAGCAACATCACTTTAACACGCGATGCAGCATCCCTCACGGCAATCACTGCACCGACTTTCCTCACAGCAACAGCAGTATAACACGCAATGCAACACCACTCACGGCAATCACTACACCGACTTTCTTCATAGCAACAGCACTATAACACGCGATGCAACACCACTCACGGCAATCACTGCACCGACTTTCCTCACAGCAACAGCAGTATAACACGCAATGCAACACCACTCACGGCAATCACAACACCGACTTTTCTCACAGCAACAGCACTATAACACGCGATGCAACACAGCTCACGGCAATCACTGCACCGACTTTCTTCATAGCAACAGCACTATAACACGCGATGCAACACCGCTCACGGCAATCACTGCACCGACTTTCTTCATAGCAACAGCACTATAACACGCGATGCAACACCGCTCACGGCAATCACTGCACCGACTTTCTTCATAGCAACAGCACTATAACACGCGATGCAACACCACTCACGGCAATCACTACACCGACTTTCCTCACAGCAACAGCACTATAACACGCCAAGCAACACCACTCACGGCAATCACTACACCGACTTTCCTCACAGCAACAGCACTAAAACACGCCATGCAACACCACTCACGGCAATCACTACACCGACTTTCCTCACAGCAACAGCACTAAAACACGCCATGCAACACCACTCACGGCAATCACTACACCGACTTTTCTCACAGCAACAGCACTATAACACGCGATGCAACACAGCTCACGGCAATCACTGCACCGACTTTCCTCACAGCAACATCACTTTAACACGCGATGCAGCATCCCTCACGGCAATCACTACACCGACTTTCCTCACAGCAACAGCACTAAAACACGCCATGCAACACCACTCACGGCAATCACTACACCGACTTTCCTCACAGCAACAGCATTATAACACGCCATGCAACACCACTCACGGCAATCACTACACCGACTTTCCTCACAGCAACAGCACTATAACACGCCAAGCAACACCACTCACGGCAATCACTGCACCGACTTTCCTCACAGCAACAGCAGTATAACACGCAATGCAACACCACTCACGGCAATCACTACACCGACTTTCCTCATAGCAACAGCACTATAACACGCCAAGCAACACCACTCACGGCAATCACTACACGGACTTTCTTCATAGCAACAGCATTATAAGACGCGATGCAACACCACTCACGGCAATCACTACACGGACTTTCCTCACAGCAACAGCACTAAAATACGCCATGCAGCACCACTCACGGCAATCACTAAACCGACTTTCCTCACAGCAACAGCACTATAACACCCCATACAACACCACTCACGGCAATCACTACACCGACTTTCTTCATAGCAACAGCACTATAATACGCGATGCAAAACCACTCACGGCAATCACTACACCGACTTTCCTCACAACAACAGCACTATAACACGCCAAGCAACACCACTCACGGCAATCACTGCACCGACTTTCTTCATAGCAACAGCACTATAACACGCGATGCAACACCACTCACGGCAATCACAACACCGACTTTTCTCACAGCAACAGCACTATAACACGCGATGCAACACCGCTCACGGCAATCACTGCACCGACTTTCCTCACAGCAACAGCACTATAACACGCGATGCAACACCGCTCACGGCAATCACTGCACCGACTTTCCTCACAGCAACAGCAGTATAACACGCAATGCAACACCACTCACGGCAATCACAACACCGACTTTTCTCACAGCAACAGCATTATAACACGCGATGCAACACCGCTCACGGCAATCACTGCACCGACTTTCTTCATAGCAACAGCACTATAATACGCGATGCAACACCGCTCACGGCAATCACTACACGGACTTTCCTCACAGCAACAGCACTAAAATACGCCATGCAGCACCACTCACGGCAATCACTAAACCGACTTTCCTCACAGCAACAGCACTATAACACGCGGTGCAACACCGCTCACGGCAATCACAACACCGACTTTCCTCACAGCAACAGCACTAAAATACGCCATGCAGCACCACTCACGGCAATCACTAAACCGACTTTCCTCACAGCAACAGCACTATAACACGCGGTGCAACACCGCTCACGGCAATCACAACACCGACTTTTCTCACAGCAACAGCACTATAACACGCGATGCAACACCGCTCACGGCAATCACAACACCGACTTTTCTCACAGCAACAGCACTATAACACGCGATGCAACACAGCTCACGGCAATCACTGCACCGACTTTCTTCATAGCAACAGCACTATAACACGCGATGCAACACCGCTCACGGCAATCACTACACCGACTTTCCTCACAACAACAGCACTATAACACCCCATACAACACCACTCACGGCAATCACTACACCGACTTTCCTCACAGCAACAGCAGTATAACACGCAATGCAGCACCACTCACGGCAATCACTGCACCGACTTTCCTCGCAGCAACAGCACTAAAACACGCGGTGCAACACCGCTCACGGCAATCACTGCACCGACTTTCCTCACAGCAACAGCACTATAACTCGCCAAGCAACACCACTCACGGCAATCACTACACCGACTTTCCTCGCAGCAACATCACTATAACACGCGATGAAACACCGCTCACGGCAGTCACTGCACCGACTTTGGTCATAGCAACAGCACTAGAACACCCGATGCGACACCACTCACGGCAATCACTACATCGACTTTCCTCACAGCAACAGCACTATAACACGCCAAGCAACACCACTCACGGCAATCACTACACCGACTTTCCTCACAGCAACAGCACTAAAACACGCCATGCAACACCACTCACGGCAATCACTGCACCGACTTTCCTCGCAGCAACAGCACTATCTATAACACCCCATACAACACCACTCACGGCAATCACTACACCGACTTTCCTCACAGCAACAGCAGTATAACACGCAATGCAACACCACTCACGGCAATCACTGCACCGACTTTCCTCACAGCAACAGCAGTATAACACGCAATGCAACACCACTCACGGCAATCACTGCACCGACTTTCCTCACAGCAACAGCACTAAAACACGCGATGCAGCATCCCTCACGGCAATCATAACACCGACTTTCCTCACAGCAACAGCACTAAAACACGCCATGCAACACCACTCGCGGCAATCACTACACCGACTTTCTTCACAGCAAAGCACTATAACACGCGATGAAACACCGCTCACGGCAGTCACTGCACCGACTTTCTTCATAGCAACAGCACTATAACACGCGATGCGACACCACTCACGGCAATCACTACATCGACTTTCCTCACAACAACAGCACTATAACACGCCAAGCAACACCACTCACGGCAATCACTACACCGACTTTCCTCACAGCAACAGCACTAAAACACGCCATGCAACACCACTCACGGCAATCACTACACCGACTTTCCTCACAGCATCAGCACTATAACACGCCATGCAACACCACTCACGGCAATCACTACACCGACTTTCCTCACAGCAACAGCACTATAACACGCCATGCAACACCACTCACGGCAATCACTACACCGACTTTCCTCACAGCAACAGCACTAAAATACGCCATGCAGCACCACTCACGGCAATCACTAAACCGACTTTCCTCACAGCAACAGCACTATAACACGCGGTGCAACACCGCTCACGGCAATCACAACACCGACTTTCCTCACAGCAACAGCACTATAACACGCGATGCAACACCGCTCACGGCAATCACTGCACCGACTTTCTTCATAGCAACAGCACTATAACACGCGATGCAACACCGCTCACGGCAATCACTGCACCGACTTTCTTCATAGCAACAGCACTATAACACGCGATGCAACACCACTCACGGCAATCACTACACCGACTTTCCTCACAGCAACAGCACTATAACACGCCAAGCAACACCACTCACGGCAATCACTACACCGACTTTCCTCACAGCAACAGCACTATAACACGCCATGCAGCACCACTCACGGCAATCACTACACCGACTTTCCTCACAGCAACAGCACTAAAATACGCCATGCAGCACCACTCACGGCAATCACTAAACCGACTTTCCTCACAGCAACAGCACTATAACACGCCAAGCAACACCACTCACGGCAATCACTACACCGACTTTCCTCACAGCAACAGCACTATAACACGCGATGCAACACCACTCACGGCAATCACTACACCGACTTTCCTCACAACAACAGCACTATAACACGCCAAGCAACACCACTCACGGCAATCACTACACCGACTTTCCTCACAGCATCAGCACTATAACACGCCATGCAGCACCACTCACGGCAATCACTACACCGACTTTCCTCGCAGCAACATCACTATAACACTCGATGCAACACCGCTCACGGCAGTCACTGCACCGACTTTCTTCATAGCAACAGCACTAAAATACGCCATGCAGCACCACTCACGGCAATCACTAAACCGACTTTCCTCACAGCAACAGCACTATAACACGCGGTGCAACACCACTCACGGCAGTCACTGCACCGACTTTCTTTATAGCAACAGCACTAAAATACGCCATGCAGCACCACTCACGGCAATCACTGCACCGACTTTCTTCATAGCAACAGCACTATAACACGCGATGCGACACCACTCACGGCAATCACTACATCGACTTTCCTCACAGCATCAGCACTATAACACGCCATGCAGCACCACTCACGGCAATCACTACACCGACTTTCCTCGCAGCAACATCACTATAACACTCGATGCAACACCGCTCACGGCAATCACTACACCGACTTTCTTCACAGCAACAGCACTAAAACACGCCATTCAACACCACTCACGGCAATCACTACACCGACTTTTCTCACAGCAACAGCACTATAACACGCGATGCAACACAGCTCACGGCAATCACTGCACCGACTTTCCTCACAGCAACATCACTAAAACACGCCATTCAACACCACTCACGGCAATCACTACACCGACTTTCCTCACAGCAACAGCACTATAACACGCCATGCAACACCACTCACGGCAATCACTACACCAACTTTCCTCCCTCCAACATCACTATAACACGCGATGCAACACCGCTCACCGCAACCACTCCACCGACTTTCCTCACAGCAACAGCACTATAACACGCCATGCAACACCACTCACGGCAATCACTACACCGACTTTCCTTACAGCATCAGCACTATAACACGCCATGCAACACCACTCACGGCAATCACTGCACCGACTTTCCTCACAGCAACAGCAGTATAACACGCAATGCAACACCACTCACGGCAATCACTGCACCGACTTTCTTCATAGAAACAGCACTATAACACGCGATGCAACACCACTCACGGCAATCACTACACCAACTTTCCTCTCAGCAAAATCACTATAACACGCGATGCAACACCACTCACGGCAATCACTACACCAACTTTCCTCTCAGCAACATCACTATAACACGCGATGCAACACCACTCACGGCAATCACTACACCGACTTTCCTCACAGCAACAGCACTAAAACACGCCATGCAACACCACTCACGGCAATCACTGCACCGACTTTCTTCATAGCAACAGCACTATAACACGCGATGCAACACCACTCACGGCAATCACTACACCGACTTTCCTCACAGCAACAGCACTATAACACGCGGTGCAACACCGCTCACGGCAATCACTGCACTGACTTTCCTCACAGCAACAGCACTATAACACGCCATGCAACACCGCTCACGGCAATCACTACACCGACTTTCCTCACAGCAACAGCACTATAACACGCAATGCAACACCACTCACGGCAATCACTACACCGACTTTCTTCATAGCAACAGCACTATAACACGCCAAGCAACACCACTCACGACAATCACTACACCAACTTTCCTCGCAGCAACAGCACTATAACACGCGGTGCAACACCGCTCACGGCAATCACTGCACTGACTTTCCTCACAGCAACAGCAGTATAACACGCAATGCAACACCACTCACGGCAATCACAACACCGACTTTCCTCACAGCAACAGCACTATAACACGCCAAGCAACACCACTCACGGCAATCACTACACCGACTTTCCTCGCAGCAACAGCACTATAACACGCGGTGCAACACCGCTCACGGCAATCACTACACCGACTTTCCTCACAGCAACAGCACTAAAACACGCCATGCAACACCACTCACGGCAATCACTACACCGACTTTCCTCACAGCAACAGCAGTATAACACGCAATGCAACACCACTCACGGCAATCACTACACCGACTTTCCTCACAGCAACAGCAGTATAACACGCAATGCAACACCACTCACGGCAATCACTACACTGACTTTCTTCATAGCAACAGCACTATAACTCGCCGAGCAACACCACTCACGGCAATCACTACACCGACTTTCCTCGCATCAACATCACTATAACACGCGATGAAACACCACTCACGGCAATCACTACACCGACTTTCCTCACAGCAACAGCAGTATAACACGCAATGCAACACCACTCACGGCAATCACTACACTGACTTTCTTCATAGCAACAGCACTATAACTCGCCGAGCAACACCACTCACGGCAATCACTACACCGACTTTCCTCGCATCAACATCACTATAACACGCGATGAAACACCGCTCATGGCAGTCACTGCACCGACTTTCTTCATAGCAACAGCAGTATAACACGCAATGCAACACCACTCACGGCAATCACTACACCGACTTTCCTCACAGCAACAGCAGTATAACACGCGATGCAACACCACTCACGGCAATCACTACACCGACTTTCCTCGCAGCAACATCACTTTAACCCCCGATGCAACACCACTCAGGGCAATCACTACACCGACTTTCCTCACAGCAACAGCACTATAACACGGCAAGCAGCACCACTCACGGCAATCACTACACCGACTTTCCTCACAACAACAGCACTATAACACGCCATGCAACACCGCTCACGGCAATCACTGCACCGACTTTCTTCATAGCAACAGCACTATAACACGCGATGCAACACCACTCACGGCAATCACTACACCGACTTTCCTCACAACAACAGCACTATAACACGCCAAGCAACACCACTCACGGCAATCACTACACGGACTTTCCTCACAGCAACAGCACTAAAATACGCCATGCAGCACCACTCACGGCAATCACTAAACCGACTTTCCTCACAGCAACAGCACTATAACACGCGGTGCAACACCGCTCACGGCAATCACTGCACCGACTTTCCTCACAGCAACAGCAGTATAACACGCAATGCAACACCACTCACGGCAATCACAACACCGACTTTTCTCACAGCAACAGCACTATAACACGCGATGCAACACAGCTCACGGCAATCACTGCACCGACTTTCTTCATAGCAACAGCACTATAACACGCGATGCAACACCGCTCACGGCAATCACTACACCGACTTTCCTCGCAGCAACATCACTTTAACACGCGATGCAACACCACTCACGGCAATCATTACACCGACTTTCCTCACAGCAACAGCACTATAACACGCCAAGCAACACCACTCACGGCAATCACTACACGGACTTTCCTAACAGCAACAGCACTAAAATACGCCATGCAGCACCACTCACGGCTATCACTATACCGACTTTCCTCACAGCAACAGCACTATAACACGCCATGCAGCACCACTCACGGCAATCACTACACCGACTTTCCTCGCAGCAACATCACTATAACACGCGATGCAACACCGCTCACGGCAGTCACTGCACCGACTTTCTTCATAGCAACAGCACTATAACACGCGATGCGACACCACTCACGGCAATCACTACACCGACTTTCCTCACAGCAACAGCACTATAACACGCCAAGCAACACCACTCACGGCAATCACTACACGGACTTTCTTCATAGCAACAGCACTATGACACGCGATGCAACACCGCTCACGGCAGTCACTGCACCGACTTTCTTCATAGCAACAGCACTAAAACACGCCATGCAGCACCACTCACGGCAATCACTACACCGACTTTCCTCGCAGCAACATCACTATAACACGCCATGCAGCACCACTCACGGCAATCACTACACCGACTTTCCTCGCAGCAACATCACTATAACACGCGATGCAACACCACTCACGGCAATCACTACACCGACTTTCCTCACAGCAACAGCACTATAACACGCGATGCAACACCACTCACGGCAATCACTGCACCGACTTTCCTCACAGCAACAGCACTGAAACACGCCATGCAACACCACTCACGGCAATCACTGCACCGACTTTCCTCACAGCAACAGCACTAAAACACGCCATGCAACACCACTCACGGCAATCACTACACCGACTTTCCTCGCATCAACAGCACTATAATACGCGATGCAAAACCACTCACGGCAATCACTGCACCGACTTTCCTCACAGCAACAGCACTATAACACGCCAAGCAACACCACTCACGGCAATCACTACACCGACTTTCTTCATAGCAACAGCACTATAATACGCGATGCAACACCACTCACGGCAATCACTGCACCGACTTTCCTCACAGCAACAGCAGTATAACACGCAATGCAACACCACTCACGGCAATCACTACACCGACTTTCCTCACAGCAACAGCACTATAACACGCCAAGCAACACCACTCACGGCAATCACTACACCGACTTTCTTCATAGCAACAGCACTATAACACGCGATGCAACACCACTCACGGCAATCACTGCACCGACTTTCCTCACAGCAACAGCACTAAAACACGCAATGCAACACCACTCACGGCAATCACTGCACCGACTTTCCTCACAGCAACAGCAGTATAACACGCAATGCAACACCACTCACGGCAATCACTGCACCGACTTTCCTCACAGCAACAGCACTAAAACACGCCATGCAACACCACTCACGGCAATCACTACACCGACTTTCCTCACAGCAACATCACTTTGAAACGCCAAGCAACACCACTCACGGCAATCACTACACCGACTTTCCTCACAGCAACAGCAGTATAACACGCAATGCAACACCACTCACGGCAATCACAACACCGACTTTTCTCACAGCAACAGCATTATAACACGCGATGCAACACAGCTCACGGCAATCACTGCACCGACTTTCTTCATAGCAACAGCACTATAACACGCGGTGCAACAACACTCACGGCAATGACTACACGGACTTTCCTAACAGCAACAGCACTAAAATACGCCATGCAGCACCACTCACGGCAATCACTATACCGACTTTCCTCACAGCATCAGCACTATAACACGCGGTGCAACACCGCTCACGGCAATCACTGCACTGACTTTCCTCACAGCAACAGCACTATAACACGCGGTGCAACACCGCTCACGGCAATCACTGCACTGACTTTCCTCACAGCAACAACACTATAACACGCGATGCAACACCACTCACGGCAATCACTACACCGACTTTCCTCGCAGCAACATCACTTTAACACGCGATGCAACACCACTCACGGCAATCACTACACCGACTTTCCTCACAGCAACAGCACTATAACACGCCAAGCAACACCACTCACGGCAATCACAACACCGACTTTTCTCACAGCAACAGCATTATAACACGCAATGCAACACCACTCACGGCAATCACTGCACTGACTTTCCTCACAGCAACAGCACTATAACCCGCCATGCAACACCACTAGCGGCAATCACTACACCGACTTTCCTCACAGCAACAGCAGCAACAGCACTATAACACGCCATGCAACACCACTCACGGCAATCACTACACCAACTTTCCTCTCAGCAACAGCACTAAAACACGCCATGCAACACCACTCACGGCAATCACTACACCGACTTTCTTCACAGCAACAGCAGTATAACACGCGATGCAACACCACTCACGGCAATCACTACACCGACTTTCTTCACAGCAACAGCAGTATAACACGCGATGCAACACCACTCACGGCAATCACTACACCGACTTTTCTCACAGCAACAGCACTATAACACGCGATGCAACACAGCTCACGGCAATCACTGCACCGACTTTCCTCACAGCAACATCACTTTAACACGCGATGCAGCATCCCTCACGGCAATCACTACACCGACTTTCCTCACAGCAACAGCACTAAAATACGCCATGCAGCACCACTCACGGCAATCACTAAACCGACTTTCCTCACAGCAACAGCACTATAACACGCGGTGCAACACCGCTCACGGCAATCACTGCACCGACTTTCCTCACAGCAACAGCACTATAACACGCGATGCAACACCGCTCACGGCAATCACTGCACCGACTTTCTTCATAGCAACAGCACTATAACACGCGATGCAACACCGCTCACGGCAATCACTACACCGACTTTCCTCACAGCAACAGCACTATAACACGCCAAGAAACACCACTCACGGCAATCACTACACCGACTTTCCTCACAGCAACAGCACTGAAACACGCCATGCAACACCACTCACGGCAATAACTACACCGACTTTCCTCACAGCAACAGCACTATAACACGAGATGCAACACCGCTCACGGCAGTCACTGCACCGACTTTCTTCATAGCAACAGCACTAAAACACGCCATGCAACACCACTCACGGCAATAACTACACCGACTTTTCTCACAGCAACAGCACTATAACACGCCAAGCAACACCACTCACGGCAATCACTACACCGACTTTCCTCACAGCAACAGCACTAAAACACGCCATGCAACACCGCTCACGGCAATCACTGCACCGACTTTCTTCATAGCAACAGCACTATAATACGCGATGCAACACCGCTCACGGCAATCACTACACGGACTTTCCTCACAGCAACAGCACTAAAATACGCCATGCAGCACCACTCACGGCAATCACTGCACCGACTTTCCTCACAGCAACAGCAGTATAACACGCAATGCAACACCACTCACGGCAATCACTAAACCGACTTTCCTCACAGCAAGAGCACTATAACACGCGGTGCAACACCGCTCACGGCAATCACTGCACCGACTTTCCTCACAGCAACAGCAGTATAACACGCAATGCAACACCACTCACGGCAATCACAACACCGACTTTTCTCACAGCAACAGCACTATAACACGCGATGCAACACAGCTCACGGCAATCACTTCACCGACTTTCGTCACAGCAACATCACTTTAACACGCGATGCAGCACAGCTCACGGCAATCACTACACCGACTTTCTTCATAGCAACAGCACTATAACACGCCAAGCAACACCACTCACGACAATCACTACACCAACTTTCCTCGCAGCAACAGCACTATAACACGCCATGCAACACCACTCGCGGCAATCACTACACGGACTTTCCTCACAGCAACAGCACTATAACACGACATGCAACACCACTCACGGCAATCATTACACCGACTTTCCTCACAGCAACAGCAGTATAACACGCAATGCAACACCACTCACGGCAATCACTGCACCGACTTTCCTCACAGCAACAGCACTAAAACACGCGGTGCAACACCGCTCACGGCAATCACTACACCGACTTTCCTCGCAGCAACATCACTTTAACACGCGATGCAACACCACTCACGGCAATCATTACACCGACTTTCCTCACAGCAACAGCACTAAAACATACCATACAACACCACTCACGGCAATCACTACACCGACTTTCCTCACAGCAACAGCACTATAACACGCCAAGCAACACCACTCACGGCAATCACTACACCGACTTTCCTCACAGCAACAGCACTATAACACGCGATGCAACACCACTCACGGCAATCACTACACCGACTTTCCTCACAGCAACAGCACTATAACACGCGATGCAACACCGCTCACGGCAGTCACTGCACCGACTTTCTTCATAGCAACAGCACTATAACACGCCATGCAGCACCACTCACGGCAATCACTAAACCGACTTTCCTCGCAGCAACATCACTATAACACGCGATGCAACACCACTCACGGCAATCACTACACCGACTTTCCTCACAGCAACAGCACTAAAACACGCCATGCAACACCACTCACGGCAATCACTGTACCGACTTTACTCACAGCAACAGCACTATAACACGCGATGCAGCATCCCTCACGGCAATCACTACACCGACTTTCCTCACAGCAACAGCAGTATAACACGCAATGCAACACCACTCACGGCAATCACTACACCGACTTTCTTCATAGCAACAGCACTATAACACGCCAAGCAACACCACTCACGACAATCACTACACCAACTTTCCTCGCAGCAACAGCAGTATAACACGCAATGCAACACCACTCACGGCAATCACAACACCGACTTTTCTCACAGCAACAGCACTATAACACGCGATGCAACACCGCTCACGGCAATCACTGCACCGACTTTCCTCACAGCAACAGCAGTATAACACGCAATGCAACACCACTCACGGCAATCACTGCACCGACTTTCCTCACAGCAACAGCAGTATAACACGCAATGCAACACCACTCACGGCAATCACTACACCAACTTTCCTCACCGCAACAGCAGTATAACGCGCGATGCAGCATCCCTCACGGCAATCACTACACCGACTTTCCTCACAGCAACAGCACTAAAACACGCCATGCAACACCACTCACGGCAATCACTACACCGACTTTTCTCACAGCAACAGCACTATAACACGCGATGCAACACCGCTCACGGCAATCACTGCACCGACTTTCCTCACAGCAACATCACTCTAACACGCGATGCAACACCACTCACGGCAATCACTAAACCGACTTTCCTCACAGCAACAGCAGTATATCACGCAATGCAACACCACTCACGGCAATCACTACACCGACTTTCCTCACAGCAACAGCACTATAACACGCCAAGCAACACCACTCACGGCAATCACTACACGGACTTTCCTCACAGCAACAGCACTAAAATACGCCATGCAGCACCACTCACGGCAATCACTAAACCGACTTTCCTCACAGCAACAGCACTATAACACGCGGTGCAACACCACTCACGGCAATCACTGCACCGACTTTCCTCACAGCAACAGCAGTATAACAAGCAATGCAACACCACTCACGGCAATCACTACACCGACTTTCCTCACAGCGACGGCGCTATAACACGCCAAGCAACACCACTCACGGCAATCACTACACCGACTTTCCTCACAGCAACAGCACTATAACACGCCAAGCAACACCACTCACGGCAATCACTACACCACACCGACCTTCCTCACAGCAACAGCACTATAACACGCGATGCAACACCACTCACGGCAATCACTACACCGACTTTCCTCACAGCAACAGCACTATAACACGCCATGCAACACCACTCACGGCAATCACTACACCGACTTTCCTCACAGCAACAGCACTATAACACGCGATGCAACACCACTCACGGCAATCACTACACCGACTTTCCTCACAGCAACAGCACTATAACACGCCATGCAACACCACTCACGGCAATCACTACACCGACTTTCCTCACAGCAACAGCACTATAACACGCGATGCAACACCACTCACGGCAATCACTACACCGACTTTCCTCACAGCAACAGCACTATAACACGCCAAGCAACACCACTTACGGCAATCACTACACCGACTTTCCTCACAGCAACATCACTTTAACACGCGATGCAGTACCACTCACGGCAATCACTACACCGACTTTCCTCACAGCAACAGCACTATAACACGCCAAGCAACACCACTCACGGCAATCACTACACGGACTTTCCTCACAGCAACAGCACTATAACACGCCAAGCAACACCACTCACGGCAATCACTACACCGACTTTCCTCACAGCAACAGCACTAAAACACGCCATGCAGCACCACTCACGGCAATCACTAAACCGACTTTCCTCACAGCAACAGCACTATAACACGCGGTGCAACACCGCTCACGGCAATCACTGCACCGACTTTCCTCACAGCAACAGCACTATAACACGCGATGCAACACCACTCACGGCAATCACTACACCGACTTTCCTCACAGCAACAGCACTATAACACGCCAAGCAACACCACTCACGGCAATCACTACACCGACTTTCCTCACAGCAACAGCACTATAACACGCGATGCAACACCGCTCACGGCAATCACTGCACCGACTTTCTTCATAGCAACAGCACTATAACACGCGATGCAACACCACTCACGGCAATCACTACACCGACTTTCCTCACAGCAACAGCACTATAACACGCGATGCAACACCGCTCACGGCAATCACTACACCGACTTTCCTCACAGCAACATCAGTATAACACGCGATGCAACACCGCTCACGGCAATCACTGCACCGACTTTCTTCATAGCAACAGCACTAAAATACGCCATGCAGCACCACTCACGGCAATCACTACACCGACTTTCCTCACAACAACAGCACTATAACACGCCAAGCAACACCACTCACGGCAATCACTACACGGACTTTCCTCACAGCAACAGCACTAAAATACGCCATGCAGCACCACTCACGGCAATCACTACACCGACTTTCCTCACAGCAACAGCACTAAAACACGCCATGCAACACCACTCGCGGCAATCACTAAACCGGCTTTCCTCGCAGCAACAGCACTATAACACGCGGTGCAACACCGCTCACGGCAATCACTACACCGACTTTCCTCACAGCAACAGCACTAAAACACGCCATGCAACACCACTCACGGCAATCACTACACCGACTTTCCTCGCAGCAACATCACTTTAACACGCGATGCAGCATCCCTCACGGCAATCATAACACCGACTTTCCTCACAGCAACAGCACTAAAACACGCCATGCAACACCACTCACGGCAATCATTACACCGACTTTCCTCGCAGCAACATCACTTTAACACGCGATGCAACACCACTCACGGCAATCACTACACCGACTTTCCTCGCAGCAACATCACTTTAACACGCGATGCAACACCACTCACGGCAATCACTACACCGACTTTCCTCACAGCAACAGCACTATAACACGCCAAGCAACACCACTCACGGCAATCACTGCACCGACTTTCCTCACAGCAACAGCAGTATAACACGCAATGCAACACCACTCACGGCAATCACTACACCGACTTTCCTCGCAGCAACATCACTTTAACACGCGATGCAACACCACTCACGGCAATCACTACACCGACTTTCCTCACAGCAACAGCACTATAACACGCCAAGCAACACCACTCACGGCAATCACTACACGGACTTTCCTCACAGCAACAGCACTAAAACACGCCATGCAACACCACTCACGGCAATCACTACACCGACTTTCCTCACAGCAACAGCACTATAACACCCCATAAAACACCACTCACGGCAATCGCTGCACCGACTTTCTTCATAGAAACAGCACTATCACACGCGATGCAACACAACGCACGGCAATCACTACACCGACTTTTCTCACAACAACAGCACTATAACACGCGATGCAACACCGCTCACGGCAATCACTACACCGAATTCCCTCACAGCAACAGCACTATAACACGCCAAGCAACACCACTCACGGCAATCACTACACCGACTTTCTTCATAGCAACAGCACTATAACACGCAATGCAACACCACTCACGACAATCACTACACCAACTTTCCTCGCAGCAACAGCACTATAACACGCAATGCAACACCACTCACGGCAATCACAACACCGACTTTTCTCACAGCAACAGCACTATAACACGCGATGCAACACAGCTCACGGCAATCACTGCACCGACTTTCCTCACAGCAACATCACTTTAACACGCGATGCAGCATCCCTCACGGCAATCACTACACCGACTTTCCTCACAGCAACAGCAGTATAACACGCAATGCAACACCACTCACGGCAATCACTGCACCGACTTTCCTCACAGCAACAGCACTAAAACACGCCATGCAACACCACTCACGGCAATCACTACACCGACTTTCTTCATAGCAACAGCACTATAACACGCAATGCAACACCACTCACGGCAATCACTGCACCGACTTTCCTCACAGCAACAGCACTAAAACACGCAATGCAACACCACTCACGGCAATCACTACACCGACTTTCCTCACAGCATCAGCACTATAACACGCCAAGCAACACCTCTCACGGCAATCACTACACCGACTTTCTTCATAGCAACAGCACTATAACTCGCCAAGCAACACCACTCACGGCAATCACTGCACCGACTTTCCTCACAGCAACAGCACTAAAACACGCCACGCAACACCACTCACGGCAATCACTACACCGACTTTCCTCACAGCAACAGCAGTATAACACGCAATGCAACACCACTCACGGCAATCACTGCACCGACTTTCCTCACAGCAACAGCACTATAACACGCGATGCAACACCGCTCACGGCAATCACTGCACCGACTTTCTTCATAGCAACAGCACTATAACACGCGATGCAACACCACTCACGGCAATCACTACACCGACTTTCCTCACAGCAACAGCACTATAACACGCCAAGCAACACCACTCACGGCAATCACTACACCGACTTTCCTCACAGCAACAGCACTATAACACGCCAAGCAACACCACTCACGACAATCACTACACCAACTTTCCTCACAGCAACAGCACTAAAATACGCCATGCAGCACCACTCACGGCAATCACTACACCGACTTTCTTCGTAGCAACAGCACTATAACACGCGATGCAACACCACTCACGGCAATCACTACACCGACTTTCCTCACAGCAACAGCACTATAACACGCCAAGCAACACCACTCACGGCAATCACTACACGGACTTTCCTCACAGCAACAGCACTAAAATACGCCATGCAGCACCACTCACGGCAATCACTAAACCGACTTTCCTCACAGCAACAGCACTATAACACGCGGTGCAACACCGCTCACGGCAATCACTGCACCGACTTTCCTCACAGCAACAGCAGTATAACACGCAATGCAACACCACTCACGGCAATCACAACACCGACTTTTCTCACAGCAACAGCACTATAACACGCGATGCAACACCGCTCACGGCAATCACTGCACCGACTTTCCTCACAGCAACAGCACTAAAATACGCCATGCAGCACCACTCACGGCAATCACTACACCGACTTTCCTCACAGCAACAGCACTATAACACGCGATGCAACACCACTCACGGCAATCACTGCACCGACTTTCCTCACAGCAACATCACTTTAACACGCGATGCAGCACAGCTCACGGCAATCACTACACCAACTTTCCTCACCGCAACAGCAGTATAACACGCGATGCAGCATCCCTCACGGCAATCACTACACCGACTTTTCTCACAGCAACAGCACTATAACACGCCAAGCAACACCACTCACGGCAATCACTACACCGACTTTCCTCACAGCAACAGCACTAAAACACGCCATGCAACACCACTCACGGCAATCACTACACCGACTTTCCTCACAGCAACAGCACTGAAACACGCCATGCAACACCACTCACGGCAATCACTGCACCGACTTTCCTCACAGCAACAGCACTAAAACACGCCATGCAACACCACTCACGGCAATCACTACACCGACTTTCTTCATAGCAACAGCAGTATAACAAGCAATGCAACACCACTCACGGCAATCACTACACCGACTTTCTTCATAGCAACAGCACTATAACACGCAATGCAACACCACTCACGGCAATCACTGCACCGACTTTCCTCACAGCAACAGCACTGAAACACGCCATGCAACACCACTCACGGCAATCACTGCACCGACTTTCCTCACAGCAACAGCACTAAAACACGCCATGCAACACCACTCACGGCAATCACTACACCGACTTTCTTCATAGCAACAGCACTATAACACGCAATGCAACACCACTCACGGCAATCACTAAACCGACTTTCCTCACAGCAACAGCACTATAACACGCGGTGCAACACCGCTCACGGCAATCACTGCACCGACTTTCCTCACAGCAACAGCAGTATAACACGCAATGCAACACCACTCACGGCAATCACTACACCGACTTTCTTCATAGCAACAGCACTATAATACGCGATGCAAAACCACTCACGGCAATCACTACACCGACTTTCCTCACAACAACAGCACTATAACACGCCAAGCAACACCACTCACGGCAATCACTACACGGACTTTCTTCATAGCAACAGCACTATAATACGCGATGCAACACCGCTCACGGCAATCACTGCACCGACTTTCCTCACAGCAACAGCAGTATAACACGCAATGCAACACCACTCACGGCAATCACTACACCGACTTTCCTCGCAGCAACATCACTTTAACACGCGATACAGCATCCCTCACGGCAATCATAACACCGACTTTCCTCACAGCAACAGCACTAAAGCACGCCATGCAACACCACTCACGGCAATCACTACACCGACTTTCCTCACAGCAACAGCACTAAAACACGCCATGCAACACCACTCACGGCAATCACTACACCGACTTTCCTCACAGCATCAGCACTATAACACGCCATGCAACACCACTCACGGCAACCACTACACCGACTTTCCTCACAGCAACAGCACTATAACACGCCAAGCAATACCACTCGCGGCAATCACTACACCGACTTTCCTCACAGCAACGGCACTATAACGCGCAGTGCAACACCATTCACGGCAATCACTACACCGACTTTCCTCACAGCATCAGCACTATAACACGCCATGCAACACCACTCACGGCAATCACTACACCGACTTTCCTCACAGCAACAGCACTATCACACGCCATGCACCACCACTCACGGCAATCACTACACCGACTTTCCTCACAGCATCAGCACTATAACACGCCATGCAACACCACTCACGGCAATCACTGCACCGACTTTCCTCACAGCAACAGCAGTATAACACGCGATGCAACACAGCTCACGGCAATCACTACACCGACTTTCCTCACAGCAACAGCACTAAAACACGCCATGTAACACCACTCACGGCAATCACTACACCGACTTTCCTCACACCAACAGCACTATAATACGCGGTGCAACACCGCTCACGGCAATAACTACACCGACTTTCCTCACAGCATCAGCACTATAACACGCCAAGCAACACCACTCACGGCAATCACAACACCGACTTTTCTCACAGCAACAGCATTATAACACGCAATGCAACACCACTCACGGCAATCACTGCACCGACTTTCCTCACAGCAACAGCACTAAAACACGCCATGCAACACCACTCACGGCAATCACTACACCGACTTTTCTCACAGCAACATCACTTTGAAACGCCAAGCAACACCACTCACGGCAATCACTACACCGACTTTCCTCACAGCAACAGCAGTATAACACGCAATGCAACACCACTCACGGCAATCACTACACCGACTTTTCTCACAGCAACATCACTTTGAAACGCCAAGCAACACCACTCACGGCAATCACTACACCGACTTTCCTCACAGCAACAGCAGTATAACACGCAATGCAACACCACTCACGGCAATCACTACACCGACTTTCCTCACAGCAACAGCACTATAACACGCCATGCAACACCACTCACGGCAATCACTGCACCGACTTTCCTCACAGCAACAGCACTAAAACACGCCATGCAACACCACTCACGACAATCACTACACCAACTTTTTTCGCAGCAACAGCACTATAACACGCGGTGCAACACCGCTCACGGCAATCACTGCACTGACTTTCCTCACAGCAACAGCAGTATAACACGCAATGCAACACCACTCACGGCAATCACAACACCGACTTTTCTCACAGCAACAGCACTATAACACGCGATGCAACACAGCTCACGGCAATCACTGCACCGACTTTCCTCACAGCAACATCACTTTAACACGCGATGCAACACAGCTCACGGCAAT
Organism: Aplectana chamaeleonis; assembly: GCA_029168955.1. Classification (NCBI taxonomy): domain Eukaryota; kingdom Metazoa; phylum Nematoda; class Chromadorea; order Rhabditida; family Cosmocercidae; genus Aplectana; species Aplectana chamaeleonis. Next base: position 273,194 of record JAPDOI010000692.1, on the reverse strand, counting down.
CACTGCACCGACTTTCCTCACAGCGACATCACTTTAACACGCGATGCAGCACAGCTCACGGCAATCACTACACCGACTTTCCTCACAGCAACAGCAGTATAACACGCAATGCAACACCACTCACGGCAATCACTACACCGACTTTCTTCATAGCAACAGCAGTATAACACGCCAAGCAACACCACTCACGACAATCACTACACCGACTTTCTTCATAGCAACAGCACTATAACACGCCATGCAACACCACTCACGGCAATCACTACACCGACTTTCCTCACAGCAACAGCACTATAACACGCGATGCAACACCACTCACGGCAATCACTACACCGACTTTCCTCACAGCAACAGCACTATAACACGCCATGCAACACCACTCACGACAATCACTACACCGACTTTCTTCATAGCAACAGCACTATAACACGCAATGCAACACCACTCACGGCAATCACTACACCGACTTTCCTCACAGCAACAGCACTAAAACACGCCAAGCAACACCACTCACGGCAATCACTACACCGACTTTCCTCACAGCAACAGCACTATAACACGCGATGCAACACCACTCACGGCAATCACTACACCGACTTTCCTCACAGCAACAGCACTATAACACGCCATGCAACACCACTCACGGCAATCACTACACCGACTTTCCTCACAGCAACAGCACTATAACACGCCATGCAACACCACTCACGGCAATCACTACACCGACTTTCCTCACAGCAACAGCACTATAACACGCCATGCAACACCACTCACGGCAATCACTACACCGACTTTCCTCACAGCAACAGCACTATAACACGCCATGCAACACCACTCACGGCAATCACTACACCGACTTTCCTCACAGCAACAGCACTATAACACGCGATGCAACACCACTCACGGCAATCACTACACCGACTTTCTTCACAGCAACGGCACTATAACGCGCAATGCAACACCACTCACGGCAATCACTACACCGACTTTCCTCACAGCAACAGCACTAAAACACGCCATGCAACACCACTCACGGCAATCACTACACCGACTTTCCTCACAGCAACAGCACTATAACACGCAATGCAACACCACTCACGGCAATCACTGCACCGACTTTCCTCACAGCAACAGCACTAAAACACGCCATGCAACACCACTCACGGCAATCACTACACCGACTTTCCTCACAGCAACAGCACTAAAACACGCCATGCAACACCACTCACGGCAATCACTACACCGACTTTCCTCGCAGCAACAGCACTATAACACGCGATGCAGCATCCCTCACGGCAATCATAACACCGACTTTCCTCACAGCAACAGCACTATAACACCCCATACAACACCACTCACGGCAATCACTACACCGACTTTCCTCACAGCAACAGCACTACAACACGCCAAGCAACACCACTCACGGCAATCACTACACCGACTTTCTTCATAGCAACAGCACTATAACACGCCAAGCAACACCACTCACGACAATCACTACACCAACTTTCCTCGCAGCAACAGCACTATAACACCCCATACAACACCACTCACGGCAATCACTACACCGACTTTCCTCACAGCAACAGCACTAAAATACGCCATGCAGCACCACTCACGGCAATCACTAAACCGACTTTCCTCACAGCAACAGCACTATAACACGCGGTGCAACACCGCTCACGGCAATAACTACACCGACTTTCCTCACAGCAACATCACTTTGACACGCCAAGCAACACCACTCACGGCAATCACTACACCGACTTTCCTCTCAGCACCAGCACTAAAACACGCCATGCAACACCACTCACGGCAATCACTACACCGACTTTCCTCACAGCAACAGCACTATAACACCCCATACAACACCACTCACGGCAATCACTACACCGACTTTCCTCTCAGCACCAGCACTATAACACGCAATGCAACACCACTCACGGCAATCACTGCACCGACGTTCCTCACAGCAACAGCACTAAAACACGCCATGCAACACCACTCACGGCAATCACTACACCGACTTTCCTCACAGCAACATCACTTTAACACGCGATGCAACACCACTCGCGACAATCACTACACCAACTTTCCTCGCAGCAACAGCACTATAACACGCGATGCAACACCACTCACGGCAATCACTGCACCGACTTTCCTCACAGCAACAGCACTGAAACACGCCATGCAACACCACTCACGGCAATCACTGCACCGACTTTCCTCACAGCAACAGCAGTATAACAAGCAATGCAACACCACTCACGGCAATCACTACACCGACTTTCCTCACAGCAACAGCACTAAAACACGCCATGCAACACCACTCACGGCAATCACTACACCAACTTTCCTCACAGCATCAGCACTATAACACGCCATGCAGCACCACTCACGGCAATCACTACACCGACTTTCCTCACAGCAACAGCACTAAAACACGCCATGCAGCACCACTCACGGCAATCACTACACCGACTTTCCTCACAGCAACAGCACTATAACACGCAATGCAACACCACTCACGGCAATAACTACACCGACTTTCCTCACAGCAACAGCATTATAACACGCCATGCAACACCACTCACGGCAATCACTTCACCGACTTTCCTCACAGCAACATCACTTTAACACGCAATGCAACACCACTCTCGGCAATCACTGCACCGGCTTTCCTCACAGCAACAGCACTAAAACACGCCACGCAACACCACTCACGGCAATCACTACACCGACTTTCCTCACAGCAACAGCAGTATAACACGCAATGCAACACCACTCACGGCAATCACTACACGGACTTTCCTCACAGCAACAGCATTATAACACGCGATGCAACACCACTCACGGCAATCACTACACCGACTTTCCTCACAGCAACAGCACTATAACACCCCAAGCAACAACACTCACGCCAATCACTACACAAACTTTCCTCACAGCAACAGCACTATAACACGCCATGCAACACCACTCACGGCAATCACTACACCGACTTTCCTCACAGCAACAGCACTATAACACGCCATGCAACACCACTCACGGCAATCACTACACCGACTTTCCTCACAGCAACAGCACTATAACACGCCATGCAACACCACTCACGGCAATCACTACACCGACTTTCCTCACAGCAACAGCACTATAACACGCCAAGCAACACCACTCACGGCAATCACTACACCGACTTTCCTCACAGCAACAGCACTATAACACCCCATACAACACCACTCACGGCAATCACTGCACCGTCTTTCCTCACAGCAACAGCACTATAACACGCCAAGCAACAGCACTCACGACAATCACTACACCAACTTTCCTCGCAGCAACAGCACTATAACACCCCATACAACACCACTCACGGCAATCACTACACCGACTTTCTTCATAGCAACAGCACTATAACACGCCAAGCAACACCACTCACGGCAATCACTACACGGACTTTCCTCACAGCAACAGCACTAAAATACGCCATGCAGCACCACTCACGGCAATCACTACACCGACTTTCCTCACAGCAACAGCACTAAAACACGCCATGCAACACCGCTCACGGCAATCACTGCACCGACTTTCCTCACAGCAACAGCAGTATAACACGCAATGCAACACCACTCACGGCAATCACAACACCCACTTTTCTCACAGCAACAGCACTATAATCAGCGATGCAACACCACTCACGGCAAACACTACACGGGCTTTCCTCACAGCAACAGCACTAAAATACGCCATGCAGCACCACTCACGGCAATCACTACACCGACTTTCCTCACAGCAACAGCACTAAAACACGCAATGCAACACCACTCACGGCAATCACTACACCGACTTTCTTCATAGCAACAGCACTATAACACGCGATGCAGCATCCCTCACGGCAATCATAACACCGACTTTCCTCACAGCAACAGCACTAAAACACGCCATGCAACACCACTCACGGCAATCATTACACCGACTTTCCTCACAGCAACAGCACTAAAACACGCCATGCAACACCACTCGCGGCAATCACTACACCGACTTTCCTCACAGCAACAGCACTATAACACGCCAAGCAACACCACTCACGGCAATCACTACACCGACTTTCCTCACAGCAACAGCACTATAACACGCCATGCAAAACCACTCACGGCAATCACTACACCGACTTTCCTCACAGCAACAGCACTATGACACGCAATGCAACACCACTCACGGCAATCACTACACCGACTTTCCTCACAGCATCAGCACTATAACACGCCATGCAACACCACTCACGGCAACCACTACACCGACTTTCCTCACAGCAACAGCACTATAACACGCCAAGCAACACCACTCGCGGCAATCACTACACCGACTTTCCTCACAGCAACGGCACTATAACGCGCAGTGCAACACCATTCACGGCAATCACTACACCGACTTTCCTCACAGCATCAGCACTATAACACGCCATGCAACACCACTCACGGCAATCACTACACCGACTTTCCTCACAGCAACAGCACTACAACACGCCATGCAGCACCACTCACGGCAATCACTAAACCGACTTTCCTCGCAGCAACAGCACTATAACACGCGGTGCAACACCGCTCACGGCAATCACTGCACCGAATTTCCTCACAGCAACAGCACTATAACACGCAACGCAACACCACTCACGGCAATCACTACACCGACTTTCCTCACAGCAACAGCACTACAACACGCCAAGCAACACCACTCACGGCAATCACTGCACCGACTTTCCTCACAGCAACAGCACTAAAACACGCCATGCAACACCACTCACGGCAATCACTACACCGACTTTCCTCACAGCAACAGCACTAAAACACGCCATGCAACACCACTCACGGCAATCACTACACCGACTTTCCTCACAGCAACAGCAGTATAACACGCAATGCAACACCACTCACGGCAATCACTACACCGACTTTCCTCACAGCAACAGCACTATAACACGCCATGCAACACCACTCACGGCAATCACTACACCGACTTTCCTCACAGCAACAGCACTATAACACGCCAAGCAACACCACTCACGGCAATCACTACACCGACTTTCCTCACAGCAACAGCACTATAACACCCCATACAACACCACTCACGGCAATCACTACACCGACTTTCCTCACAGCAACAGCACTAAAACACGCCATGCAACACCACTCACGGCAATCACTGCACCGACTTTCCTCACAGCAACAGCACTAAAACACGCCATGCAACACCACTCACGGCAATCACTACACCGACTTTCTTCATAGCAACAGCACTATAACACGCAATGCAACACCACTCACGGCAATCACTGCACCGACTTTCCTCACAGCAACAGCACTAAAACACGCCATGCAACACCACTCACGGCAATCACTACACCGACTTTCCTCGCAGCAACAGCACTATAACACGCGATGCAACACCACTCACGGCAATCACTACACCAACTTTCCTCACAGCAACAGCACTATAACACGCCAAGCAACACCACTCACGGCAATCACTACACGGACTTTCCTCACAGCAACAGCACTAAAATACGCCATGCAGCACCACTCACGGCAATCACTAAACCGACTTTCCTCACAGCAACAGCACTAAAATACGCCATGCAGCACCACTCACGGCAATCACTAAACCGACTTTCCTCACAGCAACAGCACTAAAATACGCCATGCAGCATCCCTCACGGCAATCACTGCACCGTCTTTCCTCACAGCAACAGCACTATAACACGCCAAGCAACAGCACTCACGACAATCACTACACCAACTTTCCTCGCAGCAACAGCACTTTAACACCCCATACAACACCACTCACGGCAATCACTACACCGACTTTCCTCACAGCAACAGCACTATAACACGCCAAGCAACACCACTCACGGCAATCACTACACGGACTTTCCTCACAACAACAGCACTAAAACACGCCAAGCAACACCACTCACCGCAAACACTACACCGACTTTCCTCACAGCAACAGCACTATAACACGCCGCGCAACACCGCTCACGGCAATCACTACACCGACTTTCCTCACAGCAACAGCACTATAACACGCGATGCAACACAACTCACGGCAATCACTACACCGACTTTCCTCACAGCAACAGCACTATAACACGCCAAGCAACACCACTCACGGCAATCACTACACCGACTTTCCTCGCAGCAACATCACTTTAACACGCGATGCAACACCACTCACGGCAATCACTACACCGACTTTCCTCACAGCAACAGCACTAAAACACGCCATGCAACACCACTCACGGCAATCACTACACCGACTTTCCTCACAGCAACAGCACTACAACACGCCAAGCAACACCACTCACGGCAATCACTACACCGACTTTCTTCATAGCAACAGCACTATAACTCGCCAAGCAACACCACTCACGGCAATCACTACACCGACTTTCCTCGCAGCAACAGCACTATAACACGCGATGCAACACCGCTCACGGCAATCACTAAACCGACTTTCCTCACAGCAACAGCACTATAACACGCGGTGCAACACCGCTCACGGCAATCACTGCACCGACTTTCCTCACAGCAACAGCAGTATAACACGCAATGCAACACCACTCACGGCAATCACTACACCGACTTTCCTCGCAGCAACATCACTATAACACGCCAAGCAACACCACTCACGGCAATCACTACACCGACTTTCCTCACAGCAACAGCACTATAACACGCGGTGCAACACCGCTCACGGCAATCACTGCACTGACTTTCCTCACAGCAACAGCACTATAACACGCCATGCAGCACCACTCACGGCAATCACTACACCGACTTTCCTCACAGCAACAGCACTAAAACACGCCATGCAACACCACTCACGGCAATCACTACACCGACTCTCCTCGCAGCAACAGCACCATAACACGCGGCGCAACACCCCGCACGGCACTCACTGCACCGACTTTCCTCACAGCAACAGCACTATAACACGCAACGCAACACCACTCACGGCAATCACTACACCGACTTTCCTCACAGCAACAGCACTACAACACGCCAGGCAACACCACTCACGGCAATCACTACACCGACTTTTCTCACAGCAACAGCATTATAACACGCCATGCAACACCACTCACGGCAATCACTACACCGACTTTCCTCACAGCAACAGCACTATAACACGCCATGCAACACCACTCACGGCAATCACTACACCGACTTTCCTCACAGCAACAGCACTATAACACCCCATACAACACCACTCACGGCAATCACTACACCGACTTTCCTCACAGCAACAGCACTATAACACGCAATGCAACACCACTCACGGCAATCACTGCACCGACTTTCCTCACAGCAACAGCACTAAAACACGCCATGCAACACCACTCACGGCAATAACTACACCGACTTTCCTCACAGCAACGGCACTAAAACACGCCATGCAACACCACTCACGGCAATCACTACACCGACTTTCCTCACAGCAACAGCACTATAACACGCCAAGCAACACCACTCACGGCAATCACTACACCGACTTTCCTCACAGCAACAGCACTATAACACGCCAAGCAACACCACTCACGGCAATCACTACACCGACTTTCCTCACAGCAACGGCACTATAACGCGCAATGCAACACCACTCACGGCAATCACTACACCGACTTTCCTCACAGCATCAGCACTATAACACGCCATGCAACACCACTCACGGCAATCACTACACCGACTTTCCTCACAGCAATAGCACTGCAACACGCGATGCAACACCGCTCACGGCAATCACTACACCATTTTTCCTCGCAGCAACATCACTAAAACACGCCATGCAACACCACTCACGGCAATCATTACACCGACTTTCCTCACAGCAACAGCACTAAAACACGCCATGCAACACCACTCGCGGCAATCACTACACCGACTTTCCTCACAGCAACAGCACTAAAACACGCCATGCAACACCACTCACGGCAATCATTACACCGACTTTCCTCACAGCAACAGCACTAAAACACGCCATGCAACACCACTCGCGGCAATCACTACACGGACTTTCCTCACAGCAACAGCACTATAACACGCCAAGCAACACCACTCACGGCAATCACTACACGGACTTTCCTCACAGCAACAGCACTACAACACGCCAAGCAACACCACTCACGGCAATCACTACACCGACTTTCCTCACAGCAACAGCAGTATAACACGCAATGCAACACCACTCACGGCAATCACTGCACCGACTTTCCTCACAGCAACAGCACTAAAACACGCGGTGCAACACCGCTCACGGCAATCACTACACCGACTTTCCTCGCAGCAACATCACTTTAACACGCGATGCAACACCACTCACGGCAATCATTACACCGACTTTCCTCACAGCAACAGCACTAAAACACGCCATGCAACACCACTCGCGGCAATCACTACACGGACTTTCCTCGCAGCAACATCACTTTAACACGCGATGCAGCATCCCTCACGGCAATCATAACACCGACTTTCCTCACAGCAACAGCACTATAACACGCCAAGCAACACCACTCACGGCAATCACTACACCGACTTTCCTCACAGCAACAGCACTATAACACGCCATGCAACACCACTCACGGCAATCACTACACCGACTTTCCTCACAGCAACAGCACTAAACACGCCATGCAACACCACTCACGGCAATCACTACCCCGACTTTCCTCCCAGCAACAGCACTATAACACGCAATGCAACACCACTCACGGCAATCACTACACCGACTTTCCTCACAGCAACAGCACTATAACACGCAATGCAACACCACTCACGGCAATCACTACACCGACTTTCCTCACAACAACAGCACTACAACACCCCATGCAACACCACTCACGGCAATCACTACGCCGACTTTCCTCGCATCAACATCACTATAATACGCGATGCAACACCACTCACGGCAATCATTACACCGACTTTCCTCACAGCAACAGCAGTATAACACGCAATGCAACACGACTCACGGCAATCACTACACCGACTTTCCTCACAGCAACAGCACTAGAACACGCCATGCAACACCACTCACGGCAATCACTGCACCGACTTTCTTCATAGAAACAGCACTATAACACGCGATGCAACACCACTCACGGCAATCACTACACCGACTTTTCTCACAGTAACAGCACTATAACACGCGATGCAGCATCCCTCACGGCAATCACTACACCGACTTTCCTCACAGCAACAGCACTATAACACCCCATACAACACCACTCACGGCAATCACTACACCGACTTTCCTCACAGCAACAGCACTATAACACGCCAAGCAACACCACTCACGGCAATCACTACACCGACTTTCCTCACAGCAACAGCACTATAACACGCCAAGCAACACCACTCACGGCACTGCACCGACTTTCCTCCCAGCAACAGCAGTATAACACGCAATGTAACACCACTCACGGCAATCACTGCACCGACTTTCCTCACAGCAACAGCACTATAACACGCAATGCAACACCACTCACGGCAATCACTACACCGACTTTCTTCATAGCAACAGCACTATAACACGCCAAGCAACACCACTCACGGCAATCACTACACCGACTTTCCTCACAGCAACAGCACTAAAACACGCCATGCAACACCACTCACGGCAATCACTACACCGACTTTCCTCACAGCAACATCACTATAACACGCCATGCAGCACCACTCACGGCAATCACTACACCGACTTTCCTCGCAGCAACAGCACTAAAACACGCCATGCAGCACCACTCACGGCAATCACTACACCAACTTTCCTCACAGCATCAGCACTATAACACGCCATGCAGCACCACTCACGGCAATCACTACACCGACCTTCCTCACAGCAACAGCACTAAAACACGCCATGCAGCACCACTCACGGCAATCACTACACCGACTTTCCTCACAGCAACAGCACTATAACACGCGGTGCAACACCGCTCACGGCAATCACTGCACTGACTTTCCTCACAGCAACAGCACTATAACACGCAATGCAACACCACTCACGGCAATCACTACACCAACTTTCCTCACAGCAACAGCACTATAACACGCGATGCAACACCACTCACGGCAATCACTACACCGACTTTTCTCACAGCAACAGCACTAAAACACGCCATGCAACACCACTCACGGCAATCACTACACCGACTTTCCTCACAGCATCAGCACTATGACACGCAATGCAACACCACTCACGGCAATCACTACACCGACTTTCCTCACAGCATCAGCACTATAACACGCCGTGCAACACCACTCACGGCAATCACTACACCGACTTTCCTCACAGCAACAGCACTATAACACGCCATGCAACACCACTCACGGCAATCACTGCACCGACTTTCCTCACAGCAACAGCACTATAACACGCCAAGCAACACCACTCACGGCAATCACTACACCGACTTTCCTCACAGCAACAGCACTAAAACGCGCCATGCAAAACCACTCAAGGCAAACACTACACCGACTTTCCTCACAGCAACGGCACTATAACGCGCAATGCAACACCACTCACGACAATCCCTACACCGCCTTTCCTCACAGCATCAGCACTATAACACGCCATGCAACACCACTCACGGCAATCGCTACACCGACTTTCCTCACAGCAACAGCACTATAACACGCCATGCAACACCACTCACGGCAATCACTACACCGACTTTCTTCACAGCAACAGCACTAAAATACGCCATGCAGCACCACTCACGGCAATCACTAAGCCGACTTTCTTCACAGCAACAGCATTATAACACGCGGTGCAACACCGCTCACGGCAATCACAACACCGACTTTTCTCACAGCAACAGCAGTATTACACGCAATGCAACACCACTCACGGCAATCACAACACCGACTTTTCTCACAGCCACAGCACTAAAACACACCATGCAACACCGCTCACGGCAATCACTACACCGACTTTCCTCACAGCAACAGCACTATAACACGCCATGCAACACCACTCACGGCAATCACTACACCGACTTTCCTCACAGCAACAGCAGTATAACACGCAACGCAACACCACTCACGGCAGTCACTGCACCGACTTTCTTCATAGCAACAGCACTAAAGCACGCCATGCAACACCACTCACGGCAATCACTACACCAACTTTCCTCACAGCATCAGCACTATAACACGCCATGCAGCACCACTCACGGCAATCACTGCACCGACTTTCCTCACAGCAACAGCAGTATAACACGCAATGCAACACCACTCACGGCAATCACTACACCAACTTTCCTCACAGCATCAGCACTATAACACACCATGCAGCACCACTCACGGCAGTCACTGCACCGACTTTCTTCATAGCAACAGCACTAAAATACGCCATGCAACACCACTCACGGCAATCACTCCACCGACTTTCCTCACAGCAACAGCACTATAACACGCCATGCAACACCACTCACCGCAATCACTACACCGACTTTCCTCACAGCAACAGCACTATAACACGCCATGCATCACCACTCCCGGCAATCACTACACCGACTTTCCTCACAGCAACAGCACTATAACACGCCATGCATCACCACTCCCGGCAATCACTACACCGACTTTCCTCACAGCAACAGCACTATAACACGCCATGCAACACCACTCACGGCAATCACTACACCGACTTTCCTCACAGCAACAGCACTATAACACGCCATGCAACACCACTCACGGCAATCACTACACCGACTTTCCTCACAGCAACAGCACTATAACACGCCATGCAACACCACTCACGGCAATCACTACACCGACTTTCCTCACAGCAACAGCACTATAACACGCCATGCAACACCACTCACGGCAATCACTACACCGACTTTCCTCACAGCAACAGCACTATAACACGCCATGCAACACCACTCACGGCAATCACTACACCGACTTTCCTCACAGCAACAGCACTAAAACACGCCATGCAACACCACTCACGGCAATCACTACACCGACTTTCCTCACAGCAACAGCACTATAACACGCAACGCAACACCACTCACGGCAATCACTACACCGACTTTCCTCACAGCAACAGCACTATAACACGCCATGCAACACCACTCGCGGCAATCACTACACCGACTTTCCTCACAGCAACAGCACTATAACACGCCATGCAACACCACTCACGGCAATCACTACACCGACTTTCCTCACAGCAACAGCACTATAACACGCCATGCAACACCACTCACGGCAATCACTACACCGACTTTCCTCACAGCAACAGCACTATAACACGCCATGCAACACCACTCACGGCAATCACTACACCGACTTTCCTCACAGCAACAGCACTATAACACGCCATGCAACACCACTCACGGCAATCACTACACCGACTTTCCTCACAGCAACAGCACTATAACACGCAATGCAACACCACTCACGGCAATCACTACACCGACTTTCCTCACAGCAACAGCACTATAACACGCCATGCAACACCACTCACGGCAATCACTACACCGACTTTCCTCACAGCAACAGCACTATAACACGCCATGCAACACCACTCACGGCAATCACTACACCGACTTTCCTCACAGCAACAGCACTATAACACGCCATGCAACACCACTCACGGCAATCACTACACCGACTTTCCTCACAGCAACAGCACTATAACACGCCATGCAACACCACTCACGGCAATCACTACACCGACTTTCCTCACAGCAACAGCACTATAACACGCCATGCAACACCACTCACGGCAATCACTACACCGACTTTCCTCACAGCAACAGCACTAAAACACGCCATGCAACACCACTCACGGCAATCACTACACCGACTTTCCTCACAGCAACAGCACTATAACACGCAACGCAACACCACTCACGGCAATCACTACACCGACTTTCCTCACAGCAACAGCACTACAACACGCCATGCAACACCACTCGCGGCAATCACTACACCGACTTTCCTCACAGCAACAGCACTATAACACCCCATGCAACACCACTCACGACAATCACTACACCGACTTTTCTCACAGCAACAGCACTATAACACCCCATACAACACCACTCACGGCAATCACTACGACTTTTCTCACAGCAACAGCACTATAACACCCCATACAACACCACTCACGGCAATCACTACACCGACTTTCCTCACAGCAACAGCACTAAAACACGCCATGCAACACCACTCACGGCAATCACTGCACCGACTTTCCTCACAGCAACATCACTTTAACACGCGATGCAGCACCACTCACGGCAATCACTACACCGACTTTCCTCACAGCAACAGCAGTATAACACGCAATGCAACACCACTCACGGCAATCACAACACCGACTTTTCTCACAGCAACAGCACTATAACACGCCAAGCAACACCACTCACGGCAATCACTACACCGACTTTCCTCACAGCAACAGCACTAAAACACGCCATGCAACACCACTCACGGCAATCACTACACCGACTTTCCTCACAGCAACAGCACTATAACACGCCAAGCAACACCACTCACGGCAATCACTACACCGACTTTCCTCACAGCAACAGCAGTATAACACGCAATGCAACACCACTCACGGCAATCACTACACCGACTTTCCTCACAGCAACAGCAGTATAACACGCAATGCAACACCACTCACGGCAATCACTACACCGACTTTCCTCACAGCAACAGCACTATAACACGCAATGCAACACCACTCACGGCAATCACTACACCGACTTTCCTCACAGCAACAGCACTATAACACGCCAAGCAACACCACTCACGGCAATCACTACACGGACTTTCCTCACAGCAGCAGTACTATAACACGCCATGCAAAACCACTCACGGCAATCACTACACCGACTTTCCTCACAGCAACAGCACTATAACACGCGATGCAACACCACTCACGGCAATCACTACACCGACTTTCCTCACAGCAACAGCACTATAACACGCCATGCAACACCACTCACGGCAATCACTACACCGACTTTCCTCACAGCAACAGCACTATAACACGCCATGCAACACCACTCACGGCAATCACTACACCGACTTTCCTCACAGCAACAGCACTATAACACGCCATGCAACACCACTCACGGCAATCACTACACCGACTTTCCTCACAGCAACAGCACTATAACACGCGATGCAACACCACTCAAGGCAATTACTACACCGACTTTCCTGACAACAACAGCACTATAACACGCGTTGCAACACCCCTCACGGCAATTACTACACCGACTTTTCTCACAGCAACAGCACTATAACACGCCATGCAACACCACTCACCGCAATCACTACACCGGCTTTCCTCACAGCAACAGCACTATAGCACGCCATGCAACACCACTCACCGCAATCACTACACCGACTTTCCTCACAGCAACAGCACTATAACACGCAATGCATCACCACTCCCGGCAATCACTACAACGACTTTCCTCACAGCATCAGCACTATAACACGCCATGCAGCACCACTCACGCCAAGCACTACCCCGACTTTCCTCGCACCAACATCACTACAACACGCCATGCAACACCACTCACCGCAATCACTACACCGACTTTCCTCACAGCATAAACACAATAACACGCCATGCAACACCACTCACCGCAATCACTACACCGACTTTCCTCACAGCAACAGCACTATAACACGCCATGCATCACCACTCCCGGCAATCACTACACCGACTTTCCTCACAGCAACAGCACTATAACACGCCATGCATCACCACTCCCGGCAATCACTACACCGACTTTCCTCACAGCAACAGCACTAAAACACGCCATGCAACACCACTCACGGCAATCACTACACCGACTTTCCTCACAGCAACAGCACTATAACACGCAATGCAACACCACTCACGGCAATCACTGCACCGACTTTCCTCACAGCAACAGCAGTATAACACGCCATGCAACACCACTCACGGCAATAACTACACCGACTTTCCTCACAGCAACGGCACTAAAACACGCCATGCAACACCACTCACGGCAATCACTACACCGACTTTCCTCACAGCAACATCACTTTAACACGCCATGCAACACCACTCACGGCAATCACTACACCGACTTTCCTCACAGCAACATCACTTTAACACCCCATACAACACCACTCACGGCAATCTTTACACCGACTTTCCTCACAGCAACAGCACTATAACACGCCAAGCAACACCACTCACGGCAATCACTACACCGACTTTCCTCACAGCAACGGCACTATAACGCGCAATGCAACACCACTCACGGCAATCACTACACCGACTTTCCTCACAGCATCAGCACTATAACACGCCATGCAACACCACTCACGGCAATCACTACACCGACTTTCCTCACAGCAACAGTACTATAACACGCCAAGCAACACCACTCACGGCAATCACTACACCGACTTTCCTCACAGCAACAGCACTAAAACACGCCATGCAAAACCACTCACGGCAATCACTACACCGACTTTCTTCATAGCAACAGCACTATAACACGCCATGCAACACCACTCACGGCAATAACTACACCGACTTTCCTCACAGCAACGGCACTAAAACACGCCATGCAACACCACTCACGGCAATCACTACACCGACTTTCCTCACAGCATCAGCACTATAACACGCCATGCAACACCACTCACGGCAATCACTACACCGACTTTCCTCACAGCAACAGCACTATAACACGCCATGCAACACCACTCACGGCAATCACTACACCGACTTTCTTCATAGCAACAGCACTATAACACGCAATGCAACACCACTCACGGCAATCACTACACCGACTTTCCTCACAGCAACAGCACTATAACACGCGATGCAACACCACTCACGGCAATCACTGCACCGACTTTCCTCACAGCAACAGCAGTATAACACGCAACGCAACACCACTCACGGCAATCACTACACCGACTTTCCTCACAGCAACAGCACTACAACACGCCGTGCAGCACCACTCACGGCAATCACTAAACCGACTTTCCTCGCAGCAACACCACGATAACACGCCATGCAACACCACTCACGGCAATCACTACACCGACTTTCCTCACAGCAACAGCATTATAACACGCCATGCAACACCACTCACGGCAATCACTACACCGACTTTCCTCACAGCAACAGCACTAAAACACGCCATGCAACACCACTCACTGCAATAACTATACCGACTTTCCTCACAGCAACAGCATTATAACACGCCATGCAACACCACTCACGGCAATCACTACACCGACTTTCCTCACAGCAACAGCACTACAACACGCCGTGCAGCACCACTCACGGCAATCACTAAACCGACTTTCCTCACAGCAACAGCACTATAACACGCGGTGCAACACCGCTCACGGCAATCACTGCACCGACTTTCCTCACAGCAACAGCAGTATAACACGCAATGCAACACCACTCACGGCAATCACTACACCGACTTTCCTCACAGCAACAGCACTATAACACGCCATGCAACACCACTCACGGCAATCACTACACCGACTTTCTTCATAGCAACAGCACTATAACACGCGATGCAGCATCCCTCACGGCAATCACTACACCGACTTTCCTCACAGCAACAGCAGTATAACACGCAATGCAACACCACTCACGGCAATCACTGCACCGACTTTCCTCACAGCAACAGCACTAAAACACGCCATGCAACACCACTCACGGCAATCACTACACCGACTTTCCTCACAGCAACAGCAGTATAACACGCAATGCAACACCACTCACGGCAATCACTGCACCGACTTTCCTCACAGCAACAGCACTAAAACACGCCATGCAACACCACTCACGGCAATCACTACACCGACTTTCCTCACAGCAACAGCACTAAAACACGCCATGCAACACCACTCACGGCAATCACTACACCGACTTTCCTCACAGCAACAGCACTATAACACCCCATACAACACCACTCACGGCAATCACTACACCGACTTTCCTCACAGCAACAGCACTATAACACGCCATGCAACACCACTCACGGCAATCACTACACCGACTTTCCTCACAGCAACAGCACTATAACACGAAATGCAACACCACTCACGGCAATCACTACACCGACTTTCCTCACAGCATCAGCACTATAACACGCCGTGCAACACCACTCACGGCAATCACTACACCGACTTTCCTCACAGCAACAGCACTATAACACGCCATGCAACACCACTCACGGCAATCACTACACCGACTTTCCTCACAGCAACAGCACTATAACACGCCATGCAACACCACTCACGGCAATCACTACACCGACTTTCCTCACAGCAACAGCACTATAACACGCCATGCAACACCACTCACGGCAATCACTACACCGACTTTCCTCACAGCAACAGCACTATAACACGCGATGCAACACCACTCACGGCAATCACTACACCGACTTTCCTCACAGCAACAGCACTATAACACGCCATGCAACACCACTCACGGCAATCACTACACCGACTTTCCTCACAGCAACAGCACTATAACACGCCATGCAACACCACTCACGGCAATCACTACACCGACTTTCCTCACAGCAACAGCACTATAACACACCATACAACACCACTCACCTCAATCACTACACCGACTTTCCTCACAGCATCAACACTATAGCACGCCATGCAACACCACTCACCGCAATCACTACACCGACTTTCCTCACAGCAACAGCACTATAACACGCCACGCGACACCACTCCCTGCAATCACTACACCGACTTTCCTCACAGCAACAGCACAATAACACGCCAAGCAACACCACTCACGGCAATCACTACACCGACTTTCCTCACAGCAACAGCACTATAACACGCAATGCAACACCACTCACGGCAATCACTACACCGACTTTCCTCACAGCATCAGCACTATAACACGCCAAGCAACACCACTCACGGCAATCACTACACCGACTTTCCTCACAGCAACAGCACTATAACACGCAATGCAACACCACTCACGGCAATCACTACACCGACTTTCCTCACAGCAACAGCACTAAAACACGCCATGCAACACCACTCACGGCAATAACTACACCGACTTTCCTCACAGCAACATCACTTTGACACGCCAAGCAACACCACTCACGGCAATCACTACACCGACTTTCCTCACAGCAACAGCAGTATAACACGCAATGCAACACCACTCACGGCAATCACTACACCGACTTTCCTCACAGCATCAGCACTATAACACGCCAAGCAACACCTTTCACGGCAATCACAACACCGACTTTTCTCACAGCAACAGCATTATAACACGCAATGCAACACCACTCACGGCAATCACAACACCGACTTTTCTCACAGCAACAGCATTATAACACGCGATGCAACACAGCTCACGGCAATCACTGCACCGACTTTCTTCATAGCAACAGCACTATAACACGCGATGCAACACCACTCACGGCAATCACTACACCGACTTTCCTCACAGCAACAGCACTATAACACGCAATGCAACACCACTCACGGCAATCACTACACCGACTTTCCTCACAGCAACAGCACTAAAACACGCCATGCAACACCACTCACGGCAATCACTGCACCGACTTTCCTCACAGCAACAGCAGTATAACACGCCATGCAACACCACTCACGGCAATCACTACACCGACTTTCCTCACAGCAACAGCACTATAACACGCCATGCAACACCACTCACGGCAATCACTACACCGACTTTCCTCACAGCAACAGCACTATAACACGCCATGCAACACCACTCGCGGCAATCACTACACCGACTTTCCTCACAGCGACAGCACTATAACACGCCATGCAACACCACTCACGGCAATCACTACACCGACTTTCCTCACAGCAACAGCACTAAAAGACGCCATGCAACCCCACTCACGGCAATCACTACACCGACTTTCTTCATAGCAACAGCACTATAACACGCAATGCAACACCACTCATGGCAATCACTACACCGACTTTCCTCACAGCAACATCACTTTAACACCCCATACAACACCACTCACGGCAATCACTACACCGACTTTCCTCACAGCAACATCACTTTAACACGCGATGCAACACCACTCACGCCAATCACTACCCCGACTTTCCTCACAGCAACAGCAGTATAACACGCAATGCAACACGACTCACGGCAATCACTACACCGACTTTCCTCACAGCAACAGCACTAAAACACGCCATGCAACACCACTCACGGCAATCACTACACCGACTTTCCTCACAGCAACAGCACTATAACACGCGATGCAACACAGCTCACGGCAATCACTACACCGACTTTCCTCACAGCAACAGCACTAAAATACCCCATGCAGCACCACACACGCCTATCTCTATACCCACTTTCCTCACAGCAACAGCACTATAACACGCCAAGCAACACCACTCACGGCAATCACTACACGGACTTTCCTAACAGCAACAGCACTAAAATACGCCATGCAGCACCACTCACGGCAATCACTAAACCGACTTTCCTCACAGCAACAGCACTATAACACGCCAAGCAACACCACTCACGGCAATCACTACGCCGACTTTCTTCATAGCAACAGCATTATAACACGCGATGCAACACCGCTCACGGCAATCACTGCACCGACTTTCCTCACAGCAACAGCACTATAACACGCAATGCAACACCACTCACTGCAATAACTACACCGACTTTCCTCACACCAACATCACTTTGAAACGCCACGCAACACCACTCACGACAAACACCACACCGACTTTCCTCACAGCAACAGCACTATAACACGCCATGCAACACCACTCACGGCAATCACTACACCGACTTTCCTCACAGCAACAGCACTAAAACACGCCATGCAACACCACTCACGGCAATCACTACACCGACTTTCTTCATAGCAACAGCACTATAACACGCAATGCAACACCACTCACGGCAATCACTGCACCGACTTTCCTCACAGCAACAGCACTAAAACACGCCATGCAACACCACTCACGGCAATCACTACACCGACTTTCTTCATAGCAACAGCACTATAACACGCCATGCAGCACCACTCACGGCAATCACTAAACCGACTTTCCTCACAGCAACAGCAGTATAACACGCAATGCAATACCACTCACGGCAATCACTACACCGACTTTCTTCATAGCAACAGCACTATAACACGCGATGCAACACCACTCACGGCAATCACTACACCGACTTTCCTCACAGCAACAGCACTATAACGGGCCATGCAACACCACTCACGGCAATCACTACACCGACTTTCCTCACAACAACAGCACTATAACACGCCATGCAACACCACCCACCGCAAACACTACACCGACTTTCCTCACAGCAACAGCACTATAACACGCCATGCAACACCACTCACGGCAATCACTACACCGACTTTCCTCACAGCAACAGCACTATAACACGCCATGCAACACCACCACGGCAATCCACTACACCGACTTTCCTCACAGCAACAGCACTATAACACGCCATGCAACACCACTCACGGCAATCACTACACCGACTTTCCTCACAGCAACAGCACTATAACACGCCATGCAACACCACTCACGGCAATCACTACACCGACTTTCCTCACAGCAACAGCACTATAACACGCCATGCAACACCACTCACGGCAATCACTACACCGACTTTCCTCACAGCAACAGCACTATAACACGCCATGCAACACCACTCACGGCAATCACTACACCGACTTTCCTCACAGCAACAGCACTATAACACGCCATGCAACACCACTCACGGCAATCACTACACCGACTTTCCTCACAGCAACAGCACTATAACACGCCATGCAACACCACTCACGGCAATCACTACACCGACTTTCCTCACAGCAACAGCACTATAACACGCCATGCAACACCACTCACGGCAATCACTACACCGACTTTCCTCACAGCAACAGCACTATAACACGCCATGCAACACCACTCACGGCAATCACTACACCGACTTTCCTCACAGCAACAGCACTATAACACGCCATGCAACACCACTCACGGCAATCACTACACCGACTTTCCTCACAGCAACAGCACTATAACACGCCATGCAACACCACTCACGGCAATCACTACACCGACTTTCCTCACAGCAACAGCACTATAACACGCAATGCAACACCACTCACGGCAATCACTACACCGACTTTCCTCACAGCAACAGCACTATAACACGCCATGCAACACCACTCACGGCAATCACTACACCGACTTTCCTCACAGCAACAGCACTATAACACGCCATGCAACACCACTCCCTCCAATCACTACACCGACTTTCCTCACAGCAACAGCACTATAACACGCCATGCAACACCACTCACGGCAATCACTACACCGACTTTCCTCACAGCAACAGCACTATAACACGCCATGCAACACCACTCACGGCAATCACTACACCGACTTTCCTCACAGCAACAGCACTATAACACGCCATGCAACACCACTCCCTCCAATCACTACACCGACTTTCCTCACAGCAACAGCACTATAACACGCCATGCAACACCACTCACGGCAATCACTACACCGACTTTCCTCACAGCAACAGCACTATAACACGCCATGCAACACCACTCACGGCAATCACTACACCGACTTTCCTCACAGCAACAGCACTATAACACGCCATGCAACACCACTCACGGCAATCACTACACCGACTTTCCTCACAGCAACAGCACTATAACACGCCATGCAACACCACTCACGGCAATCACTACACCGACTTTCCTCACAGCAACAGCACTATAACACGCGATGCAACACCACTCACGGCAATCACTACACCGACTTTCCTCACAGCAACAGCACTATAACACGCCATGCAACACCACTCACGGCAATCACTACACCGACTTTCCTCACAGCAACAGCACTATAACACGCCATGCAACACCACTCACGGCAATCACTACACCGACTTTCCTCACAGCAACAGCACTATAACACGCCATGCAACACCACTCACGGCAATCACTACACCGACTTTCCTCACAGCAACAGCACTATAACACGCAATGCAACACCACTCACGGCAATCACAACACCGACTTTCTTCATAGCAACAGCACTATAACACGCCATGCAACACCACTCACGGCAATAACTACACCGACTTTCCTCACAGCAACAGCATTATAACACGCCATGCAACACCACTCACGGCAATCACTACACCGACTTTCCTCACAGCAACAGCACTATAACACGCCATGCAACACCACTCACGGCAATCACTACACCGACTTTCCTCACAGCAACAGCACTATAACACGCCATGCAACACCACTCACGGCAATCACTACACCGACTTTCCTCACAGCAACAGCACTATAACACGCCATGCAACACCACTCACGGCAATCACTACACCGACTTTCCTCACAGCAACAGGACTATAACACGCAACGCAACACCACTCACGGCAATCACTACACCGACTTTCCTCACAGCAACAGCACTACAACCCGCCAAGCAACACCACTCACGGCAATCACTACACCAACTTTCCTCGCAGCAACAGCACCATAACACGCCATGCAACACCACTCACGGCAATCACTACACCGACTTTCCTCACAGCAACAGCACTACAACCCGCCAAGCAACACCACTCACGGCAATCACTACACCAACTTTCCTCGCAGCAACAGCACTATAACACCCCATACAACACCACTCACGGCAATCACTGCAACGACTTTCCTCACAGCAACAGCACTATAACACGCAACGCAACACCACTCACGGCAATCACTACCCCGACTTTCTTCATAGCAACAGCACTATAACTCGCCAAGCAACACCACTCACGGCAATCACTACAACGACTTTCCTCGCATCAACATCACTATAACACGCGATGAAACACCACTCACGGCAATCACTACACCGACTTTCCTCACAGCGACAGCACAATAACACGCCAAGCAACACCACTCACGGCAATCACTACATCGACTTTCCTCACAGCAACAGCACTATAACACGCCAAGCAACACCACTCACGGCAATCACTACACCGACTTTCCTCACAGCAACAGCACTAAAACACGCCATGCAACACCACTCACGACAATCACTACACCAACTTTCCTCGCAGCAACAGCACTATAACACCCCATACAACACCACTCACGGCAATCACTACACCGACTTTCTTCATAGCAACAGCACTATAACACGCGGTGCAACACCGCTCACGGCAATCACTGCACTGACTTTCCTCACAGCAACAGCACTATAACACGCCAAGCAACACCACTCACGGCAATCACTACACCGACTTTCCTCACAGCAACAGCACTATAACACGCCATGCAACACCACTCACGGCAATCACTACACCGACTTTCCTCACAGCAACAGCACTATAACACGCCAAGCAACACCACTCACGGCAATCACTACACGGACTTTCCTCACAGCAACAGCACTAAAATACGCCATGCAGCACCACTCACGGCAATCACTAAACCGACTTTCCTCACAGCAACAGCACTATAACACGCAATGCAACACCACTCACGGCAATCACAACAACGACTTTTCTCACAGCAACAGCACTATAACACGCGATGCAACACAGCTCACGGCAATCACTACACCGACTTTCTTCATAGCAACAGCACTAAAACACGCCAAGCAACACCACTCACGGCAATCACTACACCGACTTTCCTCACAGCAACAGCACTATTACACGCCATGCAACTCCACTCACGGCAATCACTACTCCGGCTTTCCACACAGCAACGGCACTATAACGCGCTATGCAACACCACTCACGGCCATCACTACACCGACTTTCCCCACAGCAACAGCACTATAACACGCCAAGCACCACCACTCACGGCAAACACAACACCGGCTTTCCTCACAGCAACGGCACTAAAACGCGCAATGCAACACCACTCACGGCAAACACTACACCGACATTCCCCACAGCAACATCACTCTAACACCCCATACAACACCACTCACGGCAATCACTACACCGACTTTCCTCACAGCAACAGCACTATAACACGCCATGCAACACCACTCACGGCAATCACTACACCGACTTTCCTCACAGCAACAGCACTATAACACGCCATGCAACACCACTCACGGCAATCACTACACCGACTTTCCTCACAGCAACAGCACTATAACACGCCATGCAACACCACTCACGGCAATCACTACACCGACTTTCCTCACAGCAACAGCACTATAACACGCCAAGCAACACCACTCACGGCAATCACTACACCGACTTTCCTCACAGCATCAGCACTATAACACGCCATGCAACACCACTCACGGCAACCACTACACCGACTTTCCTCACAGCAACAGCACTATAACACGCCATGCAACACCACTCACGGCAATCACTACACCGACTTTCCTCACAGCAACAGCACTAAAACACGCCAAGCAACACCACTCACGGCAATCACTACACCGACTTTCCTCACAGCAACAGCACTATAACACGCCAACCAACACCACTCACGGCAATCACTACACCGACTTTCCTCACAGCAACAGCACTACAACACGCCAAGCAACACCACTCACGGCAATCACTACACCGACTTTCTTCATAGCAACAGCACTATAACACGCCAAGCAACACCACTCACGACAATCACTACACCAACTTTCCTCACAGCAACAGCACTAAAATACGCCATGCAGCACCACTCACGGCAATCACTACACCGACTTTCCTCACAGCAACAGCACTAAAACACGCCATGCAGCACCACTCACGGCAATCACTACACCGACTTTCCTCACAGCAACAGCAGTATAACACGCAATGCAACACCACTCACGGCAATCACTGCACCGACTTTCCTCACAGCAACAGCACTAAAACACGCCATGCAACACCACTCACGGCAATCACTACACCGACTTTCCTCACAGCAACAGCACTATAACACGCCAAGCAACACCACTCACGGCAATCACTACACCGACTTTCCTCACAGCAACAGCACTATAACACGCCAAGCAACACCACTCACGGCAATCACTACACCGACTTTCCTCACAGCAACAGCAGTATAACACGCAATGCAACACCACTCACGGCAATCACTACACCGACTTTCCTCACAGCATCAGCACTATAACACGCCAAGCAACACCACTCACGGCAATCACAACACCGACTTTTCTCACAGCAACAGCATTATAACACGCAATGCAACACCACTCACGGCAATCACTGCACCGACTTTCCTCACAGCAACAGCACTAAAACACGCCATGCAACACCACTCACGGCAATCACTACACCGACTTTCCTCACAGCAACAGCAGTATAACACGCAATGCAACACCACTCACGGCAATCACTGCACCGACTTTCCTCACAGCAACAGCACTAAAACACGCCATGCAACACCACTCACGGCAATAACTACACCGACTTTCCTCACAGCAACAGCACTAAAACACGCCATGCAACACCACTCACGGCAATCACTACACCGACTTTCCTCACAGCAACATCACTTTAACACGCGATGCAGCATCCCTCACGGCAATCACTACACCGACTTTCCTCACAGCAACAGCAGTATAACACGCAATGCAACACCACTCACGGCAATCACTACACCGACTTTCCTCACAGCATCAGCACTATAACACGCCAAGCAACACCACTCACGGCAATCACTACACCGACTTTCCTCACAGCAACAGCACTATAACACGCAATGCAACACCACTCACGGCAATCACTACACCGACTTTCCTCACAGCAACAGCACTATAACACGCAATGCAACACCACTCACGGCAATCACAACACCGACTTTTCTCACAGCAACAGCATTATAACACGCCATGCAGCACCACTCACGGCAATCACTTAACCGACTTTCCTCACAGCAACAGCACTATAACACGCGGTGCAACACCGCTCACGGCAATAACTACACCGACTTTCCTCACAGCAACAGCACTATAACACGCCAAGCAACACCACTCACGGCAATCACTACACCGACTTTCCTCACAGCAACAGCACTATAACACGCCAAGCAACACCACTCACGGCAATCACTACACCGACTTTCCTCACAGCAACAGCACTATAACACGCAATGCAACACCACTCACGGCAATCACCACACCCGCTTTCCTCACAGCAACAGCACTATAACACGCCATGCAACACCACTCACGGCAATCACTACACCGAGTTTCCTCACAACAACAGCACTATAAAGCCCAATGCAACACCACTCACGGCAATCACTACACCGACTTTCCTCACAGCAACGGCACTATAACGCGCAATGCAACACCACTCACGGCAATCACTACACCGACTTTCCTCACAGCAACAGCACTAAAACACGCCATGCAACCCCACTCACCGCAATCACTACACCGACTTTCCTCACAGCAACAGCACTATAACACGCAATGCAACACCACTCACGGCAATCACTACAACGACTTTCCTCACAGCAACAGCACTATAACACGCCATGCAACACCACTCACGGCAATCAATACACCGACTTTCCTCACAGCAACAGCACTATAACACGCAATGCATCACCACTCCCGGCAATCACTACAACGACTTTCCTAACAGCAACAGCACTATAACACGCCATGCATCACCACTCCCGGCAATCACTACACCGACTTTCCTCACAGCAACAGCACTATAGCACGCCATAGAACACCACTCCCGGCAATCACTTCACCGACTTTCCTCACAGCAACAGCACTAAAACACGCGGTGCAACACCGCTCACGGCAATCACTACACCGACTTTCCTCGCAGCAACAGCACTATAACACGCGATGCAGCACCACTCACGGCAATCACTACACCGACTTTCCTCACAGCAACAGCACTATAACACGCCATGCAACACCACTCACGGCAATCACTACACCGACTTTCCTCACAGCAACAGCACTATAACACGCCATGCAACACCACTCACGGCAATCACTACACCGACTTTCCTCACAGCATCAGCACTATAACACGCCATGCAACACCACTCACGGCAATCACTACACCGACTTTCCTCACAGCAACAGCACTATAACACGCCAAGCAACACCACTCACGGCAATCACTACACCGACTTTCCTCACAGCAACAGCACTAAAACACGCCATGCAACACCACTCACGGCAATCACTACACCGACTTTCCTCACAGCAACAGCACTATAACACGCCATGCAACACCACTCACGGCAATCACTACACCGACTTTCCTCACAGCAACAGCACTAAAACACGCCATGCAACACCACTCACGGCAATCACTACACCGACTTTCCTCACAGCAACAGCACTATAACACCCCATGCAACACCACTCACGGCAATCACTACACCGACTTTCCTCACAGCAACAGCACTATAACACGCCATACAACACCACTCACGGCAATCACTGCACCGACTTTCCTCACAGCAACAGCACTATAACACGCAACGCAACACCACTCACGGCAATCACTACACCGACTTTCCTCACAGCAACAGCACTACAACACGCCAAGCAACACCACTCACGGCAATCACTACACCGACTTTCTTCATAGCAACAGCACTATAACTCGCCAAGCAACACCACTCACGGCAATCACTACACCGACTTTCCTCACAGCAACAGCACTATAACACGCAATGCAACACCACTCACGGCAATCACTGCACCGACTTTCCTCACAGCAACAGCAGTATAACACGCAATGCAACACCACTCACGGCAATCACTACACCGACTTTCCTCACAGCAACAGCACTACAACACGCCAAGCAACACCACTCACGGCAATCACTACACCGACTTTCTTCATAGCAACAGCACTATAACTCGCCAAGCAACACCACTCACGGCAATCACTACACCGACTTTCCTCGCAGCAACATCACTTTAACACGCGATGCAGCATCCCTCACGGCAATCATAACACCGACTTTCCTCACAGCAACAGCACTAAAACACGCCATGCAACACCACTCACGGCAATCACTACACCGACTTTCCTCACAGCAACAGCACTAAAACACGCCATGCAACACCACTCACGGCAATCACTACACCGACTTTCCTCACAGCAACAGCACTAAAACACGCCATGCAACACCACTCACGGCAATCACTACACCGACTTTCCTCACAGCAACAGCACTATAACACCCCATACAACACCACTCACGGCAATCACTACACCGACTTTCCTCACAGCAACAGCACTATAACACGCCAAGCAACACCACTCACGGCAATCACTACACCGACTTTCCTCACAGCAACAGCACTATAACACGCAATGCAACACCACTCACGGCAATCACTGCACCGACTTTCCTCACAGCAACAGCAGTATAACACGCAATGCAACACCACTCACGGCAATCACTGCACCGACTTTCCTCACAGCAACAGCAGTATAACACGCCAAGCAACACCACTCACGGCAATCACTACACCGACTTTCCTCACAGCAACAGCACTAAACACGCCATGCAACACCGCTCACGGCAATCACTACACCGACGTTCCTCACAGCAACAGCACTAAAACACGCAATGCAACACCACTCACGGCAATCACTGCACCGACTTTCCTCACAGCAACAGCACTAAAACACGCCATGCAACACCACTCACGGCAATAACTACACCGACTTTCCTCACAGCAACAGCACTAAAACACGCCATGCAACACCACTCACGGCAATCACTACACCGACTTTCCTCACAGCAACAGCACTATAACACGCCAAGCAACACCACTCACGGCAATCACTACGCCGACTTTCTTCACAGCAACAGCACTATAACACGCCAAGCAACACCACTCACGGCAATCACTACGCCGACTTTCTTCACAGCAACAGCAGTATAACACTCGATGCAACACCACTCACGGCAATCACTACACCGACTTTCCTCACAGCAACAGCACTATAACACGCCATGCAGCACCACTCACGGCAATCACTACACCGACCTTCCTCACAGCAACAGCACTAAAACACGCCATGCAGCACCACTCACGGCAATCACTACACCGACTTTCTTCATAGCAACATCACTATAACACGCGATACAACACAACTCATGGCAATCACTACACCGACTTTCCTCACAGCAACAGCACTATAACACGCCAAGCAACACCACTCACGGCAATCGCTACACCGACTTTCCTCACAGCAACAGCACTATAACACGCCAAGCAACACCACTCACGGCAATCACTACACCGACTTTCCTCACAGCAACAGCACTAAAACGCGCCATGCAAAACCACTCACGGCAATCACTACACCGACTTTTCTTTCCATTTCCTAGTCGAAAAATTATTTGTTGCAGCTTCGAATCGCTGATCAATACAGAAACTGAGTTGACGGCGCACATCAGGTCCTGTTGTTTTAACGCAGATTCGCCTAAAATTTGCCGTTTTGAGCGAAATTTCGTCAAACGGCAATGGCGAACCCCAAAAATGGCCGGCAAACGGCAATTGCCGCACACCCCTGATCCCCACAGCATTACATCTAGATTTCCGCCGCTACGCACTTGTGGTTCTCCTCATCACGCCCCTGTGGTCTTAGCGCCTTGTTGGCTTTCATCTAGTGTCAGAGTGTTTCTTCAGCTCACAGCTGTTTTCACCTAGCAGCCGGCTGGCGCCGTTATCGGTTTTCCCGGGGTGGTGTGCCAAGGTGTTGCCGTCGCAATGGTGTTCCAGTTTTGTCGTTTTCGACAGTGGTGCGGCGATTGCGGTTCGTATAGTTCACTTTTGATCAGCGTGCTGTTGTTTTGCGCCCCACATGCGCTCGCTGCGTGAATCATTTCTTTCCACACTGTTTTATTCGTTTTGCCATTCATCAGTCGCCTCGCTTCCGAGCGCCTTTTCGGCCGTGGTCGCGTATCGATCACGGAATTCTTGGAAATGTGAAAAAGTTGACCCGAATCGTCTCCTTTATGCTTGCGTGAATTGAGCTCTTCCAAATTCTCCCATTGCTTGGCAACGCTTCTTGTCTCTATCCTAAATATGTGTATACTAGGAATGATTCCCGACTTTCTTTTTTCTGATTCTTTTTGAAAATCTCGGCAATGTTCATATTTACGAATTTTCGCCAATGCAATTATTTTTATATAGGAATCAGAATTCAATGCATACTAATTTTAAGTTTCCTAGTTTTGTCTTGAAGTCCATGCGCTCTCATGTAGTGCCTTATTGAAAAGAAATTTAAGACCGTAGACGCAGACAACCACTCTTGCAGCGCGCAGATCGAAGATGATCGTGCTGGGACCAAGTGGTTCCGGCTGGAATAATCTTTTTTCTGCGCGATTATATTCAAGCTGTACGCTATGATGCTTGTCTGCGGACCGGAATTTCGTTCTTATAGACGTATGTATTAGCTAAGCCGGTTGCGATCGACTCTTCTCTCTCATACCTTGCGCCCTCCACATCCAACAGCAAAAAGTTGACCATTTTTTGGGTAAAATAAGCCTTGAGTCCCTCTTAGAAAAGTAAGAGCGTAAGCACGACCAAAAACGGCCAGAAAGCGTGTGAAAATCTCGCGGACCGGCCAACCCATTGGGTCACCGCGCCCACGTCATATAATAGTTGTCCTGCTTTCGTTTCGCTAAAGGAACAGGCACCGAATTTTTTTTTTGAATATTCGTTATCGCGACACTTATCGCCAGTGTTATGGTCTTACAATTAGATGGAATCGAATCAATTATTCAATCGACTATTATTCGAATAATTCGAAGACTCTAGCATTCAAATATTCGATTTCTACAGTATTTTTTATTTTTGTTTTGTTTTACAATCGACTCATCCAGAGATTTCTCTTTCTTTGTTTCCCAACTCCGATTTCTCTAGAAGTCGACCTAATCGGTTTGAAAACTTACCTTCAACTGTACATAATAATCGAAACACAGAGAAAAATCGTTTGAGCACCGTAAGGCGCTATTCACACTACTCAACGCCAGCGCGGCACGCGCGTGGCGCCCGTTCCGCCATGGCGGTGATGGCCGTCACGGCTTTTTAACCATTCTCACTACTAAATCATTATAAATTTCATCCCGCTTCTTGATAATTAATTCTATTACTATCCTCTGCTATCGTGGTGGTGAACGCTGGTACAGAGTTTGGTTGTTTGGAAAAGTTAGGCCCGCTTTTTACTGCTCCGCCTAGGCGTCGCCGCTGCAGTATTCATAGTCTCCGCAAGCGCGGCACGCGCGTCACGCTCTCGGAAAGTATTCATACTTTAACGCCACGTCCGCGGGTCACGCGCGTGCAGCGCTGGCGTTGAGTAGTATGAATAGCGCCTAATCCAACCAAGCCGTAAACTGAAAGTTTTGTGTGTGTTTACACCAAACTTCACATTACACGCCTAATACGCCGTTTTTCTTCGGCGTCGTAGGCACTCCGCTTTTCAGATGACACCAGGATTGTGGTTGCGGGTATGGAGATTGAATAATATGTTTTGGAACAGGTGCTATCTGAACGGGAGGGGGTACTATAGCGCTATGCAATGGGCCGCGCCCATTTTACCGTGCCGCCCTGAATTTGAGCACCTACCCGGGGTTTCCCTCCCCTGCAAAAATCACGAGAGTCGTTGCGGCACGGAAAAATGGGCGTTAGCACCTTGGAAGATTAGTGCAGAAGTGATTCGCGCCCAATTTTTAACCCACCAAAACCTCCGCACCTAGATTATCCTCCCCTTCCAAAATCTGGAGAGTTAGGAGACTTAAACAGTTTTGAGCGCCTCAAACGTCGTTGACAACATAGTACGGGCCGTGCGGACCTATCTATGCTATTATCTCGACTATGCTTGCGAGCGTGTATGCTGCCTTCAAGAAGTAAATCATTCACACAAAGGTAGCTTTTTCATTCTCAGCGTTTTCTCACGAGTTATTGCGTGGAAGAACGCAATTCTCACGTCACGCAATTGTTGCTTAGTTAGTCAGTGCTTTTGCCACTTTTCAAAGGTGAAGGAATGTGATTCTATGTATTTGCGTGCAGTTCCATTCGTGAAGCGTGAAGGATTTCATTCCGTTGAGCGCGAAAAAAAAAGTAATTTTCAAGTGTGTCTTCAACATTGAAGACATCTCGGAACTTTAGTGGGCGTTAGGTACAAACACATGCCTAAAATCTCTAGTGCTCTATCGAGTTTGCGGTGAACATTAGCCTGGAGGAGCTTAGGTATTGTGGAAGGAGCGTTCCTCCAAAGTGTCAGACAAACCGATTACGAAGCTGTGTTAAATTGGAGTCAAATTCATATGTATCTTCATCGCACCCCGTGTTTTCCTCGTACCAAACACCTTTTCGGTCGATTTCACAAAATCTGCTCCTACCGGACATGCCACAGTCAGTTTGGAACGTCACAAGAGTAAACGGGACGATACAGGCTTGAAAAGCGCTCTTTGGTGCATTCACACACAACGCGTTTTGTTTTACGGCCTAATTGGAGTACAGTGCTCAAACGATTTTTACCTGTGTTTCGATCACTGTCATCTGTACACCTTCAAACAAGAACACCTCCATGCCTTCAAATCAGTGAAGTACAGAAGCTCCAAGGAAATTTGAGATTTCTATATAATTGTGAAGTCCCTGTGTAGACCCTCCCTATACAACACTGGCCAAGTTCGAGTCCTCAGTTCATCTGGAGACGACCTCTGCAAGAAGCTCTTCTAGCATGCCCCTTTTACGATTTTTCGAGGTCAGTACTCTGGATGGAATTTTCTGTATTGTACCGAGAACCTGTCGGGAACCCACCGGCTCGGTGCCGCACCGCGGCAGAAGAGACAGGTAGATTCCCGGCAGATTCGCGGTAAAATTATGTAAGGTGCTGCCGACTGAGCCATCTCCGTTGCTGCACAAAGGTGCTGCCGTTACAATTATCGCTGTGTTGTCGCCTTACTTTCGGTGAAAATCTGCGGTAAACTTCTTCTCGTTAACTTCGCGTCATTTTTGCAAAAATTTTTTGGTGCTCCCGCTGTAAAATCGCAGCAGCAATTTCCGGGCAGTTTCCCGGGGCTTTGGGGTGGTTTCTCGGTTTGCGGTGCTCACGAAGCGTCAAATCCTCGGTAAAATACAGGTTTGCAGTTAACTTTCGGCATATTCCAGTCAATTTTTTCAATAGTTCCTATTCAATAAATTTAAATTGACAGCCGCGTTTTTTCTACCTTTTCAGTCTCTGTACTCATTCAGGTTCGCTCACGCTCATTGGTTGCGAATCACGGGCAAAACGGGCCTCGAACAACCTGCGCCACTCAAATTTCGACAATTTTTGAAAGCAGTGTTCACAATACAAACCTGTATCCTAGTTTTTGATGTTCTCCCTTAGGTGAGTAGAGCATGATAGTAAAAAGTTCTCACAAAACCTTCAATTTTGGAAAAAAACTGTTTTAAAATTCCGTAACTTTTTGATCACGCCTATTTGGTGTGATTAGTGCATTGCTGGATTTAGATAATCACAACACCGAGAATGGAGTTGTTTCTTAGGCACAGTAGACATGGATCCTAGTGATACTTTGCGTTCTCCGTTGAAGGTATGCGCAAACTCGGCGCCGTATGCTATAGCATAGGCCCTAGTTATACATCAGCGTTTCGCAGCCGCTGGCTTCCGCGGCATGTCTGCTATTGGTCAATTTCGGAATCTGACCAACTGCAGGCGTCCTCAAAACCAGCGGCACCGAATCGCCAATGTATAACTGGGGCCATAGGAGCGACGAGTCTGCGCCAACGTTCAGTGGGGTACGCAAAGTATCACTAGGATCCATACCGAGTGTAAGTGACACTGTTTTCTATTTTTTCCTATCATAATTTCTTGAAAAATAAAATGGCTTCAATGGGCATACTTGACCGTTAGAACCTGCCGAGTTAAAGAGTGTTTAAAATTTCGACAACTAACCCATTGGGTTGACAACTCATCCGTGGCGTGGGTCGGATGTTCCAGCTGATCCGTGAGATTTTACCCACTTAGTGGTCGTTATTCGTCATACCTTCCTCCTTACTGCTCTAGGATGGTCCCAAAGCGAAAAAAAAACAGATAACTTCTTCATCGTGAACTCTGCCTTCAAGGGGTCTAACTCCGTTCTGTAGGGTGGATCTGTACGATTCCAGAGGTATCGTCGGGACAATCGCATTATCGTCTTCAAGATGAGCAGAAAATCGAGAATAGCATCTCCTGGGTGCTTTGGGGACCGCACCGCTTTGTAGAAGCATTCGGCCACGGTTACACCTCTATGTTTCGCTGTCCCTGGCTTCCGTGGCAGGTCTCTTATTGGCCAATTTCGAAATCTCACCAATTGTAGACACGCTGCAAACGCAAGCCGTAGCAAAATGCCAAAGCATAATTACACCCTTAGCTATCTATCTTACATGGCACCATACTCCGTTCGTTGTGGGACGTACTGCCTGGCAATTTGCAGATTTCTACTATTGTTTTCTCGGTTATCAATATACACGTATATGTACTCGTTTTTTGGCATCATATTTTGTTCTCTCTTGTCTTCTCGTTGTTTTCGACACTTTTGTCCATAGTACTTTCTCATTATATAGCTTTTTTAGTATCATAGGACCCCATGTCCATCGTACCGCAATTTTGCTTACAAGGGAAGTTTTTGGAGTGGTAAACGCATCTGCGAAAACGAACTGTATTGTTAGTATCACTTGGGCATCCATACTAAAACTGCTTAATATGCCGGGCCGAGCTGCTGGCTCAAAGAAGTTATAAGCTCAAGACTTTCGTTTTTGTACCTTCTAATCTTTCAGAAATCTAGAAACCTGCAGAGAAAATTTGCAAAATTTTGGTGAAGGCACATTTTCCGATTTTTGTACAGAGAGTTAACGTTTTCCACTTGCATCAATTGTTGCTTGAGCGTTTGTTTACGTCTACCAATGAGGGGGTTCAAAGTGTTTAAGAAAAATTCCGTGATTTGACTTATAATTTCTAGGAGAGGGGGTGGGGGTTATTTGGTGTGCTGATCAAGAATCCGATGTTTATTTGTAAATTTTTTGAAATCGTCGACTTAATTCGTTCAAAGCTTCAAATTGTAGAAAATTTGAGGGCAAAACACGATTACTGATGATTTCCGGAATGCTACTATAGGTATGGCTCAAAACCTCTATGATTTATTTGGAGTGCTTAACACGAATATGATGCTCAATGATCGATTTTTGACAGCCTAGAGTGGATTATAGTCGGTATACGATAGTTTGGTCAAATTCTCAGATTTCACTCAATATTTTTATGCGGGGTTTATCCGTGGTGCTGAATACGAGTTTAACGCCCATTTGTCGATTTTCCAAAAACAAAGGTAGGTTTTGTACCCCTAAATGGCATGATCATGACTTACAGCAAACCTCAAAAATTCGACAAGCGGACCCCAGATTCGTTTTCGGCTTACTAATTAACCCCAGCATATTAGTTTTGACTGAAATTGTGGTGCGCGCGAAGCGCGCACCAGATTTGGCTTTGAATTGGCCCCGCGCGCAACCCCTTTTTCGAAATCTCAGTTCAGAGCGAACGTAGAAATTAGAGCTAAATTGCATTAAAAAGAGCGCAAAAAGTTGGGTATACCACCCAGAAATGGTTTGGAATGGTTCACTGGTTTTCGAGTAAAAATTGAAATACCGCGCGTTTTTGTTGTTAATCTCCTTTTTTTCAGACGGCGTACACGATCTTGTTGGTACACTTAAAATTGAGCTAGGGAGCTCATTTTTGAGAAGGATGCTGGAAATGGATGCAGGTCGCTCCTATTCCAATTTGAAGTTAATACCTTAACTTTGAAGGGTACCTCAAAATCGTGGGTTTACATACTAAATTAGCCGTGGAGCACGAAAACTGCTATTTTCTGCTACGGCTGTGGAGACCGGGTGTGTAGGTGAATCTGCAGCCAATCAACACAGGTCGTCGGAGATCAGTACTGAACTTGTCCGAATTCGAACCCATGACACGTCATCGATCGATAATTACCGATTTTCGCGCTTTTTGCACAAAATGCGGCGAGGAGTGGTGATTGCTGGTGGAATTGGTTTTCCTGGTTGGGGATTTTTGCTCATAAGTCATTATCGATAAACACCAATCAATAATATTGATTTTTTCGCCTGTCGCGCAAAATGCTGCAATGATTTTTGATTGTTGATGGCTCTAAGTCTTCTGTTTGGGAAATTCTTCTCATCATGCAAGATCAAATATTAATGATCAATAATATTGAATTCTCACATGTTGCACGAAATGCGGCAATGAGTGGTATTTTTTTTATGTTTTTTTTTTGGTCAGAAGTTTTAAAAGTTGTACTCATACGACGATATCATCTGTTAGATGTTTCATCATCCTAAAATGGAAATCGTTGAGCAAAATTGAAGTCAAAAAGGGAACCTTCGGGAAAATATGTGAAATTTCTGAAAATTTAGCTTCCTGGCAAAAGTAACGATTTGGTAATGATAAAAAATAAAGTTTTTAAAATGTCTTGAAATATTTCTAAAAAAGAGATTTGGCGTAAAATAGCCAGGAAAAAATTTAAAAAAGCTAGAAAATGAAGTGAAAAACCAAAAATGCGATTTGGTGGTCAATCACAGACGAGGGATCGGTTTTTACAAGCTTCTCCGTTGAACTTATCAAAACGAAATCAAGCGCCCCACGGAAACATTAAGCCATTTTTGAAAGCTGTGATAAGGGAATCAGCATAGGTGAAGCTAGGTGAACTCCATTCCATGTCGTGCTTGATTTCGTTTTGATAGGTTTAACGGAGAAGCTTGTAAAAACCGATCCCTCGTCTGCGATTGACCACCAAATCGCATTTTCGGTTATTTCACTTCATTTCCTGGCTTTAAAAAAAATTTTCCGGCCATTTTACGCCAAATCATCTTAAAGATATTTCAAGATATTTTTGGAGCTTTTTTCACCAATACCAAATCGTTACTTTTGCCAGGAAGCTAAATCCTATTGTTGTTTTCAAAAATCCTCAAAAAAATGTAAGGTGGATAGAAGTTTGAAAAACGCTTATAACTTCCTGGAACAGCAACTCGGGCGGGAAACTGCGAATTTTTGCTATGGACGCCCAAGAGATACTAACAGTACAATTCGCTTTCGCAGATGCGTTTACCGCTCCAAAGACTTCCCTTGTTA
The DNA here is from genome assembly GCA_029168955.1 of Aplectana chamaeleonis. Lineage (NCBI taxonomy): Eukaryota > Metazoa > Nematoda > Chromadorea > Rhabditida > Cosmocercidae > Aplectana > Aplectana chamaeleonis. The sequence continues at coordinate 235,928 of JAPDOI010000692.1, read as the reverse complement.
ATAGAGACATGACGAATCCATCGGAGACGTATCCAAACGTTTACTGTCCCTATCTGGCAGACAGCATGTATTATGATATGAGACCGCGAGGGGAGATTACATACGCGGTGGGATATCAGGGTGGATGACGTGACTTTGTGGGTCTCCTTTTGAGGGGTGGACGCCCGCGACGGACGCGCGCGGCGGCCCCCGCGACTGCATGCGGCGGTGTCGTGTCAATCGATACCCGGCCACCCGCATTCACTCTCTTCGTTGCTGCTCGTTTTCTCTTCCTCCGTATATATTTACATGCATGTGCAATAGTAGAAATGCTTCGCATATTGCCCTCATTTCCATGGTGGTTTTTCATCCTTAAGAAGAACACTAACACAAAGCAAAACGCCAAAATTGTACGTTAAGTTTTGCAATGATTGTTGTACAAAGTGATGAATCAGCGATTATTGATGAAGATCTGTTGTTCAACATTCGCTCCAACGTTTGTATATTAGACAGCTATTTATAGTGAAATATTGAGCTAAGGATCCTAGTGAGCGGTTTCGAAGCACATTGTGCTTGCCAGGGAAGTCATTTTAGTGAGGGTGGCCGTTCCAAAAGAAATGTACAGTTCTAGAAGCATTTTTGAACGATAACTCGTAGTTTGCTCGAGATCTGTGGATAAGAATCTCTCCCGATCAATGGCAGTGTTCACGATATCTTTCCTATTAGAGTTCGACTCAAAAGAGGGGGTTGGTTAGCTGTCGAATAGGGAAGAAACAGCGAAGAAAGGGTCCCAGAATAAGCTAAATTAGCGGTTTCTAACGTATGTGCAGGTTTAGGGCGCGGACGAGCTTAATGCCTCTTTCAGAGTTCGATCGCCGCGCGACGCGATGGGATGAGAATCATGATCATCGATCGAGATTGCTGCGCTCGTCGATCTGCATCCAGAACATGCCATCGCGATCGCACTCTGAAAGAGGCCTGTTAACGTAATGTGCGCGAATCGGTCAGGCTGGAAGGGGATGCTTGGCAATTTGCCTTCGAAAACTTCCGCGGCGCCAATGGCTCGTCAGAACGGGGGGGGGGAACGGGCTCAGCAGGCGTACTGGGCCGGTGAAATCTACTTCGTGGCCGTTTTTTTTTCGATTTCTGGCCCGTTTTCGCTGCTATCTTCGACAGTATCCCCTACAGCATCTGCCAACGTAGTGTTTCACACTGGAAGCTCAAGAACGAGATTTATCGTGAACACTGCTTTTAAGGAGTTATTTTTACCCTTTGAGAGCTTGATGATAGCATCCGCGAAAATTTTTCATGAAGCGAGTTCCGTGCTTTTTCTATTTTTTCTTATTTGCAACCTCGTTCATTGTTGCTTCATCAAACCAGTTCGGCTTCGAAACTTTTAGATAGAACGTTATCTGCGCTTTTGAACGGAGTTTAACACTTTGTCCAAAGGGCAACGTCGAGGGTTCCAAAAATGAACAAAGTTGAGTGATGGGTTTTTCTCTTTTGGGTCAGCCTCATAATTACAGCCGAAAGTTATTGAAAAATGTACCATTATTGTTGGATAGCTGATATTTATAATTTCATGGACACACGGAAATGGAGAGCGGACATTGCTCACCCGTGCGTGCTGCGTCACAGTCAGTGATCTTCGCGACTAGACGCAAAATACCGTGCTGTACTGAGTGCCCCAAAGCCATAAAATGCTTTTCAACTTTCATTTGAGAGTTGGAGTCGGTCGGTCTGATATAGAAATGCAATTGATAATTGATGTTTCATGCCCTTTTGGCAATCGGCAAATACTGCCGCGACTCCCTCGCGAATAGTGCCGGCGCCGAGCCGGAGGAACCGCGGAAGAGATGCGGGGTAGAACCGCGGACGATTCTTCATTGACCAATTCGCGGTAAGGTCGCGGAAGAGTCCCGGAGAAGTCGCGGAACAGTCCAGGATCGAGGTAGGGTCGCGGGGTAGTAGCGGAAGATTCGCGGCAATATTTCTCAGAGACCGCTCGGCAGGGCTGAGCAGGCCGTTGCGACCGGTGAACAAAATTTTACGACCCCCTGGCGACCAAAATTTCACGACCCCCCCCCCTCCGAAACTAATCTTTATTTAAACTGTTCAAAATTCATACGCGACTTACTACTCCTGCCTCACTCTACCTTTCCAAGTGGTTTGAGTTCAAACCCTTTTTTTTTCGAAATTTTCACGCACCCCCCAAATGCATTTTTTCGAAAAATTTTCGAAATTTTTACTACTCCTGTTGCGACCGGTCGCAAGCCTACCCAACCCTGCCGCTCGGTATTTGGAGCTTACTATAGTTACGCGACGACGCGACATCCCAGCATTTAAGTGAAATTAAGTAGATTCATATGTTCTAGGGCATCACTTTCTTTGGTGCGTTCATTTTATGTCATTAACGATGACCGTTTTGTTGTATATGGTGCTGATGCCTCTTCCAATCGATGGCGGCTTTTTCGCGCTCGCCGCGCGCGCGACTTTCACAGGACCGTAACACGTACGCTGAGCCGTTTTTTAGTCTTCAAAGGTTAGGATCCTTGCACTTCGAGGTCTGTGACCACGGTACGTTTGGCTCTGTTTCAGGAGCCCGAGGCCTATTAATTCTATTTCTTGCTTATAAAGTGAAATCCAAGACTGAATTCGTGCTTTGCATTCGTGATAATGTTGGGCCGCATTTTTTTGCGATGGGGTCGACTGCGGCGCGGTGGCGGCGCGCTTCTACCAGCGCATCGCCAGAGCAGGGTCACCGTCCTTACTTTCAGTCATAGCGGTGTACTTGTCAGTGAAAAGCAGTGCCGTATAGTAGCATTAACTGTATTGATGAAGAATCATGAAATTTTGGCGCTGATTACGTCACAATCTCAATTTGGCAGAACGAGAACTGAATGAAATGGCTAATCAAAGTGGAATCCAAGGAGCGCTGGATACCAATTTGTTCCTTGCTTGCGTTAAGTGTCCTGCTAGTCGTGAGCGTAGTGTAAGCTAGCAAAAAGTCAAACACACTTCAAAAATAACGAAATAGTCGGGCTTGAGGTGAAAGGCAGGGTCCAGCAGCCTGCTGGCAAGGTTCTTGCCGGATTAGCGGCCGACTATAAGAACTTTTTATTCGGGAAAATATTCGATCCCAACGGTATTGTATTGAAATGTTTCACATTCCTAACATGTAAAATGCTTCGAATTAAATTTTCTTCTTTGCTCGGGGAATTTTCGCAAGCGATCTCCTTCACTGCTTAAAAAAACTTGACTAATTTATATTCCTGTGGTTTGTACAACGAATTTCTCATAATTTTCTGTAACGTCGTTCGTTTAGAAACACATACTTTGTTTCCGTTCTGAAAATGCACTATCCCTCTTGAAAAAATTTCCGAAAATTTTTATCACTCCCGTTAGCAAGCTATCCAGTCCTGCTCGACCCTGTCGGTAGGAGCTTTTTGTAGTTGTAAGGATATTGCGGTATAGATGCAGAACGTTTCCCAATTTTTTCCATATCTTTCAGTCACGGAGTGGGCGAAATTTTGACGTACACGCCGAACATTCTTCGGGGACGTTTTGAACTCTCGATGACAGCTCGCCATTAATAAGGCTTTATTTAAATTCTATGAAAGGTAATCTGAGGAGGTTTATATTTACTACAGACTTTCGTTTACTGTGAAGTTTGACCATTTCTCTGAAAGTGACGTTTAGATCCAGCAGACGGGTACTGAGCAGTAAGAAGCTTCACTGCACACATGGGCAAGACTACTATAGCCCTTGTAAGATGCCTTTAATTGCATCTACGAGAAATGTGATCTCAATCTCAACGGAAGCATTTGGAAAAATCTATCTCTGAATGGTTAGATATATGGGAAACATCCGGTTTGAGAGCATTTTTAGTTCCGGCGAAGAAAACCTTTGATCCGTTTCATCGCGACCGTTTGCAGACACCCTTGGAAACCAATAGATGTTTCATTTGTGACAGCTCTGTGCAAGTTGTTGATGTTTGAAAAGGAATATATGCTAATATTCTTTCACGACTCTTCCTTTTACCATGAGGAACATGGGCGGAAACCATGCTCTGGCGATGCGCCCCGTTCCCGCAGACTCAACAACCTGTTCTTATATACAGTTAATTCATCAGTTTTTTTTTTCTAGAGAAGAGGGCAACAGTGACCATCATTTAGGTAATTAACGTAGTATATTATCCTCAGTCATTTTGTTCTGGAAATTGGTGCGAGATTCTCTTGGGAAGTTCAATTTCTCTGAACATTCGCTATAGTCGTTTCAGTCTCTACATTGGCCAGTATGGGATATCGCTAATCATTGAGTTTTCAGGGACGTTGATTGGGTACCTTGTTGACGAAATTATCAGTTTTGTGGTTCTGAGATGTCTGGCGAAGGCGAAATCAATCTCGACAATCTCATCACAAGGCTACTCGAGGGTAGGTTTATGTCAACACTCTTATACTGAGTGCTGGGTCTTGCTGCGATTGAAGGCATCTTCTTCCATTTCTGGTTCGAGGGAAGGATCGTAGCATTGCTCAGGTATGAGACGCTTCACCTAGACTACTGAACGAATTTTCGGCTTCTGACAGTTTTCGTAATCAAATCTTCCCAGAAATTGTGCCTCGGAGGGATCGCGAAAAAATTGGATTTTGCAAAAACATATTTTGATGGTTGGGTGGGGGTCTCTCTGATTTCGAAAAATTACGCAACGCCCCGCTTGACCCTGCCTGAAAAGGGCTGTTTCTGACAAAATTCTGTTTGTGAGCCGATCTAGGTCATAAAGACACCTCAGAATCGATTTTTCGTTTATTAACTATTTTGGGGGAAATGTTCACGCTGATCACAATGGGGTCTCCGGAATCGCTCAGAACTCCCTGCCAACGGAGTTGTTACCCTCAAAGGTTTTGAATTTAATCGGCAAGAAGTTCGTCTCGAGCCTGTTTTTCTAGTTATTCGCAGCCATCATTCTGAAGCAAGCCACAATATAAAGCTGCTAGGCCGAAAACAAAGTGAAGAACATATTTTGAACAAGATTAATCGCGCTTCTCTTCCCTAATGAGATCGGAAGCTTATCGGTGCGCGGAACCCATTTTTTTCTTTCATGAGCGGCGTGATCGTTATTTTCCTGGCTCTTTCTAGTTTATTTGAGCGAATTAAGATTTCGCGCTTGGCGGGGTTGTTAAACACGGCGAAAGGACTATACTATCAAAAGTAAGCCCTGAAATTGTACTGTGCCTTTAATGTAGAAATTGTTGGTTCGGTTGAGATTTCATGCAAGTCATTGTGTACAAGTGTAGAATGGCTTCTTCCACTCTCATTCATGACCTACTCGGCCATGCACTTTCGAACGTCCTCGGCCGAGGAAGTCATGGATTCAATTGTTTCGAGCGATTCCAGGTCCTTTAGACCCCGAATTCAGCCTTATGAACAGTTTCATCACTAAAAAACTTGTTTTGTGCACAAGCGCGAGTTCGTCGGAACTTGTGCGCACGCCACGAATTTGTCGGCATTCCTATTCATGGTGAATATCTGAACTCTTATTCTGCGAAAAAAAGCCTCAAGCCCTCTATTCTCTTCTGACTACATAAGGGAAGGAAAAGCTCGATGCTAAAGTTCTAGGAAGAGCGTATTTGGACGTTAAGAGACCTGTTTTTCGACGCATATCTATTGAATCAGTTGGGAGGTAATTCCTATACTCTACTACGAGTGAGATTGGCCGGCGATGTCTGTATAAGTGACTCTTACATGTGGGTAAAGATGGTGCTTGTTGCGGATTCATCGCTGTAGAATTAGCTGGTAAGCGGGATCAATAATGCGTGGCTTGCGTCATTGGACAGCTTTGGGAGTGAAAATAGATGCCTTTTCTGCAGTTGCGTTAGCATCGGTCACACGGCAGCATGTTTTGGTTTCTTGGCAAGTGGAAATGCGATTGTCAGAGAAAGGTTTCGGAGGAACATAAAGGATTCCTTGTCTTCTATTCTCATCCATCTTCCAGTTTTCCCTTTGGAATTGTCCCGATTCCCAGGGTCCAGCGAGGTTCATAATGTTTTGATGATTTTTGATTCGATCAGAACAACGGCATAGTCGTTTGATGAACGAAGAGTTTAGTTTGAGAGTGCTAGGTTTTCAGGTGCGCCATATGAGGTTGAGTAACTGTGAGCTAGTGTGCTTGCGACAAAATGATTATGTGGAGAGAACAGTTTTCATAGTTCACTGGTGTCGATTTTAGAAGTCATAGCTTAGCTAGAAACAGTCGACATGGAGTCTACGCAATTTCGCATTTTTGAAAAAAATATCGAGTCATTTGTATACTAAGTTATTCCGAAAATTGTTCGGAAAGAAAAATGATTGGGCTTCTGAAGTGTAGTAACGCATATACACCTGACAGCGAGTTGTTTCGTAATTTCTATTTGTAGTCAGATAAGTAAAGAACAAAGCTACGGTGAAGCAGCTTTGCTGGAATTACATAATGCTTATGGGAAAAGGAAAGTCATCAGTCTGAAGAAAATATTCCAAACAAAAGTGCTTGTTCAAGGGGTGCGAACACAAAGCAGCGAGTTGAAGTATAGCGTGTTTCAAAAATACTGGAATTTTAACGATTTCTTAATGATCGAACGTTAAATCTAGATGGGCAATGTTTGAGTTTTCAGTTCGCGGATGTCGTCCCGGTAAGACGGTGACTATGACGGAGGCCGAAATTCGAGCATTATGTCATAAATCTCGTGAAATATTTTTGTCACAGCCGATTCTTCTAGAATTGGAAGCGCCTTTGAAGATTTGCGGTGAGTCTTCGTTTTCAGATATTTTGCAAGTTGATTGAATTAAAGTGTTTTCTGGAGAGTTTGAAATTTTTTTCACCTCCTAGCCTTATGGGATTCAGTGATGTAAATCTTCCAGGGGAGAGGGAAGCAGTTCGGCACTATAGCGCCCGAGGCAGAGGTTTTCCTCAAAGTCTCAATTAGTTGACCGATTTGTTAAGGATTCATGTTCAAAATCTCTTTCGCTGCGAACTAAGAGCTATCCTCGTCGTACCCCTAATGTAGTAGGAAATGGCTCTGTTTTGAAGGCAGCAGACACGCTCAAAAATGATATCGATTTTATGAGAAACATCTAATGTGTGGAGCTGGTAGTATGGGTAACTAACGAAAAACCCTACTACAACCTCATGCAAATAGAGGAATAACGGTTTTTCTTGTTATCAGATGCCTAAATTTGAAAACAAGCTTTCTTGTGAAGTTATCGGGATCTAACGACAGCCATTCGCTATGCTGCGCGTTACGCCGCTGAAAACTATAACATCCCTCAGCGACCCATTGCCGCGTCGGGAGCATGCAAGCTTTTCCAGCGGCCGACCCTGCCATAGCGCCGGTGCTGGTCCCGACACGATGAGTGATAGTTAGCGAAATCTGTCGCTGCAGCGACAAGGAGGTATATCAGTTCTATACATTGGATCCAAATCAAAAGAATTCGGATACTCGGATTCCGGATAACTCAAAAATCAAAGGTCGCGGATATGCGACTCGAACGGATTGATTCAAAATAGCAAGATCGGATAATCCGAGTCATTCGGATAGGGAGCCGAAACGGATAGTCGGATCTCGGATCAAGCCGAAAATTACGTTTTTTCGGTGATTCGGATTTTGGATCACTCGGATTTTGAACTTTTTTTAGGTGAGTCGGAATCCGAGTATCCGGGTCGGATATCCGGTCGGATACAAGATGGTACAATTCAAAAAGTTTATCGAAAATTGATAGTCTGGTGAAAATCCTAAAAAAAAGAGAATTTTCTACCTTACTATGATAAACGAATTCATTGATAATCATCTTTATCTCGGAATATTTGCAAACCAAACAGATGTGATCATCTTTCACAATCTCTTCAAAGTGAGTGTAATGTTAGAGCATTAGTCTGAAAGAGTATCATGAGTATCAATCCTTCATTATCGAATTCATAAATACCCGTGAGTTTCTGTGTAATCCACTAAAAAAAGGATTGCCCCTTCGATCAATACACATGGTTTTTGGTAGGCAAGCGGACCCTCAATGCGCCATAAGGGGTATGGTATATTTTTGCGACACACTGTCGCGTCGCTGTGCATAGCGACAGCGACCGCCTGTCGCGGAGCTTCCACCCTTTAAACCTGTCGCTGTCGCAGTGTGTTGCAAGCTTCGGCTGCGACAGGGACAGTGGCAGCGGCAGGCTTTAGCCCATTCGCAGTATGTCGGCCCTCCGCGTCACGTCGCTGCGAGAGACGCGCGATAATCGTGCCTACGACGACCGATGCCGTTGTTACGATTCAGGTCCAGCAGTGCTAGATTGCATTCCTGTTGGTCATGACAGTGGCAAAGTATACCATACCCCTAAGAGCCTTTCAGAGTGGCGTCTCAGCAAAACTCGCTGTCGCGGTGACGGTGTGAGTGATGTAGGGGGGGGGTGCTACGCAGCGCAAATTTTGCCGTGAGACGGGGGCGATGCGCGAGCTAACAGCGCTTGTCTCTGCCGTCCCGCCGTAGTTTCTTTTTTTCTATTTGTTGATGTTACTTTGTTACTACCTGTCCATAAACTCTCTGTAAAAATTATTATTTCCCCTATTTTACTGTTTTCTTCAATCGAACAAACGGCGGTGAAGATGAAAGAGACGCAGAGACAGAAATATGATTCGGCGACAAGTCATGGTCACGCCCACTTTCTCTCGCTCTGGAGAGCGACGTCACGAATTTCGCAGCGGCGCCACTCTGAAAGGCCCTATAGTCGCACAGACAACTCAAACCAAGAAAATCAATGCCAATAATGCGCAAAATCTGCGCTGATGGTGCGCAAAAAGTGCAGCGTAAATTTTACGATGCGCGCCAATCTGATGTCTGCAATGTACAGGCTATAAAACAGCGAAGTTCACTTGGTTCCTACGCGTGCTGGTGTGGAGCGGAGGTTAGAGACAGTGAGAGAGCGTAGGGCAGACGGAGGCCGAGGCGTTTCGCTCGCCGCTCGCGCCTCGAATGATGTGAATTACGACGTTTTATAGAGGGTAACTACGCACCTGTATGGCTACTGTAGAATGGAATGTCGAGTCGTGACATAAGATACGCTTGTTTGAGTAACAGGGCATGCCGAATCTACCAATATCCGACTCATTAACCGATCCGAATCATGACATTTTTCGGATATTCGGTATCCGAATCATTATCCGACTCATGGCACATTTCGGTGATTGAGATTTCGAATCAAACGGATTTTGACGTTTTTTCGGTCAATCGGATTTTGGATCATTCGGATTTTGACGTTTTTTTTTTCGGTGAATCGGATTCTGGATCGTTCGGATTTTGACACTTATTCGGTGATTCGGATTTTGGATCATTCGGATTTTGACGTTTTCTCGGTGAATCGGATTTTGAATCATGAAAATTTCAGTTGATTCGGATGGATATCCGAAAATGAGTGAATCGGATCCATTGTGTAATCAGTTCTATGTGCTGCTGTGTAAGACGTCTACTTTAATTCCAATACAAGAACAAACCGATTATTCCTTATTTGCATCGCGTTTTTCGGGGTTTCATCAGTTTCCAATACTCTCATATCGAAACGTTCGATTTATGCTATTAAATCGATATAATTCTTGAGTGTGAATGCTGCCTTTAAATTAAGTACTATTGTTTAAGGACTAGCCCATATTCAATAATAGCAAAGTTTTGTCGCTGAGACTTTTTTGATAGAATAGAATAGGTTGAAGTTTTTCAAATTGATAAAATTCGCTTAGAGGCTAGAACCACGCTTTAGTGAAAGCTTCCGCGACTGCTGTTGTCCACCCTTTCAAGGGGCAAAACAGTCCATCATTTCTCAAAGCTTTGTCGCGTTGCTAAAATTTTGTTAGAAACATTAAGAAATACACAGTATTGAAGATTTCTTTCAAAATTTACTGTGGAGTTCGAAAGTTTCGATGAAAGTGGGAAGAAGCATTAGACAGAGAATGATTGGCTCTTTTTAATGTTTTACTCGATTCCGGGTGTCTTAAGTTTTCCCTGATATTGCGCCGTGTGGCCATTAATCTGAAGTGAAAGAAATCGTGGGCAAGTTGCACTATAATTTAACGTCAGAATCAGAATCGCTTTCCACCTGTTCGTTTAACATTTTTGTGACCGTCACTCAGAAAAGCAGGTGAAAGGTGTTTATGGCTATTACATCATGTAAAGAGATTTTTCGGAAGGAACATAGTTCTTTTGGAGAATTTCGTGGTGCTCATTTCTCTGCGTGTTGTCTGTTAAGCTTCGCAAAAAAAAAACAAGTTCTGCCATCGTGAGACACAGGGAGAAGGAAGTAATTTACCTGGCGGATTCCAATGTGTCTCCAAAGACGTTGACTATTTCCAGGGTTTTTTCACAGTTCTGGTATAGTCTACTTTGCCAAAACGCATACATCTACTGACGAAGCAGAAGTGGGCGGTTGGAGATCAATATGCTCGATAGTCAATTCCACACGTTCGCCACAGGTTAAGCAAGTGCGGTCGAATTGCAATGGTGTTGATGCCATTTGATCTCAAACCGACCGCTTCTGCTTCGTCTGTAGATTTATAAGTTTCAATAAACTAGACAATAAGGTTACGTCCATAGCTGAGGACCTAGCGCCAAGTGACGCTGGAGGTTTGCATCCTCAACATTCGTTATTGATCTGACTCCACAGCGACTACTGCAGCCGTCCTGTCGCTGACGTTGGAGGCATAGCGACAGTAGCGGCTGTCACTAATATGTATATGTTTATTACACTCACTTAAGGCAAATGCGTGATAAAACGACGAAGATATGGAGAGAGGACAAAATTATATCAACTAAACCAAGGAAAAAGGCAAAAACAACCAAATAAAAAACTGGAGCAAAATCTCTTATACCCCTCATACACGCTACCGGTCAAATGAACAGAGATCTATCTCAAGAAAGAAGCAACAAATGAAAAAGTTAAGTTTCGTAGCTTAGAATTATTTGGGATACTAGTCGCCTAAACTGGCCCAAGGAAAGAGCACCAGTGACCCTTTTAGCAATTTTAAGATATGCGCTACCGGCCCTTTGTCGGAAAGACCTAATCCTCACACTCGTAATTGGACGACTGAGAAATATTTTCATTTTTTCACCTCTAGTTTTCGACGTGACCAGTTTGAAATAGGGTGGTAACCGCGTGCCGTCTTCGTACACATTGAATGCGCCAGCTGTCGAGCGTCATGCGCCAGCGTTTCAGCGCTGGCGCATGGTGCTCCGACGCCTTGACGCTTTGCCGCTGGTCGTCTGCTATGGACGGAGCTTAAGTGTCCGGATGCAGCGGGAGGTGCGGACAAGGCCAATAGTACTCAGACCCCCGTCCTCCAGGAGCAAAACTTTGATGATTCTCTCAGACCCCCAGAAGCGTTAATATGTCGAATATTTTTGGCGATTTTTTCGGACCCGCTTTCAGGAGATTTATCTATTTTCTGTTGCAAAATCCATATTCAACCTTAGGAAAACCTTATTACAATTTTGACCTTTACGCTAACTTAGCTAGCACACGGTTTCATATAAATTGGACGGTATAATCGAATTCTCCGTTGAAAAAATGACGTCTAACAGCATATGCCCACATTCAGAATGGTTCACTTGGTCTCCCTGCGGAGCTAAGCCTCCCCCCTCCCACTGCACCCTTGCGCAGCTGAGACCCCTCAGGATGGATATCCACATCGCGCGCCGTAGCCTGATTGGTATTAATGGCGAATTGATAAAATCCTTATCTTTGGGATTTAAAACGTCTTTAATGTGACGTGGACTTGAAGTTGCACAAAACTGTCCTAGGATTGGGCGAAAACCCGAAAAGATATGTCATATATCTCCTCCAGCCGGTGAAAAAGTTATATAAAAATTTAAATGTTAGAAGGTCTTATTGAAGACTGAACCGAAAAAAGTAGGGAAATAAATAAAGCGTGATTTTGCGGATTCATCGCCATTCTTACGTCTTGATATGGCCTCAAAATGCAGCTTATTTACTATACTTTTAGTTACATTCTCGGATTTTTTTCGAATATTCGACTTTTCGAATCATTCGATTCGGTCAAATTATACTATTTACTATGAAACTCACATTTTCAGGAGACATTCATGGCCAATATAACGACTTGCTCCGCTTATTCGAATACGGTGGTTTTCCCCCGGAAGCGAATTATCTCTTCCTTGGAGATTATGTTGATAGAGGAAAGCAAAGTCTCGAGGTGAGTCTAGGGAATTTATTTAGAGCACAGTTTGTTGTGCAAATACTACTCTATTCTAGACTATTTGCCTTTTGCTGGCATACAAAGTGAAGTATCCGGAAAATTTCTTCCTGCTGAGAGGAAATCACGAATGCGCTTCCATCAACAGAATTTACGGATTTTATGATGAATGTGAGTCTATTTTTATGCTGGGTACGGCTTTCCTATGTTAAACCGCGGCTCTTCTGAGACTGTTGTTGTGGGGACAGATATATGGATAATTCTGTAGGTGTGCAACAATGAGTTCTTTGTCTTCCCTCACTGAAGCTCTCGAAAACTTCAGTTTCTCACTTTCACTTTTATCCCTTGCCTGTTGTACTTGTCGAACATTAAATCCTTGTGGATTGTTTTCGGAAGAGTTCTCGACGTGTGATTGATGGTCCCGTTATGAAATGCTGCCAGTCATTGTCTTCCGAAACTATGCAAAAACTGATTAGGACACTGTGCAGGGATGCTAGCCAAAAGTGTATTTTGTCTTTGTTTTTTGGAACGCAAAATTGACATTTAGAACAGATCCGTAACTTCAGAGTCATATACATATGCAATCTGTCGACTTGTGGATTGAGTATCAAGAATGGGAGGCGTCTAGCAGCAGTTTCGTTGCCTAAGTGCGTCGGGCGCACAAACCGGTAACGACTAAAATCTAAGGGTCTGCCCCCGGTCTACAGTACCCCTGTTCTTTGCGAGACCGACTTGGATTACGAGTCCATGGTCGTGTGAGCATGATACCACGGTCGCATGTACGCCACCAATCCATGCTGGTCCCGCCAAGAGCAAGGGTACTGTAGATCGGGGGCAGGCCCGTAGATTTTGGCCGTTGCAGGGCGAAGCAAAGAAACGGGAGAAGTGGAGAGTTTGGGGTAGATTGGCGTTGGCCTCGAATCACGGCAGTAGGCATCGCCAGGGTTGAGCAGGCCGTTGCGCCAATTTTCGTCGTAGCTACGACTCTCCCCCCTGTTGACAAAAATTTTGAAAAAAAAAGTTTACGCTCCCTTCCCACGAGATGAAAAATTGCCTTAGCTCTTCTAGAAAAATTGCTTCTCTCGTTTTAGCTTACGGAGTGGTTTGGAGTACAATCCTTTTTTCTCCGAAAGTTTAACCCCCCAATTTTTCATTTTTTTTTCAAAAAAAATCCAAAATTGTAACCGACCCCCCGTTGCGCCGGGCCGCAACCCTGCTCAACCCCGCCGCTAACTGTCGGCCCGCCCAGTGTTGACAAAATACATTGAAATTGTTCTGGTCGCAGTTTTGGGAAAAGCTGAAACAGATATTGTTACCGTCTAGAGACAAGAAGAATTTAGTCGCTGAAGAGTGGTTTGTAGATTTGCGGATCAGATACGGTCTACAATACCCAGTCTTAGGAAGCCTAGAGTTTATCCGCAGTGTCAAGCGGGGTTGTGAAATTTTTAAAAGGGGGTCGCAAAAATTTTGGCTCAAAAATGGACGTGAGGGGGGATTGCGAAAAGTTCGGGTCAAAAAAAAAAGAAAAATTCTCGAAGCGATTAGAATGCTAAAATAATGGTTGTTGAACAATTCCTCACCATAGTGACCCATTTCTCGTCTTGTCGACTCAGACTTCAAAATTTACTGAAGCGCGCCTTATTATTGAACCTATTTTCAGAATATTTTGAGTTGAAAAAGATAGGAATCACTTTCCACTGCCAGAAAATTTCGACTTTTTTCCGCAAAAAAAGGCTCGAAAATCGCAGCTTGGGGGATCACAAAAATTTTCGAATTTGGAGAAGTTTGGGATGTCCGGGGGGTCGCTTCGATATCGGAAAGTTACACAACGCCCGGCTTGACCCTGTTTATCCGCGAGATCAGCTGTTCAATATTTTCGAGACCGTCTTGCAACCACTAAAATCGTGCCAAGTCATTTTACTCATGATGATGTAGCTGTTACAAATTCTTAGTACGCATGCTGCTGTGGAAGGTATCGCAGAACCCAAAGTTTTGCCTTTGTTACCCTTCTAGTTTGGGTATTCGCCTTGAATTTGAGCTATTTTTGAGGAAAAAAAAAGAATTTTCTGTCGGGAGGCCGCGAGTATTTTTTCTAAAAGGAATAAGTTTGTCTGAATTCCGGGGTGCTGTAACAGGTAATCTGAGTTCGTGTTAGACTGTTTCTAAAGACACAGTCCAACTTCAGGATCGTTTTCCAATTCTCCAGCTTGCCTTGGAGAGATTTATGCGCTTAGCACAATGGTGACTATAGAATCGCTCGTAACTCGCTACGAATTGAGTTATGATTTCGTGAACGAGCTACCACAGGCCTGGTTTTTTCGTCATTCGTACCCTGCACATGCATATTTTGTGTTGGTGCAATTTTGCTAGAAGAGCAAGGAAAATCATTTGTCGTCGTTTAGGCAAGCGTCGGTTTTCCATAAAACTTTGGAAGACGTTCACAGATTGCTTCAACTGCCTTCCGATTGCGGCTCTTATTGACGAGAAAATTTTCTGCTGTCATGGTGGCCTTTCTCCCGATTTACAAAATATGGAGCAGATACGGCGCGTGATGCGACCAACCGATGTACCTGATACCGGTGAGTTTGACTCGTTTTCTCGTCCGTGCAAATATTGGGTGGTAAGGATTCTAAAACTCGTTTCCTGTCTGTAATAAACATGTATGTCTCTCCGAAGGTACTAGTGAGCTCGTAGCCTCACCAGTTCCCTTCGTTTGAACCCACCCTCATTCTTTCTAAATCTCCATTGTAAAACATACTTTCAAATGAAGTTGGTTGGGTTCTACGGAATGACGTGGAACCGTTTTGAAGGCGGCCTTTACGATAAAAACGGTCTTCGAGTTTTTATCAGAAATCGAATGTACCGCGATCTTTTGCAAAAATAATGACGAAAGAGCGGCAAAAAACGAGCCATAGATTCTTAGGCAAACTGGGGCGTCGACAACAGGTTGATAAGTTGTCATCTCATAAACCGCTCCCTGTTGACAACCCAAATCGCGCGTATTGTCAGTCTGAGAACTGCCCGTTGCCCAGCGACGTTCGCCTGTTGTCGGGCTGTTGACAACTCGATGTGTCGCGTTTAGCGGCCTATTTAGCAGGAGTTCACATCCTGCAGGACCGCTTTATGTAGCTTAGGAACTGGTTTAGACCCAGTATTGCAAAGAACCTAGGAAGTACTTTACACCGACACGCGTCGCGGCCGGCACACCGACACTCTTCGCGAACGGCTTACCGACACGCGTCGCGGCCGGCACACCGACACGCGTCGCGGCCGGCACTCCGACACGCGTCACGG
Source organism: Aplectana chamaeleonis (assembly GCA_029168955.1). Taxonomy (NCBI): domain Eukaryota; kingdom Metazoa; phylum Nematoda; class Chromadorea; order Rhabditida; family Cosmocercidae; genus Aplectana; species Aplectana chamaeleonis. Next base: position 220,437 of record JAPDOI010000692.1, on the reverse strand, counting down.
CCGGCACACCGACACTCGTCGCGGCCGGCACCCGTCCTTTGTATCCAGAGCGCTAGCTGTGCAACAGCTCGACATCGACCACATCATAACTCGCGGCCACGGCCCCGCCGAATATCGGCGCATTGGCCAGCGGTGACTCATGGTGGGCGGATCAACCTGTTGTCGACGCCCCAGTTCGTCTGAGTAGCCCTATACCACCCCCAAAGTTGTATGCGCTATGCACTACCCGCCCACTTGGTGGCCGTTGAGGGAGTGGGCGGGGCGGGCATTGCACAAACAAGTTTGAGGGCCATGTAGGGCTATCTTTGACCCGTTTTCAGCCGTTCCTCCGCTATTATTATTGCAATGAACCCTTGTACAACCAATTCCCGGTGAATTTTCGCCGACAGTTTTCATTGTGAGCACTGATTTTAAAGGAAAACGTCTACTTTTTCGCGTATCGCTCTTTAGGCTGTGTATCCTTACAAACAACTCGGGTCAATAGATAAGTGGATTCGAATTATGAGATTCCAGAAATTGGGTTAATGTCCAGAATTTTTTTCTACCAGGATTCTGAAAATAGTTTGTAAAATATGCTAAAATGCGCCGAAATGCTGTTTTGGATGTGAAACAAGGACAGTTTCTTAAATCTCGTATTAGTCGTTTCTGTCTCCCGCATTAATAGGTTTCATATTTCCATGTTCCGCTGAACTTCTTGAGGTTTCCTGAATTCCGCTCATTCCTGTTCGGGACAGTGGATGCGCCGGAGCTGCCCCAGGTGTTAGCGGGGATGACCGCTTCTGTATCATGGTTTTTCCTGGAAAAATTGTTATTGGTGTAAAACTGCGCTGGTTCTGAATCTACGTTCAGAGCTTCACCTGTTCTAGCCTGATTACTCGTCTTGTAGTGCGCGGTTAAGGTGCTAAATGTGAGGGAAGATCTCATATGACAATGACATATGTACAGATATGAGGAGTTGAGAAGCCCTATGCCACCGCAATTTTTTTTTACTAAATTAGATTGATAATTGAGATTCATCAGTATTACAGGATGTTTCTCGCTGTCATGCATGATTTTTTTAGGTCTTTTGTGTGATTTACTGTGGTCTGATCCCGACAAAGACGTCACGGGTTGGGGCGAGAACGATCGTGGAGTCTCGTTCACGTTCGGTCCAGATGTGGTTGCCAAATTCCTCACTCGACACGATCTCGACTTAATATGTAGAGCGCATCAGGTACCTATCTGTTTTCCGCTATTAATTTTTTCTGCTCTCGATGCTCCAAGAATATTTACTCATTGATTTCTGTGTAACTTTCATTGGCCCCAGTGGCCAAAAGAAATAGAATAAACACAAACCTTTCTGAAAAAAATAGATTTCGCTCAGAAACCTACAATCTTCACACCCACAACACAGATTACAACATGAATTCAGGATTCGTTAACTTTCCAAGGTGAGGGTTTCAAAAAGCTTCTGCTCCCAGTAAAAATTTCACCAACTTTGCGGCTGAATCTTCACGTCCAAAATCGCGAGATTCTTGCTCTAATGCCAAAAATCGGAAGCAAATTTGCCCCTATACAAAACTTTTTTTTCTGTTTTTTTTTTCTTTCAAAATCGATCCTATCATAAGAATAAAATATTCTAGCAGAAAAAAATGAACATTTCCATCGTGAACACTGCCTTTGAGACGTTTGATTGTAGACAGTAAGAGATCCACTGTTTGTCAACTAAAAAAAGCGAAATAGCTTCGCGAGGAAGATCTTAATTCTAACAGTGGGATTGTCTTCCAGCACCATTCCTAAGAGGTAAAGCTAATCTCGCTTCGGTGAGTTCTGGCGGAGCAAGCAGCTAAGCGATAGGGCGCTGCAAAATGTAATAGTGATAATGAGGTTTTGGCTTGATAAGGCTGATAGAACTTTCTTCCTCTTTTCTCAAAATAAGTGAGCAAGACTATATCCTTGGAACAAGAGGTTGCGTCTGGACATTCTTGCTGTATGGAGGTGAATTAACGACCTGTTCTTGATTTTTAGAAGGCTAAATGGACCGTTCGTTGCAAAATGATCAGTGTTTTACTCTGGTCCGCAGGGTTGATCAGAATTCGGATTGGCGCAATGGCGGGTTGGAAAATAATTGGAGATTTTTGGTAAAAAAGAAAATCGACGGAGGCTTGTATGATTTGGCCGAATTTCACCCCAAATTTGAATTTTCTACCAACCTTTTGAACTCTGAGAAGAACTTCAAGAATTTTTTATCTCGAGAGGGGGGACATAAAATTTTTGAATTTTTTAAACAATTTCGGCTACGGGGGAGGGGAGGGGGGTGGTTGAGTGAAAGATCGCAGAAGTGGGCCGCAGCTATGGACGCCGAGAAGGGTTTGGACCGCAGCCTACGCCGACCACCATGAAAAATAGGCAATATTCAAACAAACAAAAAATTGAAAACGGAATAGAATTCAATTTGATGAAAAAGGCATTTTGAATCAGCTTGAAATATAAAAATCATAGTTTTTTTTTCGAAATTGAATTTGCGAAATTTACCGGATCTGTAGATCACTTTCACGACTCATGTGGAAAGCTGCAAAATTTCCGAAGGCTGAACGAGGAGGGCCGCACAAATTTTCAAGCCGGAGGTAGGGGGTCGCATTTCTCACGTACCTATCACAGCCATGCCTCACTTTGGTCGGCCGGTATCCTCAACAAGAACCAGTTGGTTTTAGTAGATTTCATGTCTCGAAATACTATTTTGTGTCATTCTCATATGCATTAGTGTAGGTATTGGAGCTTAAATTTGACGCGCTTATCGAATCATGAAAATTTTCAAAGCAACCCCGAGAGTTTGAGCTCTGCTCAAGCTGTTTCCTGTGGGCGCGTCTCTGAGCAAACTAAATGCGTGAGGTTTGGCTACACTCTTTGAGTGTTGGTGGATACTGCACGCAGTAATTGCCTTGCGTCATGTGTACCTCTCCTATCGTTCACGAAGTTCTTGACGCATCGCACTTGGCACTTTGCTGGGTAAATAGTGAAACCATCTCGGTATGCTGGTTACATGTAGTGAAAGCAATGTGCCTCCGAGTGCTTTTGTGAAGTTTTGGACGTATTTAATTCCGTACTCTGTAGGTTTGTTTCGGACTCATAATTGCCTACCTGAACATATACATTTTAGCGTTTGGTTCTTTATGCTACGGCTGTAACTTGTGTTTGGCGAAAAGGGGAATTCCAGACATGAAAATGGTATCGCTAAATACACTGTAAAGAAGTGGTATAAAAAATGACACAAAATTTTTTCAGAATTAGCTTTCGCCGTCTCGATTCGAAATGTTGCCTAAATGTTTCGCAAGAGGTGCAGCCGAACTGGGTATCGATTATCACCACTTTATCCCGTTTCGGAGTGGAAAAAAAGAACTAGAAAAGGAACGAAACAGCCCAAAAACGACAGAAATTTGGGGACGGAAGACTTTCGCACGGTCTTGGCTGTAATCGTGTAAGATTTATGATGTGGAATAACTTGAATGAGCGGAATTATCACTTTTCTAAATAACTGTTGACTAGACAAATACCGCCATCAACTGTCAGAAAAAAGGGATTTGTCTATAGGCGCAACGTCAAACTGTATCGTAACTGAATGCCACTGACGGTAAAGTCAAGAGCAAAAAGGTCAAATGGGAGATCATCAGTTATCATGTCGTCATCACAGATCCTATGGATACTTTGGGTTCCCTATTGGAGTTAGCGCAAGCTCGGTGCACGTATTTTGTAACACAAGGCACCGAGTTTGCGCCAATCTTTAATTGGGACGCAAAGTATCAGTGGGATCTATTCAGACTGTACGTGAATTTTCTTGCGGAAGTGAAGCCTATTGTTGTGAACTGCTTCTAAAAAGCAGTCGGTCAGATGTTTCTTGAACCGGTCCGATTCTTGAAGTAATAAAAGCTCTGGTCAGAGTTATAGGCTGCCGAGGCTCACACTTTCCTCATTGCGGTGTTTTCCCCAATATTGAGAGATAAAAATCGATTTGCTAAGTTAATATGCCAGTTTTGGAACGCACCATGGAATATGAATTGATAGTTCTTCATCAGCGTCGTTAAATTGAGGGCTGAAAATCTCAAAGTTGTTTTTTTTCAGTATGAAATGTCCTACATGGTTTTTGAATTGTTAGATTCTGGTTGAAACTTACTGTCGGTTCAGCGCGCGGACGAGCTAACGCGTCCTGCTGAACGGGGGGGGGGGGCTAAGCAGGCGTACAGGGTTAACAAAATCATCACTTCGCTGCCATTTTTATCGATTTCTGGCCAGTTTTCGCTGCTTTCTTCGACCCTATCAACTCCAGCATCTGCCAGCAGTGTTTCACACTGCAAGAGATCGACAGTGAGATTTCTCGTGAACACTGCCTCCAACATATTCGATTTATTATTTTTCATCAAAAAATCATTTTTCTTTTCCGGCTGGGATAGATGTTCCTGTGGACCGATCTGCGACTTAGAAATCATTTTGCACAACAGAAGTTATATGAAGTCTTCCAAAGCCATATCACTTGCTGCATTGTATTTCACCACAATACAATGGACTGCAAATAGCCATATTGCGAGCCGCATTTGTGCGATAACAGACTGTTATTTCAATATTTAGAGCTTGCAAACGGCATTTTTTCGGGTGCAATCAAAGGTCGAGGGGTTTGCGACAGGAAACTTATTGCTAATACGCATTGCTCCGACTAGAATAATCGCGATTGATTTCGATTTTATTCGATTTGAACTCAGTCCGAAAAGTGGACTCTTGAACATGATCGAAAATCGATTAGGACGGGATCATAGTTTCAGCGACGAGCGACGCAACGCAATGGTTACCATTTATATCGACTAGAAATCGATATGCCTTATACACAATGTCGCTGTCGCGGGTCTCAGCAAGTATAATTCCGGCCTTATCCGGAAAATCGAAACATCGACTAAATGGAAAATGGACTCGATGGAGAAAAAAATTCAAGGAGCGATCTCTAACTGCTAATAAGAGGGCGACGAATTTGTGGCGATGAATTCCGTTTTCTTTTCAGGTGGTTGAAGACGGCTACGAGTTCTTTGCCAAGCGACAGCTGGTGACGCTGTTTTCTGCACCTAATTATTGCGGGGAATTCGATAATGCCGGTGGAATGATGAGTGTGGATGAGACGCTGATGTGTAGCTTCCAGGTTTGCTGTTTTACAACCATTTTCCCTTCTTTTTTTCGAAAAAAATGCGGTTTTGTTGTGGGTTTGGTTCCGACGACAGAGTCGTTCGGTTCTAAAAAATGATGATTGTGTTTGAGCAAAGAACAATATCCTGCCATCGATCAGCCCTTTCCAGATTCTGAAGCCGTCTGAGAAGAAAGCGAAATACCAGTACGCAGGTTTGAACAGTGGACGGCCGGCTGTGGGCGGAGCTAGACCCGTGGGAAAGAAGTAGAAGCGACGATGCGTTCGCCTTCATTTCGCACCCTACGAATGCTCCTGACCCTCTACGAGTCGCGGTTTTCACCGCGTGTCATCCATTCATTTGTCCTTTAACCCCGTAGTGGATAAGCCGTGACAGGTCCTCTCTGGCTACCTATCGCATTCAAATGTGGTCACAGCCCTGGGTTTGTAGCGGTCCTTCCTCTAAACACTTTCCTTTCCTTCTCTCGTTTTCTTTTCCTGCAGAAATTAGCTCTTTCCAAAGAGCGAACTCTCTTGGTGTAGATGTTTTCTTGTAACGTTTTCTATAGTTTTCATGCACTGATTGTGAGATGATTCCTATTCTTTGCACCCTTAGACTCGGACAGGCAAGGCGAAGATGAAGTCAGAATAAATGGGATGTACTTCAATAAATGTAGTTTTAGGCTTTGGTATCGAGAATGTGGTACAAACTTGCGAAACACTTCTGTCGAATACGTACTAAGCTGCTTAGGTGGTGCGTTTGTCCATTTCACAAATCAACTTACGGTTAGATCAGTGGCGTGCTTTCTCAAAAAAACATTTAAATCTCTTCCGCGGCTGGCTCGGGCGGTTTAAGTCCCACCTGCGGCTTTTGGTATCGTAAGCTGATCAACTGCGCTCTTCTCTCGGCCTGAATCGATTAGTGGGCCGGCGCACGCGACCGCCGCGCCATCCGCTGGTGAGATTTAAATGTTTTCTCTTGAGGAGACAAGCCACGGATCTAACTATATCTGAATCGTGAGGTTCTTTGTGCATAGGTTACTCCTCTATATCGACAATAGTTGTCCCCTGCGTTGCTGGTTAAGGTATCGTAGATCATTTGTCAAAAGTTTCGATGCACCCTATACCAATAGAGCATTCCATTCCGAGCGTTTTTTTAGAGCAGTTTTTCAGATCATAAAAGAAAACTTGAAATTCGTGTTCCAAACTTGCCTTGGTCCAAGAGTGGCCTATGTCAAATGACGACTTTAGCATAACCTTCGTCTGCTAGTAAAACTCGTATTTTTCAATCATAGGAGAGAAGTCGGTATGGACATCGACAGGATCAGTTTTTTTACGCTCATTTCGGCTTTTTTACTTGTACAATGGTTTGCTCTTGAAGATGTGAAGGGAACAACAGCAGCTTTGGAGTGTAGTCAAACACAGAGCTCAACCCATTAGGTAAAGACTGCATCCCTAGCTCGTCTGACGGAGTCGATAGTCCTTTCCTCTCTACCTTTCGATTGCTGGCAGTTAGTATGTAGGTAAATAAATAGCGCTTCATAACCATATTTCGAAAACTTTTTGGCAGGGTAAGAGACGTCTTAATCTGGGTCTAAAACCGGCATCGGTTGGGTTCAACGCAATAGAAACGTCTGCTTTGACTTCTGATCCTTCATCTTACCTTTCTGTCTCCAGTCTCTCTCTCGGTTCATGCTAGAGTAATTGCTGCTACTGTCTTACTATATTCGTTATGTCCCCGAGGTTGAAATGTATTTATTGTTATGTGTTTGTTCGGGAGATTACCCTCCCCCTCCCCAATGCCCGTCACCGACCTTGACGGCCGATCGCTTTCGTTTCTTTTGAAAGTCCCGAATTTTTGGTTTGTAGTTTTGTACTTCTCTGCCAACGCGTAGCTAGATGCCTCCGAGGGCGCGGCCTGTTACGCCGCCCCATTCCATGTAGCGATAATTTACGGGATTTAGCTACGATAGCTAAAACCCGCATATTCTTGTGTCGACTGTACAAGAGTGCAAATTCTACGCATATCTACGTAAAAACAAAGGCTAAATTCGATACATTGATCTCTCTGTCACTAAACCCGTATATTCTCGCTATAATTTTGTAGCGAGAATCTACGGATTTTGCGACAGCCTGTGTTGAAATGCAATCTTAAACCCGCGCTGGCTACGCGGAACGCAGGGATGCCGTTCGAACTGTGTCAGCCCAGTCATATCACGGAGTGATTACTCGACACTCTGTGGCTGGCCGTGGAGAGTGACGCGGTGTCGCTCTCTGGGAGACCATGGTGAGGATAATTTTGACCATTGCGATGCTGCAGGCCGTGGGGAAGAAACGGCAATGCTGTCGTTCGCAGCTGGGATCGCCTTTCTAGTACGGATCAAGACTGGGCGGGTCGATCGACCGAGTGCTGTAACGAGGATTCGCGTAGAATATGCGGGTGCCGTAGCGAGAATTTACGTAGAATATGCGGGCGCTGTAGCTAAAATTTCACCAACTGAGGCTAAACTTTCCGTAATTTACGTGAAATCTCGGGTCAAAATTATACTAGATGCCTCCGAAACCCTGGGCATCTCCGGTTTCCATGTGAGGCATCTAGCTACGCGTTGGCAGTGTTTGATGTGACGAGTTCCACCGGTAGGTTGATGTGTTCGTACATAGCACTCCACCCCAGCCACCAGCCTCCTTCCCCCATCCCCCCCATGTTGAAATTTTGTCATTCATAAGCAATTTTTCTTCTTTTTTTATTATTCATTGATTGATGATTTCCTTTGGTGTCGAATAGTTGTGCGTGCCCCCGTCGTAACCGAGTTCTAAGACATTATTTGTGAACAACGCGTCTGGTATTCAAAGAATAAATTCTAATAGTTTATATGTAATGATATTGACTTGATAGTGATACTATTAATTTACAACTGGTAGGTCGACAATGTTTGAAAATTTATTATCTTTTTTATTCTACAATTTTATTCCACTGGCAGCTGTGAATAAATAAGAAATCTGGAATCGTCTGAGGTGTTTTGTGAGCCTTGGTTCACCCTAAGCTGTAAATTTAAGATGGAATTGAAATTTTAAATGTTCCACATTTCCTAATGCGGGCGATTTTGTTTTCATGAATGAGGAAAATGTGGCTCCAGGTGACAGGTAGGAGGACGAAGCATTCCTCAAAAAGTGCGGTGACGAAACAGTAATAGTGAGCAATAACAGATATTATTGTGTCTAGGTAGAGTATGCATAATAATTTTAGTCTGATGAATGGACAAGGCTGCGACGGTAGATCACCTCGCGCCAATCGAAAACCCATTCTCCAGTGAGGCAGTCAACACCATACGGTTACCCGTCTGGTTCATGCGTCAGACTAAATCTAAAACGAAAACCATATGTATCTATCAGAGTCGCTCGTTCATAGATAAGAATAGTTGTGTGCCGAGTTGGCTCCAAGCCAGGCCTTTCCTATTTTTTTAATTTAAACTGAACCGCTAAGAGAGCGACGACAATTGTCTTGGGAACTGAACCCTGTCCGGGCCGACGCGATCGGCGTCCGTGTGAAATGGTCGTCATGAAGGCATTTTTTCGAACGAGCCTACCCACGACTGAGATAGAGCTGACTGGGATATTGTTTACTAATTGTCCAATATTCTTGCTAATCGATTCACAGGTCCGAAATGTACCTTCGCGAGGACCGTTGAACACGCCAGCTGACCGCGTGGGCGGGCACTCTCATTTGGACATACTTTAGCTAGGAAGCAAACAATACTTGTCCCAGCGGAAATTCTCTAACATCCGAGCACGATTACAGAGCACTTTTGAAGACTTGTTTTTCCAAAATTTCTTTCGATTTCCATTTTTATTCGATTCGGTTCAAGTATGGAATACACTGAGCGGGTACCTCTGAAAAAAACGTTCCCCTTGTAAGTTGTGGAGGACGGGTGAAATATCAGTTAAACCCTAATTTGGTCGGATGAGTCCGAGCGGAGTAAGCAGCGGAGCGGTCGGTCATGGCAAAATATAGCAGTGATAAGAAAATTTAGACATGAAAAGTCCGATAAGTCTTACTTTGACTGGCTCAAAATGAGTGAGATGGGATATATGACTAGTCGACGCGTAATCGTTCATCAGATCGGTGCATGTCCGAGCAGTTTGGGTATGCCTGTTTACAGTCGGCACTGATCGCACTGATACTTTCAGTTACCAATTAACGGTCGGCGCGATTCGCTGTACACATTTTATAACATACGTGCACCGAGTTTGTGTCAACCTCCAATAGGGAGCTAAACCATCTATGACGACTGTATGTAAATACGAAATGCGCAGTTTCTATGTTTCTGGGAGGAAACCAATCCGGTGAACGTTTCCGCCTCCCCATATGTAGAAATTCACCTGTGGACCATTCACTGGATTGAAGACTGAGTTATCATCTCAGGCCACTGTATAAGCGAGGGCGGCCTGAGGAACTGTCCTCTGCTCGTCCTCTCAGCATAGCATGGTTGAGGGCAGCCTGAGGTGAGGTAACAAAGAGTTGTATCAAGGCGGCCCGAGATGAGGAGGATATATTTTTTTTGATGAGGAGGTAAATTCCCTCGGGCCGCCCTCACGGTATAGCTGTTTCTCCACATAACATAAGTTAAATCACTAGAGAATCTGTTTTGCGAGCTTAAAAACGGTCGATTGTCGTTTTTGAAAACATTCGCATAAGACGTTCCGTTGCCGTAGACTTTCAAGGGCCCGTTTTTCCCTCATTCATCCCGCAGTACCGCGCTTTTTTGTTTGCGAAAATGGTGTTTTCGGCTGCTTCCTTCCCACATCAAGGGCCGCAACGCCGTGACATGTTTCAAATTTAATGAACTGTATTTTGCAGAATAGTTGCGAATTCTTGTCAATGAAATCAATGCACTAGTTTGCTGAAATTTCTTTGACCGAAGTACATTGTTAAGATTTGTAAATTGACTCCTGGAAATCCCATCGATAACAAGTCGAGTGTGATAAATTTCCGACAGAAGGAACATCTGGTCAGTTCGCGGTGGCAGAGTCTGGAATGGGAACATGGAGTTTCAAATCCGTTTCTGGAGTTTAAATTTTTATTCACGTTCGCACTTGCACTAATCTACATGTAGAAGATCTGAAAATTTCATCGAAATTACGATTCAACAAGTTCCACATTTGCAATGACGATGCGGCGCTTTGTGCGACCGATTACCGTCCGAAAACTCTCCCGTTGCAGAAAAAACATGCGCTACTGCAAGTATTCACTAGGGAAGTACTGTTCGACAATCCAGCCGCTGGCAATGAAATATGTATGTTCATACTTGGTAGCTGGATTTTTATGAGAGAGTTTCCGAATCCATGTTTGTAGCTGCTGCGGCAAACAAGGTCACCCATCAAGCAATTTTTAGCATGTTTAGAGAAGTTGTTTGGAATTTGGTTCAAAGCCTTTCTGTGTGTTAATCGGTGCCTTCATCGATCTGAATCTGGGGTCCGTTCCTCGATATTCTGAAGCTTACTTGGGGTTGTTTTACCCCCACCGCGACAATTTAGAAAACTGTTTTCGTTGTGGTAGGTGTGTGACAGTACACAGCGGTGAACACGAGTTTGTGGTCGTCTGAATGTTACTGTAGGTTACGATAAGCTTTTTACTGGCGTAGCCTACCTTAGTATTTCGCAAATCGCCAAATGAACCTCAAAATTGTGTTCGGCGTCCCAGAAAACTGAGACAGAGACATTTTTAGGGATGTCTGCGACCTCGACCAAACTACCCTATACCCACACTGACATACCTCAATTAAAGAAAAATAGATTAACAGCCTTAATTATTGTGTTAAGTGGCCCGAATGACAGTGATGAAGAATCTTTTTGGGTATTCTGGAAATAGCCATAAGTCGCTTTTGGCAAGCGAAATTCCCTTTGTGGACATGATCTGCGCAAATTTTCGAAAAGTCGACAAAGAATCTCAGATTCGTAATGAGCACCCAAAACACGCTCTAGGAAAAAGTTTTGAGCTTTTGAAATATTGTTCTGAACATCTTAGAAATTGTCTTCCGGGCATACATTTTTTCTTCACAAAGCTATAGAAATGCCCTTTTCTGAAAAGCTTCAAGGGATTTAAGGAAATTTCGAACACGGATAATCAATACACAGGATAGTGTATATTACCACCGTCGTCGATGTATATGGTTCATTTGTTGTACTTATTGCACCACACACACAGATCGACGACGGTGGGAATGGCCCAGCACCCCTGTTTGGGAAGAGGACGCAAATACAGGGGGCGGGCAGATACAGGGGTGGGGCCACTTTCCTACTCGTGTAGTGGCATTGAGTGCCGTTTTTGACGCTTCGAAACGCGTAGGCGTTGTGTTCTGGTTGCGGTACCATTGCCAACTCAGAAGTTTTTCAACAACTTAAACGCTCGTTAAAACCCCTGAAACAAGTAAACGATCAGTTTTTTTGGCCGTTTCAACTTAAACCACGGCTTTTTCAACTAAAATCCCTGCTAAAAACCACCTATTCAACTTAACACCCACTATAGGTGAGCGTGGCCCTGCAAAACAACTTAGCACCCTCTTTGAAAGGGGGGTTCAAGTTGTCAATAACGATCCAACAACTTGTGCCAAGACCAACAACTTAACTGCTACCTTCTAAAACTGACAATCGAAACAAGTAATCGACAACATCTGCAAGTACACGTGGCATATCCAATCAATACCATTATCATCTCCACCTTTGTCGTGGCACCCGGCTTTTTCCAATCGTTCTCCTTTTCTGATTTTTCCATCTCCTCCAGTCTTATCGGTGGCTTTCTCGTATTATCCTCACTGTCTTTCTACATTCAACAGCTCAATAGGTCTATTACCTGCTTAGACAATCCTTCTGGAGAGATGCAAATACCTAATACATTAATTTAAAAATTCATGGGAGTTCTCGTGTTTCCATGCAACATGAAGCTTTATTGACGAGCAATTTGATGATATGCGTTTACTCTAATTCTACCCCGCTTTACTGGATTGAAGATTGGGTCTGGCTCCAAATAATATTTTGCATTTTGAAAAACTAGAGTATGGCTAACCCGTCAATTCACACACGATGACCGGGCTCAGATTTGTTGACACTTCAACTCTGTTTTTTTTTGGCGGAACAATTAGATTTTGAAAAATCGAATGTTGTACAAAAATTTATAGAGCTAAATAAATGTGGAAAATTTATAAATGCTTGTGAACTGCGAACGCCATATAAAAATTGGCCCTGATTATACACGATATTGGAAGACGGGGCTATCACTGGATTCACAGGTAACCGAGTCTTCCTTGTACTGACTGAATATTACGGCTTTATATAGAAAACTCTAACATGTGATACAGTTCTCGAAACCGTGAAAAAATCGCGTTTAGGCAGCAAAAAATCCCCCATTTTGAAGCTTCGGACCAATTTCAATTTCAATTCAATTCAATAGCTTTATCTGGCGACAAAGAAACATACAAAATGTATGTGAGATAGGTTTAAACAAGACAGCCTGGAGATGCAGGCAAACAAAATTGTAGGCAAAGAAAACACTCGTACGAATAAGAGCACCCTGAATTTAAAGCTTTAGCAGAAAGCACGGTCATCGACCCCATGCAATGACCTGAGGCTGAAATGGGATAGCCTGCTTTTGAAAATCGGAAACTGCGCGGCCTCCACGATCTCTGAAGGTAATTTGTTCAAAACTGGGTTGACTCTAAATGCAAAGGAATGCAGCACGTTGGACTTCGACGTAAATCTACGTGCGAGCTGAAAAGCGTGCTGGCGGGAGCGAGTACAGCGGCTGGAGAACACGAAAACACTCTCAAATGGGATGTCGCAAAGACCGTTAACGATTTTATAACATAAGTGTAAATCGAACTCGGTTCGCCGATATCGTACGGTTTCGATCCCCAACATTTCAAGCCTTGTCGGATAGTCTGGTACTTCGCGTAGGAAATACTTTGACAAAACGCGTTTCGAATACCGCCTTTGCATCGTTTTCAATTACTTCATCATCTTCTGACAGAAGATGGTGACCAGACCTGCGTACAGTATTCCAAGAGCAGTCGGCAGTAGACAATGTATGCTTTCCTGTAATGTTCGAGACATGGGTGTTGCAGAGATCTCAGGATGCAATTTGCCACACGAGAAGCTTTCTTAGAGATTTCCTTGCAGTGGGATTCCCACTTAAGGTCGGTGCTAATAAGCACACCAAGATCACTGACAGTCTCGCGTACGGGAAGCGCAACATCGTTTAGGCGTAGAAAGCACTCATGTTGGAAATTTATATGGAACAAGCTACATTTTTCTCCAGATATTTTTAGCTGCCATAGCTTGGACCAATTAGAAAGCCGGTTCAGGTCACACTGAAGCTCGTGAAAATCGATGGCGGGGTTGCGAAGGGGACGATATATCTTCAGATCATCAGCAAAGCTTGCATGTGCTCGACAATCCGTCAGAAATGTCGTTCACATAAATGAGGAAAAGTAAAGGACCCAGAACGCTACCCTGGGGAACACCGCTGACGATTGGGCAAGGATGAGAACAAAAGTCGCCAATTTTGACTATGAAGTCACGAGGTGTCAGAAAGGAATCCAACCATTTCAAAATGTCACCAGAAATGCCGTAGCCTTCAAGTTTCAGAAGTAGCTTTGGATGACTGACTGTATCAAAAGCTTTAGCATAGTCTATGTACACAACATCAGTTTGGTAGCTTTCGTTCACCAGTCGTGGAACGAGGATACCAGCTGAGCAACTCAGATGGATTTTTCAAACATTGACAAATTGGCCTCAGATTCGTAATCAGCACCGAAAATAACCACTAGAAACAAGTTTTAGGCTCAGTTCAAGACAATTTTTTTTGAACGACCGAAAAATTGTCATTCGTGTGCCCGTTTCCTCTTGGCAAAGCTATGGAAATGTCCCCTTTCTTTTTTCTCAATCTCCTGTAAATCTCTAAGGCAATTGGCAGATCCTGAGTATGAAATATTGGAGCACTGCCTCCCCCTTGAACATATCGAAGTTGCATCTCGAAACTCCATCTTATGTGAACAACCCTCCTTTGGTAATAATGTTGCTTCTGTAGAAGGAGGAGCTGAGACTAGTTTCACCTCTTAATTATTAGAAAAAAAAGAAATTTAGTTTTCATTCATACCACATATTATATTATTTTTTACTTCCCGAGGTTTGTCAGTAAGGTATTAAGAAGAAATAGGACTCGTTTCTGCCTGTACATCGCATTCTCTCGCCTGTATAGGAGTTTGGTCGAGTGTCTAATCGTGCTCCAATGATGTCTGACGCGTGCGCCAGCCGGCCTCCGGTGGTTAATCACTTTCCTGGGCCGTATGCGCATCTCTCCCCGCGCATCCTCGTCCCCGCAAAGGCCATCCATGATTGGTCAGTTTCGCCTGATGACCAATCACAGAGTGGCTTCGCAGGGATGGCGACGTGCGGGGAGATGTGCATACGGCCCCTGAAGCGACGCGGTGGCGCAGGGCGGGCGCGGGCGGGCGGTGTCTAAATCGATCGGATCAAGGATGCCTGCGTCGTGATTGGTCAGCGTTGCTGGCTCGCTGCCATAGCCGCGTTGACCCCGTCCCCTTTGGTCAGGGGCGGGGTCAATTCGGGAACGCTGACCGATCACGACGCAGGCATCCTTGATCGGATCGAATGGGCCGCCCGCCCGCCCTGCGCCACCGCGTCGCTTCCGCCGCCAACTGCCGTGATCGAACGATTGATAGATGCTCTTTTCCTCCCCGTGCCCCTTTTTCTAATGCTATTTTCTTCGCTTCCGCACGGTAGTGAACGTGTCTTTCTTATTTTCACCGTTTATCTATCAATCTTCAGTAATTTTTGTCCATTCCCTGCATTTTCCAGAGCAGCTAGCGTTGGCGATGTACTGACACCATCAATTGCGTGCCAGACGTCTTGAACATATTTCTGTGATATTTCGTCGATTTTGTTGTTGCTTACGGAGCTTGACCTTTGGCTCCTAGTCGTGGCGAGACCAACCGCGGGGGCGCGACGCACCTTTAACCTTCACAGCTCAGGCATCTCGGGGACGGCCCGCCACACATTCGGAGGCCGAAACAACCATCTCCCCAACCTTGAGAGGGTCAGTCGGCCATCCGCGCCCGTTCTAGACCGCCACGCAGATTCTCGACCGCGACGCGTCTACGCACATCGGCAGTTACAGCCATCCGCGCCCCTACGCAGTTGCTCAGGATCATCAAACATGTTTAGACAAAAGTATTGACAATGTTGCTGGTATAAAATTCCTCCTCATCTCACCGTGTACCTCAGTCGGCTCTTCGAAGCCTGACCTGGAAGGTGGCCTCGAGTCTCTTCCCAGAAGATCCACCGGATACCGGAGGATCATTTTTGTCGCCGAGGGGAGAGGGCTCCCACGGCTCGGGGCATGGTACCCAACTGGGGGCCATCTCCCCACGGTCCACGGTGGGGTCACCCTCCCCCCGTAGAGATCCGGAACACGGTTGATCATTGTGGGCCGTCCCCGTGTCCCCTGAACGAATCCGGAAACGCCGAAAATGGACATGGGCAGCTTTTGAGCTGCTTATGGACAAATTTTGGACCGCTCGGGGCCGGGGACCGACAGATTTTACTGAGGACGCCGATCCGCGCACCTTTCGACATCGATGCGCTGATCGGAGGCGCGGCTTGGCGGCCAATGGTGCGGCGGCCGTAGCCCCCGAGTGCCTGAGAGGGCAGCACTGGGGCTGAAATTCGATCAATATCTTCGCTGTTGATTCTTTCTGTGATTCAGAGCTAAGACGGTACATAACTAGCTCTACAATAAAGAAAATTAAGGCGGATTACCACTTTTTTGAGATTTATGCATGGTTTCAAAGTTTATCCCGACGCTATATCGCCCTTTTCTGAATTCTGGATATTTCATGACGGCATTCAAACGGTTATCGCGACTTGTTGAGGGCTGATAATTGAGGGTAGATTTGATGTAAATGACACATATCTCAGTATGTTAATTCGTCAATTCTGAGCGGAAATTCGACAATTACCCTAGTTAATTTGTGAGTTTAAATTATGGAGTTTTCTGAGGGCTTCAGAAGTTAGTGAAAAATTGCGCATCATTGTTTAGGCTGTTGACATTGTGGCGAAATGATTCCACATAACATGTCCTTTAAACACCTCTCAGGCATGATTAGCAGAGATGCTCGCCTTCAAGTACAAGAATTTCAGCACCAGTGCTGCACTGTGAAGGATAAAGGTGCGTCGCCCCCGCGCCGCAGTTGGTCCCGCCACGATCAGGAGCCAAAAGGTCAAGCTCCGTAAGCAACAACGTCCATTTTGGAGTGAAACACGTTTCGCATCGACACCGATCTCATCTGCCCATCTAGTAACTAGGTATGTTTCTATTGATGAGATGGGCATAATTGTGGTGCGCGCGAAGCGCTCACCAAGATTTGGCTTTGATCTCTTCCCGCGCGGATGCCCTACAACGAGATCACCTATTCAGACTGTCACCAGAGGTATGAGCTGTACACCATTCGATGCGCTGTAAGAATTTACATACGTGTGCAAATTTTCATCTTAACTGGTCCCCGCTTTCTAAAGTTATGACCTCTCAAAGTACGCAAAAACGTTCTCCATCACCGCCTCCGCCTCACCCTCCGTCCGTCGAATTCCATTTTTTGGAAGGCGTGGACCAAACCGCTTCCAAAATTTGTGACTAGGAGGTAATCGGCCACGGGAATGCCGAAAATAATTGAGGGAACTCACCATAATGACTTCTGGGCCCGTAGGGCGGTTGAACTCGAAACCGGCCTCTCAAGATTAGTTAATAAAATGAAGTGTTCGATATCAGACCTCTGATACCGTTATCAGCCATTGTTGTCATAGGGACTCGATATATGATCGATCACTGGTCGAGAGATTGCCGCGTCGAACACACGTGGCACGCACGCAAGCGAGGAGGGAATGAAATATCATTACCTCCTCGCTTGCGTGCGTGCCAGGTGTGTTCGAAGCGGCGATCTCTCGACCAGTGATCGACGATAAACACTTTGCTCCTTGGTATGTTGTACTTTAAACGTCCTTGTCGCAAGAGTACGACGTTCTCGCGCGAGATGGGTGTTCAGCCATGTCTTTACCCCAGTGGTAGTGCGCCGGACGCCGTAGTAAGTATGTCGGATCCATGTGGGAGTGCTCCGGATGCCGTAAAAAGTGTGCGGGACCCATGTAAGAGTGCGTCGAACGCCATAGAAAGTGTACGGAACTCATTTAGGAGTGCGCCTGACGCCATAGAAAGTGTAGGGAACTCATTTAGGAGCGCGCCGGACGCCATAGAAAGTGTGTGGGGTTCATGTTAGAGCGCGCCGGGCGCCATAGAAAGTGTACGGAACTCATGTAGGAGTGCGCCGGACGCCATAGAAAGTGTGTGGGACCCATATGGGAGGGCGCCGTACGCCATAGAAAGTGTGTGGGACCCACACGAGAGTGGGCCGGACGCCATAGAAAGTGTACGGAACTCATTTAGGAGTGCGCCTGACGCCATAGAAAGTGTACGGAACTCATTCAGGAGTGCGCCTGACGCCATAAAAAGCGTACGGAACTCATTTAGGAGTGCGCCGGACGCCATAGAAAGTGTGTGGGGTTCATGTTAGAGCGCGCCGGGCGCCATAGAAAGTGTACGGAACTCATTTAGGAGTGCGCCGGACGCCATAGAAAGTGTGTGGGACCCATATGGGAGTGCGCCGGACGTCGTAGAAAGTGTGTGGGACCCATATGGGAGTGGGCCGGACGCCATAGAAAGTGTAGGGAACTCATTTAGAGTGCGCCTGACGCCATAGAAAGTGTACGGAACTCATTCAGGAGTGCGCCTGACGCCATAGAAAGTGTACAGAACTCATTTAGGAGTGCGCCGGACGCCATAGAAAGTGTGTGGGGCCCATGTTAGAGCGCGCCGGACGCCATAGAAAGTGTACGGAACTCATTTAGGAGTGCGCCGGACACCGTAGAAAGTGTGTGGGACCCATTTAGGAGTGCGCCAGACGCCATAGAAGGTGTGTGGGGCCCGTTTTAGAGTGCGCCGGACGCCATAGAAAGTGTACGGAACTAATTTAGGAGTGCGCCGAACGCCACAGAAAGTGTGCAGGTCCCATGTTAAAGTGCTCCGGACGCCATAGAAAGTATGCGGGACCCATGTAAGAGTGCGCCGTACGCCATAGAAAGTATGCGGGGCCCTTGTAAGAGGGCGCCGAACGCCATAGAAAGTGTGCGGGACCCATGTTAGAGTGCGCCGGACCTCATAGAATGTGTGCGGGACCCATTTAAGAGTGCGCTGAACGCCATAAATAGTGTACGGGACCCATGTAGGATTGCGCCTGTAGAAAATGCTCGCGACCTCAGGGGGAGTGCTCTGGTCACCGTAGAAAGTGTGCGGTACTACGTAGCAATGCGCAGGACGCCGCAGAAAGAAAATTGTCTTTGAAATGAGCTCGAGAACGCTAATCTACAGGATTTGTCGCACTTCGGATTGATTTTGTGTGCGCACAACTGAAGCAGATCTATTGCTTCTCTCTCTATAATTTGCCGCTGTCCGCCTTTCCAAGTGTCCACATGTGCGGCAGGCAACCTTTATGTCTACAACAAAATATATTGGGGTAAAATAATTTCTGAGCTGATTCTATATATGCAAAGACAACCCGATAATTTCCGCCGGAGGCGGAAATTCGGGGGTCTGGGGGGTCCCCAGATCCCCAGCCAGCCGTCAGGCGGGCGGTGCCCGCTGAACGGCTATTTTCTGATATTTCGAAGAGATATCAGAAACACACATCTTAAGTCAGAGCTAGAAAAATTCTGAAAATGCTAGAAACAAAACAGCGTGTTTGTGCGGAAGAGGGCCAACCTCGGATGGAAGCGGATAGTGAATTTTCTACCTCGAAATTGAAATTTGAATAAAGGGCGGGCAGGGTAAAGTGGGGCGTTGCGTAATGTTTCAAAATCGGAGCGACCCCCACCGTCAAATTTCTTTTCCAACCATCCACATTTCTGCGACCACCCCGGGGAGCGATTTCTGTGAAGTTTGTATTTGATTACAAGAATGATCAGACGGCCATAATTCATTCAGTAGTCGGACTCAAGCGTCTGAAACCTGAACGATCCTACGGCCCTTCTCTTTGGTGGCCGAAAATATCGAGAATTTTTGGGATATCTTCACCAAAGTTTCATTTTCTGTCCGAAATCTTTGCGACCCCCTAACCTTCGTTTTCGGGCCAGAATTTTCGCGACCTCCCCCCCCCCACCCTCGTTGCGACATTTTGCAACCCCGCTTCACCCCGAGGGTGGGGTACAGGATCACACCAACCCTTTTTGAAGCAATCAACGGAGCTTACGCCCTCATCCTGGTGGCCGAAATTTTTGAAAATATCATGTTTACGTCCCTCTCCTAGAGCAATATTTTGGGACCAAAATGGAAAATGGCATTTCTCGTAGCTTCGCTGAGGTCCTACCACGGCGGCCCGCTTCAACTCCTTTCTACGGCTAAATTTTTGGTTCAGTGGGTTGTGGTTGGGGGAGAGCGGCATCTGCCACGCCAGTCCACGACTCGCGATAATGGAGAGTCACGGCAATCACACCGCGTGGCCTGCACGACTAGAATGAGCCCGCGGCTAGTATTTGCGATGGTACTGTACACGAAATCTAGGAACTTCTTCCAAACCAAAATTCTCTCGCCTGGTTTGGAAATTTAGCCTGGAATGCTTGCGGTCCTCTCCCCAAATTTACATATTTTCCCTTTGTAGGCCAAATTTTTCGCTGTTACCACCCCCCCCACCCTCGTTGTGCCCGGTCGTAACCTCGCTAGGACCCTGCTGCCCACCCTCCACGGTATACCGTGCACATACCCGGAGACCCCATAGCCATTTTTGACATGGAACCACACCCACTCTTCATGACTTCCTGGCGCCAAGAACCCGAAGCCTTGTCCACTTACCTCGTCATTCCGATTCTCGAAAACACCTAGAAGTTCGCACCCGTTTAAGCAGCTCTTAAAACCTTCTAACTATAACTATAGAGATAAAAATAAAAATAGGACATATAAAAATATAAATGGAAGGGTTTATGAATTTTGAAATGATTTGGAGGTGAAATTCAAGCAAAGTCAGTCGCCTTGGCTGTTGAACGTTACTCCTACCACATTTAATTCAGGCAGGATATGTTCGGGAACGAATATTATGAAAAAGTGTAGAAGATGACGCCATGCAACGATGAAGCTGGATGACGCGTACGACATGATACTCCGCAAAATGAGGCGATGTGATTGGCCAATGCTTTTCTTAATTCTCTTCCTCTCTTTTTATTTCATGTGCCATAACCGATTTTATTCTTTCCATAGAATGATGGCTTTAGACGATTTTGTATGCTCAGAGAGTAATTGTGATCCCTTATGATATTGATGAAATATTTTCTTGTGGTTTTCAATTCTCTCAAGTGAGTGATGTGTTCTATATATTGGGCATCGAATGGTTCCGGATCATTCGATAAATGAATTTTCCTCCCGAGTGTCAGTAAGGGACTTCTCATAAGTCAGGCCTGGGCAAAATGAGAAAAATTTGTTTATTGGATGATTCGAACCTATTCGATGTCTAGTATAGTGTATTCTTGTTGATGAGTGGGAGAAAAGTACTTGGAAAGAAGTATTTAACTAGTTAAAAAGGGGGTGAAGACTTATTGAAAAGACGTCTTTAAGTTGTTGATTAGAGCGAAACAAGCAGTCAGAAAGGGCTGTTTAACTTGATAGTAGATGACCGACAAGTAGTTGAAAGGAAGTTTTTCACTTAATGATAAGGAGGCAACAAGTTGCTGAAACCGGCTTTGAACAACTAGAGACCTACTCTAGGTCAAGTTGAAACCTACCTTAGGACAAGTTGATGGACGCCTCTCTACAACGTTCCGACGCCTTATCGACAACTTAACGAGGCAATCGTTAAGTTGTTGAATTAGTGGATGTTAAGTTGTTGAAAAACTTCTGAGAACCAAGCATGCCGCGCCCACTTTCCCTCGCGCTTGCTGCGCTCTCCACCTCACTTCCTGCGACGGAGACACAAAGAAAAAGACGCTACTATTGTGCCATCAACTGGTCCTGTAGGATTGAGGTTTCTATGTTCTGGCAAACACAAACGGTTTCATTTCGCTGTCTAGAGAAGTAAACCTTGGAAGTGCAGTAGCAAGTGCAATTACATATAACTGGTATACCAACACATGAACCTTTTCAACCAAGTAGAAAACCTTCTTTGAAAACCTTAGAGCTCTTCCATGTGAAATACCACAACGGTTTGTTTCGGAAAATTGAAAATTTTACTCATGGAAATTGGTACTGAAGAAATATTACTGTATTTTTTTCAGACTCGCCCATGCTACTTTCCTGATGTTCCTTCTTGTTGGAGCGTCTCTGCCAGCGCAAGAACGCTTTTGCTTGAAAAAACGCGTTTAGCTAGAATGGTTCACTTTTTCTTTGCGTAATATTCGCTAGAAATCTTCACGATTAGCCAATCGGTATCAATTGATTTGATAAACAGTGACTGACCAACTGGTTAACAACTTTCCCTATCCCACCTCATCGAAAGCCTTTTTTAGCGATTTTATTCAGAAATCTAACCTCCATTACCCTGTTATTCGCAGTTTGCTGTCTCACTATCATAGGAGTGGTGTGATTATGAAAATTCCACAATTTGACCAGACCTTGCCTTAAACTTTACATAGTTTAAAGGCAGTGGTCACCATGAAAAACGCCATCGAATAAACTACAAAAATCAGCTAAGATCGAAAACAGCTGAAAAGCTAGGAAGATAGAGCGGTGAAAAACGGGCTAGAATTAGAGTTTCTAATGCCCAAATATGACAGTTCGTGCACACGTGCACAGCGTCGCCAAAAAAGATCGCAGTCTCATGCCGGGCAGTCAAAAATCAGCGACGTTCGGAGGAAGAAATAAATGCAATTTTACCTAATGAAAACAGTTGAGCAATGAAAGAAAGCACTCCAGTCAATGTTTCTGACTAGATGTGTACATAAATCCGAAGGTTCATTGA
This sequence comes from Aplectana chamaeleonis, assembly GCA_029168955.1. Lineage (NCBI taxonomy): Eukaryota > Metazoa > Nematoda > Chromadorea > Rhabditida > Cosmocercidae > Aplectana > Aplectana chamaeleonis. Next base: position 198,231 of record JAPDOI010000692.1, on the reverse strand, counting down.
TTGAAATTCAATTTCAAGCCAGCTGATGTTCTTGATATAAGAGGTCATCGATGCCGATGATGTGGAGTGGGCTCGTCCACCATCAAAAGACAAGAAAGTTCAGGCTTCAAATTTGGCCCAAAACAGTGTTTTTTCGCGATTTTTTCTTATAGGTCCTACTACTCGAGACCCAGAAAAGGGTTTAGAGAGAGAAAGACGACAAGCATATTTGATCGCGACCACTGCCTTTAAGGCAAGGTCTGGTCAAATTGTGGCTGATGAGTAATGAGCCGAAACACAGCCCCAAACCTCATCAAACATGGAAACGTCTCAACTTTCCAGTGATGTTATGTGTTTCAAAATAAATCTGTTTTCGATGAGTACATACTGGTCGGAAGTGTAAATCCTCTTCTATCCAACGGTTTTTTTGGTTTTCAGCAAAACTTGAAGGTTTCCGAAATTGAAACTGAAATTCGATGGAAATCCAGGTACCGACTGAGCGTCTACTATTTTTTAGCAGAAAAAGCTGAAGCCGCGAAAATTGATAGGGCGATTGAGCCCACGACATATGCGCTAGATCAAAATATGCACGGGAATTCTCAATAGGACGAGATTTGTAAATGTTTCGGGGTGAAGTAAATATCAAATAGTAGCAAGTTTTGCGGCCCATACTCGTTAGGGCAGAAAATGCCGAAGTAACGAATTCACGAAAAGTGGAAAAAAGCTAGGAATCACGCCTAATCGAGAAATTCCGCGAACACTATTACCAACTCAGACAGTAACACTGATGGCGCGTGGCGGGCCGAAGAACTCCGAACTCGCTATACGACCGCTATCGTTCTAGGAGGAAGTGCATCATTCCTAAAGCATCGTGCCTCTCTACTGTGATTATAACATCGCGTCGCGCCTCGAATGAACTCTGAACGGGGCCCAGCGAAACGCCCTCTCGTGACGCGCTGGCGTTGTATGAATAGCGCATCAGAGCCGCTGTGGGTGGCATCACACATCTGCTAGTGTAGTAACGATACGTATCGATTTCGCGTGCCGCCGCTCATGAACCCCGCCTGAGCGGAATATTGAAAATATTGAGCAGTTCAAAAGCTTTCGACGTCATTTTTGAAAACTGTCTCTTCAAACCAGTAGTGTCGCAAAACTCTGAAATCGGTGGGCCCGTAATTAAATTAATTCATTTATTCGAAATTATTCGATTTTCGATATCCATTCATTCGAAGTAGAGAATCGAATCTATTCATTCATTCGTTCATTCGAGAATTTTGAAGTCGAGTATATTCATTTCATTCGTTTACTCGCAAAATTTTGAAGTCGAATAAATTCGTTCATTCATTATTCATTCGGTCCGTTTAATCAAAAAGCTCAACGATAATAATCATTGCCAGAATGACAGACATTTACACTGCAGTTTTGAAGAATGCGTGGACGATGGCTAAAACAGGGACGATGGCTGAAATAACTTGAAGAAGACCGGTTTTTACGCAATTTTCGCATGTTTCTTGGGACTCCCTGTAACATGCGCACCGATTCAGCGGGAAATCTCAAGACCGAAATTCTGCCCGGACCCTGCCTTCACTTTTTAAAAAACAACCGCTTCGCATTTACAGTTGTTATAATACGACCGCGAAAAGTGAGGAAATAAAGGGTTCCATTTGATAATTAGTAAGTAACCAATTTCTCAACAGGTTCTCCTTTACCACCGCATTGAAAAAACGCAGCCTACAGCGCCTTTGAGCGGATTGATTTAAGAATCGATTACTCTAGAGATTCATCTCTGGGTGCAAACTTTGTTGAGGGGCCACTCAAAATTCATTTATGAAAATTACAATTTCGTCCAATATCAGATATCTGATAGCGTTATCAGTCATCGCTTCCCTAGAAACTCCATGGAAATCCTTTCTTTTCTGAAAGCTGCATCTTTGTATCCTTTCTAGAATGCTGAGTGCCCCCCCCCTCCTTCCCAAACTAGGATCGCTCCCATCCCTGTTTCTTACAGCCATAGCTGTGGATGATCCCTCTCCGCGGAGACGCAGAGATTACCTGTTTGCACTTTGGCCAGCCGAAGGAGTGCCTGGCCGGCTGGCAGCGCCTTTCTTTTCGTCCTCTGCGCTCATCATACTGACTCGAACACCCCGCGTGCCGGGTTGTCAATGCTCCAAAGACCTTGTGTTCCGAGCTATACCTTTCTATTTCCGTAGTTATCTCAAAAACGTTTACGAGCGTGTATGCTGTCTTAAAGGCACACTCCAATCTCATAATCGCTTTCCGGTTTGATTGCTGATCTTGGAGATAATGTCGGGCTGACCACAACGATGTCTCTAGAACTCTCAAACCCCACTACGAACGGAGTAACGACCCCTCAAAGATAGTGAATTCGGACTATGAGAATTTCGTAGACGAGTTGTCACGGGCCTGTCTTTCCTCGTAGTTCGTAGTCATCGCGCCGGAGCAGACCACATTATAGAGTTAGGTCGATAAAAAATGGAAGAACATAGATTTCGATTAGATTCCACTTCGCTTCTCGTCCTTGATGAGACCGAAAACTTCGAAGTGGGCGGAGCGAATGGGTGCTCGATTTTCTCGTTTATTCTGAAAAGTTGAGATTCCGCGTTTGGCAGGGTTGCTACACAGAGCGTCCGGACCGTAATATCAAATTTTACCCACGAGCTTGGACTGTGCCTTTAGATGGAGGGTTTCATGACAAATTTTCAAGAAGCTTCTTCTGCCCGTGACTTTGTCCATCCTTTAAACAGCCAGTTCAGTAACTTCGCAAATGCTCTTTATTTGGGAGAAAAGGAATCTCGAAACTAATTTTTTTGTTGAGTTGGCCGATGTCTCACGATCGGATATGGTTGGAACATGCGACCATTTTGAGTCCCCATTTGTTTACCCCATAACCTCAACGCGGACAGTTGTTGGATCATAGGTGTGCTACGGAGCGGCGAATGTTTAAGCGCGACGTAGCAGGGAAAAGAAAAAGTCGAAGGTTAACGAGCATGTTTGGCCGACCAACACCGGTGGTCGACCGCTATTGTATCGCCGGCGTTCTTGTCAGATGACAATGTGTCAATACTGTACTAGCCCAGATCTGACGCGAGAACGCGGCGTTTTTATTCCACCACGCGCAATCTCGAGCATTAGAGAAAGGTTGGAGAAGTATTCGATTTACTTTTCTGCAGCGCACCATCTCATGTAGTGATTCCATTCGAAAAGTTTCGAATCGGATCATCCGAATATGGGCGATTCGAATACCGAATCGGATTCGGACATTGCAAAATCGCACCTTTCGAATACTATTGTTACTCGCTCAGCAAAAAGATGGTGACATTCGAATATTATTCGATATTCGGAATTTGAAACAAAGGGGTCATTCGAATTTATTTGATTATCGAAGCATACTATTCAAATAAACATTCGAATACAAAAAATTCCGAATAATTTCGAATAGATTTGCCACGAAGTCGCTATTATTAGGTCTAGAAGTTAATTTCCGCGTTTTTGTTGTTATTGATATTTTGTAAAAAATAAAATTATTTTTATATAACGAATTTTATGTTATAATGCTCACTGTATTATCAGCTTTCTATTGATATATAACTTGCTTCACGTACCTTATAAAAAAAGTATTATTTTAGTTTCAGAATATGTCAACTTTTGTGCCGGAAAAACGCCATTTGCGGGAAGCTCTCCTTTTCCTTTTTCATCTCAAGAAGAAAGCCACTGACGCGCACCAAATGCTTGCCCAAGCTTACGGGGATGCTGCTCCATCCATAAGAACCTGCCAAGAATGGTTTCAGCGTTTCAAATCGGGTGATTTTGACGTTAAGGACAAAGATCGACCAGGACAGCCAAAAAGTTCGAAGACGAAGAACTTCAGGCTTTGTTGGATCAAGATTCGGCTCAAACGCAAGAACAGCTCGCGGCATCTCTCGGCGTCACCCAAAAGCAATTTCTATTCGATTGAAGGCAATGGGGAAGATTCAAAAGGAAGGAAAATGGATCCCCTATGAGCTCTCAGAACGCAACAAAGAGCAGAGAAAAACAACTTCACAAATCTTGTTGGACCGATTCCAAAGAAAGTCTTTTTACACCGCATCATAACTGGCGATGAAAAGTGGGTGTACTACGACAATCCGGAAGCGAAGAAAATCGTGGGTTAGTCCTGGTGAAACAACAACTTCGACCGCAAAACCAAACATCCACGGGAAGAAGGTCTTACTGTGCATATGGTGGGATCAACGCGGTATACTGTACTATGAACTTCTTCAACCTGGCGAAACAGTTACTGCGAATCGCTATCAACATCAACTAGCGCAATTGCGGCATGAAATCGAAGCAAAGAGACCGGAATGGGCGAGTCGACACGACGAAAAGCCATATTGCTTCATGATAACGCTCGACCTCATGTTGCTCGAACGGTAAAGGATACGCTAAAAAGAGTTCAAATGGGAAGTCTTACCGCACCCGCCGTACTCTCCAGACATCGCCCTGTCGGATTATCACCTTTTCCGGTCAATGGCGCATGGTCTAGCGGAGCAGCGCTTTCAAGATCGTCAAGATGTCAAAAAATGGCTCGATGAATGGGTGGAGGCCAAACCAGAAAAATTTTATTATGATGGAATCCATAAGTTACCCAAACTCTGGGAAATGGTTGTTATTAATGACGGAAATTATTTTGAATAAAAATTTTGTTTAAGTATGTCCAGTTTTCAATAGTGTAAAAAGCGTAAAAAAACGCGGAAATTAACTTCTAGACCTAATAATTAGGCGCGGCATGTGACGCATTCGACTACCCTAATCTCTTCAACGGATTCGAAGATCAATACTCTGAAGATTTCAGAAATGTTGCGAACACTAATTTCAACAACTTACCGAAGTCTTCCGTAAGTTGTTGAAATCGTGATCGTAAGTTGCGCAGCCTCACGCCCTAATGTGCTCGCAACATTTTCGGAACTGTTCTGTAACTCTCTAAAATGTTGATTCCAACTAATAGTGTCTCGCCGCGATCGACTGTTCGCGACGCGAACCCTCCGCCGCAGCCATTAGGTCGCGGCGCCGCGGGGTTCGCGTTGCGACGACGGGCGATCGGGGCGCGGGGCTACACCCGCGTGTTAGTTACTTGCATGTGCACCTATGTATTGGTAGCGGTTGAAACCGATCACAGGAGCATAAAAGTGTGGTAACCTGACTGAATCACCACCCAAGGTGAGCACAGTGAACACTTAATACAGAAATAATTGCGGTTCAAAAAAAAAGGTTTTTTCTTCTGTGTTCAGGCTGTTTTGGCGAGGCGTAATATAATATTCGGTTTCTCCTACTAACCCAGACTCTTTATTGCTTCCCGTGGAAATTTTTATTTTTAGAAGTTTGCATTTGAATAAATAGTGCATTAGCAGTAGTGAATAATTATATCTGTTGATACTCGTATCCTTTAGAATCGCCTAATCTACCTCTAATGAAAGAACATTCGGCTTCTATTAGCACTAGATGATGTCACCCACAAGGACTCACGGGATTCCTTCAATAGAGCAAGTATAGCAATTTTTTTCACAAACTTTGATTCTTAAAACTTTTCTTTGTGCGATAAATTTGAGACGTCAATTTTGCTAGTTGAAAAGGTAAAACAAACCACTAATCAGAAATATTTGTTTTGCAAAGTATTGATTTTGTTTTCAAAAAGTAAAAAAAACTTAGACTCGGTCGCTTTATAAAGTAATAAATAATTGTTAATGAATTGTGCATTTTTTGTTTCTACCCGTGCATAGTGCCATAAAAAAATAGAAATCTTCCTATTTTCACAAAAAAACGTGTTTTCTTCGTGCTGTTGTTGTGTAAGCGATGTTTGTTCTCAATGAAGTCATTTTTTACATACTTTGGACAAAAGCAATTGAAATATAACACTTAGAAGCCAGAAACAAAAATCGTGTTACATAGTGTAATCATTCTCTACTGCTACCACACTTTTTATTCGAATGCAAATTTCTAAAAAGAACAAGTTTTACAGGCAGTGATAAGGAGTTTTGTTTGAAGGGAGAAATCGAGTTCTATATCACGCCTTGTGAAATAACTAAAAACATAGGAAAATTCTTTTTCAAGAAACCTCAGTTAATCTATCATCAACTTTGTAAAAATAAACCCATCTCATTTAGTCATCAAAAGCTGTTATAAACTGTGACTTGGAACATTATTGCTTCATCGTACATATATTCTTGATTCAGATGCTAACCATTTGTGCCCATTTGAATTAACACAGTCACAGGAGAGCAGAAGTTTGCTTAGAGGTGTGATTTCTACGGTATTGCGCAGTATTTTGTAGAGCATGCAATTCACATCTTCTCCATCCGCTGACGTGTACCCCGGCTACTTTGGTAATAAACATTGGCTGTAGCTGTGAGCACGGCTCTCTGTTCCTCGTATATTCTACGACTGCTCCATCATCTTCTTCCAAAAGGTGATTTTGACAGTATTGCTAATAGTTTTGTACATTTGAGATTTCTGTTAATCAAATGCTATAAAGCCGTCAAAATCTGACTTCTGAACACGCCATTTTATTTTTTTCTTCTCGTGCTTGCTACCTCGTCTCGAAATTAACGCAAACAATAACAGGTTTCTAAGAAGAAATTTGATAAGCAGCGAAGGAAAAAAAATTGAGAAAGGATATGTAAGGCCCTAGTTATACACCAGCGGAATGAAAACGTCTCGCGATGACATTGCCGCCGCTTGCTGCGTGAATCTGGGATTCGTCTGCAATGTTGCGTCTTCGGCGTCTTTGACGCAGTACTGCGGACAAAAATTTCCAGGCGTTTTTAATGGTATTTTATCGGTTTTTCCGCCTCTGACACTTTTTATTTGCAAATAGCACTAATAATCAATTCCTCTCGTCATTACAGTGCTCGTTATGTCGTTTTGGTAATGTTTTAACGATTTTAAATCTGAAAAATAATCAGCTGGTGGAAATTGGCAAATTTCCAACAGGGCAGGTCCCGTAAAGATGCAGTATACGGTGCCGCGGCGTGTATAACTGCTCTGTGCGGCCTTCCGACGCGTTTTTCTGCGACTACTGTTCCTTTTGGCATGCCTGAGCGCAGTTAGGGCGCATATAAGTGATAGTTGTCTTGCTATTTCCGCAGCGTCCCGCCGGTGTATAACTAGGGCCTAACGCACGGGCAAAGTGAAGGGTGGGAAACGATGAAACTGATGAATAAAGGAAGAGGTTGCGAAAGCCTTTCAGTTAGTTGTTCCTGCAAATATTTGTCACGCTTCCGACGTCTACTAGGTTGCCTGCCGAATAGCGCTATTTGTAACTAACGATAACTATACTGCAAGTTTCTATAAGCTCATAAGGCCCATCGAAACATGATTTTAGCATTTTAACCTGCTCGTAACATTATCGAAAACTTCAGAGTAGGCGTGTCTCATCCCTTTGGATCCACTGGATCACCCCGCCCAAGTCATATATATTTACAGTTCTCACCGCTCGTTTCACCAGAGGAACAGTTGCTGAATTATTGAATACTCTTTGTCCCGAAAAATTCTAACATTCTAGCATTTGCATTAAACCATCTTATCTCTAAAGAGTTTTCGGTACAAGAAACCGAAAACAAAGCCACTCACCTAAGGCAGCCGTCAGAGGTGGTCGATGAACTGAGTCCCACTCGGTTCATAAGCACCGAATAGTGAGTGACATACGGGTGCAGAAAAATCAACCCACTGACAAGGGAGGGTTGCACACAGAAGATGGAGTTTCGAGGTGCAACTTTGATATGTTCTAGGGGGAGCACAGTGCTCCAATATTCTATACTCAGGATCGGCTAAATACCTCCGATATTCACTTGAGATTTCCGAAAGTGGCATTTCCATAGCTTTGCCAATAAAAAAGGGTACACGAATGGCAATTTTCAGGGCGTTCAAAAAATTGTCTCGGATTGAGCTTAAAACTTGTTTCTAGGGGTTGTTTTGGCTGCTGATTACGAATCTGAGGCCCATTTGTCAATATCTCGAAGAATAAGTCTGATTTGGTTCGAAGCTTCCAAATAGAGGAATTTTTGCTGCCCAAACGCGACTTTTGACTATTCCGAGAATCCTATGACCAGTTCGCAACAAAATTTCTACATAGGGGCTACTCGAGCTGCCTAACACGAATTTGCAACCCATTTGTCGATTTTCGACAAATTACGGTAGGTTACGGTGGGTATGCGGTAGCACTGTGAAAGTTTTAGATTTGACTCGAAATTTCACTGAGGGTGTTATGTGGGACGCTGAACACCAATCCTAGGTCCATTTTTCGATTTTCGAAATTTTAAGGTAGGTATCGCCTGTTAAAAGGCATTCTGCCTACCGTAGCCAACAGTAAGCCTAAGTCTGGCGCGAAATAGACCAAAGTTGAAATTTTTGAGCCGAATCCGAAATTTTTTCTGAGCATCCCGAGAATTCTCTAATGGGGTACCCTTACCTTTTTTTGAAGCAATAAAAATGCCGTTTTTGAAATCCCCTTGGCAATCTAGCCAATTTCAAGCACGGGTCATTTATATACTACCACAGACCTACAGCAACGACAACATGCTTTTCTGAATCGCCACCGGAAGGTAACAAGCCTCCCTTGTGAGTCCAACTGAGACCGTCTGCTACCAACCGCAATCCACCCACTCGATACTGTTCGCGCACGCACACGGCCAGATCCATTGCACCGAGATCGGTTTTCCTGCCCTGGACTCGGGGGGAAGGCCTAAGAAGTTTGAAGCCGAAAACCATTTTCGACGTTGCGAATATCGAAATTCTGCCCTCTAAACATGTGCACCGTTTTGCACTAAACACACCAAGCGTGCGTATTTGAATTTTTTTCTGAAGGTTTTTAAACATAATCTCTTTGAAGTTGGGAGTTTGTAGGGACTTTTCTCTAGTATCCTCTACTTTGTGGACTTGTCCGTACTTGTTATATATATTCTTATACACGTGAACTTTACATACGTCGTAGTATAGTTTATTGCATACCCAAAATATCAAGAACTTTTAGCGAACAGTGCCTTCAATACAACTCTTCACTTCGGTAAAATACTGCTTTGATATTGCGAGAAATGGGTTATAATTCTTCTATATTTCATGAAACACAGCCCAAGTATTGTGCTATTCACGTGCTTCTCATGGTATTGATAAGAATGTATAGACAAACAAAAGGAATTCTTGGTGGCTGCAGAAATTGGACTATGTACTACATGCGCTCTCTCTTGCGAAATTTAGTTTTAAGTGTTGTCGTAGAGGCTCGGTCCCCGTTTGTAATCATGTGCTCATAAACTCTCCTAAAATCTACTTAGAGTTCACGTAACAAATTTATTCTGATAAATGGAAGGGGCCGCGACGGTAGATCGTCGCGCGCGAATCGAAATCCCGTTGGCCAGTGATGCCGCCAACACCGCACGGCCAGCTGCCTGGTACATGCGTCAGACTAAATCGAATATGGAAACCATATATCAGTGCCTTATTGTAAACCTGTTTTGGTAGTTTCAAAGCGCTTCATCCACATAGTTCTCACATAGGATTGGATTTATCAAAATCTTACTGCTCAAGTTTCTGTGTTGGATTATTTAGGATCTACAGCGAAGCTAGCTCTAGTTGTTTGCTTATACGTTTTTACCAATCGCCGCTTAGACACAGCTATTCTGTTCTATTAAAAGCACGTGGACGACACGATATTCGCAGTGTCTGTCACGCGATCTTGCTAGAGAATATACAGCAGCCTTTTTTCCTCTTCTTCTTTGAGGTTTCACTAAAAGGTTCTGAGTGCAGTGGTGTTCAAGTTTCTACCCTCCCCGAAAGCATACTGTCATCTCAACACCAAGCTACGCTTCTGCGAAATTTCAAACACCCTACTGTCTGTGATTTTGATGTACATCTCCATTTTTCCACAGCAGAGTCACAAAAACCTCAAGCATGCTCCGCAGCTCTTGAAGGCAGTGTCCACGATAAATTTTGTCTTGGTTTTTTTTTGTTGGAAATCAAAAGGCCTGGGTCTTATTGGAGCGATAGGGTCGAAAGACTGAACAAAAATGAGTCCGAAAGAGCCCTTATCGGTTGCGAAATCCGCTCGCGCTAGATCTTATTGATCAATTGATAAGTATTTGATACACGCGAGGAAAGGACTAGCGCGAGCGGATTTCAGAGCCAATAAGGGCTCTTTCGGGCTCATTTCGTTCGTTCTTTGGATCCTTCGCTCCAATGAAACCCCTATGTTTCGATTTCCGGCAAAAAAACGAAGACGAAATTTCTCGTGGACCCTGCCTTTAACTGGTTATTAGAAATTATGCACGGGGAATGATATGAAAGTTATATGGTAGAATGACATGGACCGCACTATTAATCGCCGAGGATGATTGAAGAGGTAAGTTCAAAATCTTGAAAGTGTAAAAGCATGTCAGTAACTCAAAAGCTCGATTTAGTATTTACTCCTTTCGAGAGATATATCCGCTATTTCGCAGGAAAAATTACTATGTTGCTTCGCTCGCTTGTGCGGAGCGAGGGGAGAGACAGCGAGAAAGTGTGGGGGACACGATGACGCAGTATACATCACAGACGCACGCGATCAACGGAAATAAATCACTGCGAAACAGAGGATGCCGTTCACGGCAACGGAAAAAGACAGTTGTGCAGTTGCGTATTCCACTTATGTAGCATGTTGTAGGTTGCGCCATAACCGACAGCAAATTTGTAATTTTTCTCCTAAATTTTGAAGAAAAAAACAGGGAACGTCGAGAAGCGATGAGTTTTTTTCCTACTAACATCATCGATACACCCGAAGTCAAAAATAACAAGAAGAAATGAAAAATTTCGAAAGAAAATGAAAGTGTCAGAGAAAATTTCGTTTTTTTCTGTTATTCCTGCGTGTATCCATGGTAAAAACTTCAGGCATACTAATAATCTTTGTGTGTGCGTGGGAAAACTCGCAGTTTTCCAACGTTTCCGGTGTTTTTTCTTCGAAATTTAAAGAAAGAATCTACAAATTTGCCCGTTGCCGTAGACTTTTCTTGTCAACATTTGTACCATCTTAGTGGATACTATGGCACCACTTTTCAAAAGATTCTCAAGAATCTTTTGCTGGTAAAAATCAGCAGTTTTTTCAATTTCGCTGTAATCACCCCCCCCCCCTAGGGAATTGTTGTGGCGTTCCTTCCAACGAAGTTCATTCACCAAAAGTATACAAAAATGAATAGAAAGGTGTTTAAGATTTCGTTCCGGAGTTTGGTCATCATCCACTTCAAACTGCTTCCAATTCGCTAAACAGACGACAGGCTCCACGGTCGAAGAAAAACCTGTGCTGCTATCCAAATCCGCCATATACACCGACTGAAGCTCCCTCAGACTACCGGCTCAATTTTGGTTTGGAAAACTGGCGAACGAACGAGATTTACAAAGATTAGAACGGCTCTGTGGCCGTTGTGAAAGCGTGGGCCGTATCGAAGGGTCTCTTCTTTTTTGCTTGTGGGATTAAAGGTCTGCAAGGCAAATGGGAGAAGTTCTTGAAGTTGATGGTGATTGCCCTCCGGAATAGTTATTTACACATAATTTTGTTAAGTGTTTGAATCGTTTTTGGCAAATAAATCTTTTTGAAAAGTAAACTTGAGATGGAGGATGGCGTAGTAAGTGCTGCGACCACCCTTCAAATTTGAATAATAAATCCGAAAATGATTGAGTTCCACTAAAACGTGCAAGGAGCGCGTTCTATAGAGAGGGTAATGCGCTTTCGAATGATATCCTGTGCTTCTCTGGGCCAAATTGAGGTCCGCAATTGCGCCTCGACACGTTTTGCGGCCGCACGCTCTCGAGCCGGTCGAGTTTTCAGCGCCATAGCTGACTCGATGTGGCTTTTTTTTACAGTTTTCTCCAACTTGTTTTGGTTTCCAGTTTCCAAAATTTACCTACAATCAACAGATCGGTGCCTGCGGCGCTGGAGACTCTCCCGACTTGGGAGAGTGCGGCTGCAAAGCGTGTCGGATCGGAATTTGTCTCAGGAAAGCACAGTATCACTCTTTTCGAAAGTGATCAAAGGAGAAAACAGGTTGAAAAAAAGTCGCACTAACTATGCATCAACCAATAATAATGCCAATATTGAAACGTATTTTCAAGAAAAAGGCATGGGAATAAGAGTGTTAAAGTAGCCATAAGTCGAAGTGTGGTCCAACAGTTGAGGCCAGACCTCATTACGATGTTGTTCTTATTCGAAATTTTGAGACCATAATAACATGAGCAACTATTTCAACAGCAGATGCTACTCTGTTGAACTGGGCGGGACAGGGAGAAACCAGATAATCTACTAGCGTGTCATTGTCTGAGGCGGAATTCCTGATCAGTTGTGAACGAATTTAGGTGATCAGTACAAGAGCCCTGTCAATAAAGGAGGCTAAATTGTGGGAATCATTGCAGAACACGGTCTACCAGATCCACCTCTACACATAAAGTCGAGGATTTGGCATCTTTTTATAGCTACTCAATTGATCTGTTATGTTCGGTAACTTATTATTAGGAACAACGAAGACCCTGACAGCGAATTTCTATCGCTCATAACTTTTCAAAGCAAAGGGTCAGCCTGCGAGTACATATGTGCCCCTGATTTACAGCCGTGTTATTTTTGTTGAGAGCAGAGCGGTCCACAAATGTTTGTGTCTCGACAATGTTCACATGAGTCAGAATTGGTGCGGCTGCGCTTTCCATCGATATGCGTCATCAGCTCAGAATATATGTACTAGAGACTGATGTCATGTACACTAGTTTGAGATTTTCTCTACCAGAAGCGGGAAGAGTTCAGTGATCGTGCGCGATTGTGTGTGCTGAACGGATTTTTTGCGTGGTTTATTCCTCAGCCGTGTGGTCGCGTCTTGTTTGGTGTGCTGATTTCCTACCGATCTCATTTCCTCTTCGTGCTAATGAATTCGGTATTGTCTCACTTGCGGGAGATGTGGTCAGTCACGTGTGAAATCTGACATAAAAGGAGGACCAGTGCTTCGAAAGAACTGTGTTTTGAACGTTACAATCTTCAAGAATACATGAAGCGTATCGGAATTGCTGTTGGTTGATAACCAGGCTGTTGCCTTGCTCCCAGCTATGTAAGGTCTGACCGTAGCACAAAACATATAGTGAGGTAGCTAGCTGTATATTTCTTTTGATGACTCGCTCCTTTTGAAGAGGGTTACCCAAAGGTGTAACGCTAGGTAACGTAGGATTTCTTCAAAACGTGCGCGGCACGCGCTTTAGCGTCTTTTTTCAACAACCCCATTCGAATTGAAAAGTTTTCCGCACCTGAACGGTTGTTCAAGATCCTAGTGAGAAGTGATATCTAACTGTGTACAATTGCTTGGCTTTAAGTTCGAACAAAGAAGCTTGGGGTGAAATTTTCAATGTGTCATTCTGTATCAAGGATGAGCGGAATTTTTTTCTGTACTGCGGAAATCGAAACGACCTTCTAAATTCCGGAAATCGGAACGCCAAAAACATCGGAAATTGGAATTCGGAAATCGGAAATGCAGCAAAGTTCTTAATCCTCCCGTGGTGACTGTTCCTACGAAAAAGATTGGGCTCATTCTATTTTATTGAACAAGGTGCACACCCACGCCGCTTCGCAAGGTTCTTGTTGGCTTCTAGTGTGACGCTTAGAATAATCGAATAATTGCAGAATTAGTTGGGTCCAGCATCACAGTTGAGCCCCACACACTTTCCCCGGCACGTGCAGCACTCCAAGTCGGTCCAACACAGTTTCCCCAGCCTTTGGCACACTCCCAGTAGAGTCCCTCACCGTTTCTTTCCGGCGATTGGCGCCCTCTTAGTTGGGTCCAACACAGTTTCCCGCCGCTCGGTGCGCTGCCAGTTGGGTCCCGCATAATTTTCCCAGCTCTTGACGCACTCCAAGTAAAGTTCAGTGCATTTTCCTGGCGCTTGGCGCACTCCAAGTCGAGCTCAACGCACCTTTTTGGAGCTTGGCTCATGCCCAAAATTTCTGAACAAGTCACCTGAGACTTGAACGCAAGCTGCCTGATGGCTTCAATCAACTTACTCTGAGTTCACATGTAAGTTGCCGATATTTTTGATTAAAGTAGCATGTAGCATACGCTAATAATAAATAAACAACATTGCGATAGACTTGCACTGTTGAAAAGCATGTTACTTGACATCTACACGCGACGTGGCCGGCACCTTTACACCGCGACGCGGCCAGCACACCGTCACGCGGCGCAGCCTGTTTGGCGAGCACAACTGAGCCGCCAGCGGTTAGGCGGGGCCTCCATCCGGTGTGCGGGGCCAAGTGCCTCAAACTTTGGTAACTGAACGGACGACGCTGCCTACATCTGAGTCCTGCCTCCATAGTGCATCCTATACCTCTCTAGGAAACTGCACGCCGCGTAGATAAGTTACATGTGCGATAAAATAATAGATTTAGGTTACACGCCAGTACTTTATGTCAAGTGTAACTCAACTCGCACTGTGGAACGTATTCTTCCAATGTGTAAGGTCAAGTATAACTTCACTTTGTGAAGATAGGTCGCAGGCAACATGTTTAGACTCCTTGATTCGCATGTACCTTTACCAGAAATTCCTTAACAGTGGAGACCCGCACCCTTCCCTCGGCGGACTCACAGCGGGCCTTAAAATTCACATGCAACCGTTAATGAACCCCCTCAGCAAGCTTTTATATACCAAACTGATTATGTCATGTTATCAGTGTACGCCATCACATCATAACAGCAACAAACCGAGTTGCGTCAATTTGAAAAAAAACGACCGAATTCCCGTTCATTTTCACAAACACACACAGACACACAGCCACACACATAGAGTAAGGCGAATATAGATAGCAGGATGATTTTTGGATAATTTTCATGCAAGTACAATCAACCCTTTTTGAAAAGTGATGACGGACCTCGACTTCGAATTCAGCGCCGGAGATAGCCCCTGAGAGCTCTGCAAGGAAGAGTGTTAAAAATTCTAATCTCCGATATTTCCGATTTTTCCCGAATTTTTTGGCTTTTTTTCGGAAATCGGAGAACGGAAGTCGGAAGGTCAAAAACCATCGGAAAGCGGAATTCGGGAATCGGAATTCCGCTCATCCCTGTTCTGTATACGGGACTACTCGTAGTATTTGGCCACAAGGCGAGCTTTGGCGCATCTTTAACGTCTTTTTTGATGACAACCCTCACAGTCAACCTTTTCCAGATCTGAAAATTAACATTCAGGTAAGGAGGGTATCCAACGACATAATACTTGCCAGCACCTCAAATAATCTTCCAGATCCAAAAACAAATCAATTTGAAGGGAGTGATTGAAAAAGAATCCTAGAAACGCGCAGATGCGTGCTCGCGCGCCTTTTATCAAATCCTACGAGCAGTATTTTACAAACACAGAATGCGGCTGCTCGGTGCCATTGGTATTGCATAAAGACTGGAAAATCTTTTTCAAACATTTTTCTAATTTGAAGCCTAGCAAGCGTTATATTTCAGGATACGTCTTACCACGTGACCTTAGTTTATGCTCAGATCTTGTGAAGTTGATTTCAAGGTACGTTATCAAGAATAGACGCTAAAGACGCGAAAACGCGTCGCCGCTCGCCTTTTGACCAAATCCAATCAGTGCTTATAGCCCGTTATAATCTTGTGATTTTTTTGCTCCAACTTCCTCTAAGGTGTTATTGGAGGATAGTCAGGTAAGGTCCGTCCAATTCAGGAATGAGCGGAATTTCGATGGTTTCAAGCCTTCCGATTTCCGGAAAAAAGCTCGAAAATCCGTAAGAAGGCGGAAATATTCACGAGATTAGAATTTTTACACTTTTCCTTGGAGGTCCTTTACCTAGGAGGTCATTCAGGGCGCTAGATTCGAATTCGAGGTCCGTCTTCACTTTTCACAAAACCAGGATTCATTGTGTTTACGTTAAGATTTCGGCTGAACGAATTTGCAATTTCCGAATTCCGATTTACAACTTCCGATGATTTTTGGCGTTCCGATTTCCGAAATCGAGACGGTCCTTCCTATTTCCAAAGTTCAGGAAAAATATTTCATTCATCCCAGGTCCGAATAAGACTGTCCTCCCATGCAACCGTCGCGGGGTCATTTTTGGACTTGTGAATCGATTAGCTGGAATAGCAATCTGATAATAGAAAATCTCCCAGTCAGCAGTGGGAGTGCTCGCGCGAAAGATGTTTTCGCGACGGGCGCGTGACACTCACGCTAACCGCGTGGGCGGAAAGACTTTTTATGAGGCCAGTTTTTAGTTTTTTCTAGAGATTACGTTGAGTCACGGCAGGCGTGTTGTCATTCAGCTACTTCCGCTGCCTATCGTTTCAAGCGTAGAACAGAATAAGATTAAGAACACAACCTAGATCACATTAATCTTTTTTACATCTAACATGGGTGGTCTCGCAAGCTATTTCCATATTGCTTCGGTCGGAGGACGCTGTAAAGACTTCCAGTGGTAAGAATAATTCTCTATTTGGAAAAGAAGGTTGCTGCTCTTTAACATTTTCTGCTTGAAAATGTATAATCAAGTAACAAAATAATATCCTACTTTTCCCAACACAGAACAAACAGCGTTTTGTGTAGAGTTGAACTAATCTCTTTCTATTTGTACATCCCCTTTTCCTAGCGAACCGTTGAATCGCTGGTGCACTCCTCACAAATGGACGGAAACTCGTAAATGGTGTAAATTCCAGCTTGAAGCAATCATCATTCGAAGTGAGCGAAGGGGCAGTAGTCAATCGAGGCCGAGATGATCGTGGCCATCTCGAATCCGCTTCTGCTGACTTTTTATCGCAGCATTCCTTGGCGCGGTGGCCATTTGAGAGAGAGCGAGAGAGTTCAGGATTGGATGTCGAAGAAAGAGGCTACTCCACTTTCGAATTCCTCCTCCCCTATCAAAACCCCTGTGCGGAGGCGATCACTGCGGCAGAACAGTGAGTTTTAGTGGACCGCCAAGCGCCTTCCACGCGTTCACATTTGCATATTGAGTCAGGTTTGCAGGAGGTGGGCAGTAGCGAGGATTGCATGAGTTCTTCCACCCACGTCAAAAAAAGTTTCAAATATAGCCTTTCTCCCTCATTTTGAAGCGTTGGAAGCTAGGCTTATCGGCACTACCGGTTCAAAATCTCTTTCTCACCGATGTGTTTTGCAATGACCGACAGCTTCGCTTTTTGCTCTACCCGGACTCATCTGAGCGAGATAGGTTAACCTTCGTCATCGAGTCCCAACAAGATTTTCCTGACTTTCGAGTCCTGGAACGAACTATCCACGAATTTTCGATTTCTCGTGATCAAATCTAGTCTACTGGATGATCGAGGCTGCTGCTGTAAATTTTCGATCACGATCGAAACCACACCTGCCAGTACTGCCGCGAACGCCCCACGGATCGCCGCAAATCGCTCATTCGTTGTTGGCGAAAGCCCATACAGTTCAACTCCGCATTTCCGTTCAGTCCGCAAAGTGCACGCTGATTGCGAAAGCGTGCTGCGGCGCGGTTGCGAGTATCCCCAGGCGGGGATGTGGGTTCACCCGGGCGGTTTCTGCTTTTGGTGCCCGGGTGAACCCGCATTTCTGTCTGAGGATACTCGCAACCGCGCCGCAGCACGCTTTCGCAATCTGCGTGTTTTGCGGACTGAACGGCAACGCGGAGTTGAACTGTGTGCAACTCAGATTCACAGTGCAGAATCTACTCACTGAGCAGAATTTTATTACATAATAAAAAGCTGTGTACACTCGACCATCTCGAAGCGAAATTCACTTGGTTAGATCGCGTGCACGTGAAGAGAAAGAGAGAGGGTAAGGACGCATGAAGAGAAAGAGGGTAGAGGAGATGGAGAAAACAACGTACGCGCGCACACGATGGATCCAATGGTATTCCGTTCTGAAATAGAGTGCACCCCTCACAATCTACGCATTTTTCACATAGCGCCTTTTCAGTCTTTTCACGCCTTGCCAATGTGTGTGTGTGTGTGTGTGATCCCCCCCATATCTCCCTCAGCACTGAGTATACTCCAGTCAACATTGTGGTCTTCACTTTTTCACTCTACGTTGCTTTGCAGATAACCAAAACATGAGCTGAAATGGCTCCGCGATTTCTGTTTGAGTTGCGGTGACGTCTTCTTATTAAGACTATCTTATCAGTGCTTCAGACTTGATTTGGGCGTGGGCGCCTGTCCATTGAACAGATCACCCCAAAAAGTGATGAAGGCAGTTGGGAGAACAACAACGCCCTGCCGTCTGTCACCTTTTTTCGAAT
Organism: Aplectana chamaeleonis; assembly: GCA_029168955.1. Lineage (NCBI taxonomy): Eukaryota > Metazoa > Nematoda > Chromadorea > Rhabditida > Cosmocercidae > Aplectana > Aplectana chamaeleonis. The sequence continues at coordinate 179,993 of JAPDOI010000692.1, read as the reverse complement.
TCTGAAGTCTACCGAGAGGATGCAGAAACACCACTGAAGCAGTTTGGAAATGGACGGTAACCTAAAGCGGGGCCATTTATTTGGGAAAAAATAAGAGTAGTTTTCATTTTGCACCCACCGAATGCTCCTACACAGATTTGAACCCCCCCCCCCCAGGTTTGTGTTCAACTCTGCTTACCTTGCAAAATCGAATATTTTGTTGCTTTATATCCAGCGAAGCGTAGGCAGATCACGAGAAATTATAATGTTACAAAGATATCTGAAGTAACCTGAATAGCCTTATTTTCTTACCAAAGACTAAAAGACATGATTTCCGGTGGTGGTCTGCGTTCTCCCGAAAATGTATTACACATTTCTGTGGGGGAATGGCGGTCAACAGACTCAAAAACTGCCGCTATTACCGATTGCACTTCTACTAAATGTCGTTGTGACGGGCCACGGGGAAGTCATTCACAATGCAGCAGCCGATTGCAATGTGATTACAGATAATCGCCTCTCTTCGGTCAGCAACACTGTGTGGGTAGAACTGCGTCTACAACTCAGACTCGTTGAATCCCATTTCAAATTTCTGTACGCGCTTGAATGAGTGTGAAGTTCAATGTCGAGTTTCCCAACATTCATGATCATTTTCAATGCCTATACTATCGCACTTGATTTTTTCTAAATTCTCGCCTTTTACTTCTCAGAGGCCACACTCACTTTCCATTGCTGTAACATAATTTATCTCTGGGGCAGTTCTAAAGAGCTCTCAACCAGCAGGTGGCGATGGTTTTTCTTTTGTCGAGACATCCTTATCACCTGTTATATTTCATCAGGGTCCAACGCCCTGCTATTAGTGATAATTAAAATTGGGAGCTCTCTGAAATTTTCCCAAGGATTACTCATCTCCCTTAAAGGAGGTGTTCACGATAAGAATCGTTTTTCTGCTTTTCTACCTATCTGGAAGACGGTCCTATGCTGATTCCAATGATGTTTTTGGAATCGTACAAGACCTTCTAGGAACAGAGTTATGGTCCCTCAAAATTTGAGCTAAGGAAGCATGGTGGACGAGTTGTCCGAGGCTTGTAACTTCCGTCTTTTGCAGCCAATTTTCGCCAGCTGACCTGAGTAAAGAGAGAAGCTGGGAATGAAGGGGAGAACGGGGCTAATGATCGGAAACCATCGCTCATCTCACAATCTCAAGCATTCATTTGCTCACGTCGGTGGGCGTGGAAAGTGCATTTGGGTGTGACTAGCTGACGAGTGTCCAACTTTGGGGCTGTGGGGGACCGTTCCGAGCTCATTTTTCTTAATTTTTTTCAACGTTAGGGTTGCGCTAGGCCCCGCAGCTGCCGATCTCCACCAAAAAAACAGACATGGTTTTTATTGTGAACACTGCCTTTAAAGGCACAGTCCCTGCTCAGGGACGAAATCTGAGATTCCCACATAAATGTGTTGTAGACCCACCCCATATAACACCTGCCAAGTGCGAGCTCTCGATTCCTCCGAATAAGCCAGTTATAGGAGGAAGCCACCCTGGGGCGCCCACCTCGAGAAGCCACTTCTGCGCACCCCTTTTACGATCTTTAGAGCTTAACAGTGGCGAGATGAGCGGCGATTTCCGATTAATGGCACCTTTGATCTCTTCATTCTTAACCTCTCCCTTCGTTCAGGTTAGCTCGCCGATATCGGTTGCAAATGACGGAAGTTACAAGCTTCGGACAACTCGTCCACCATGCTTCCGCAGCTCAATTTTCGAGGGGCCATAACTTCGTTACCAGGGGGTCTTGAACGGTTCCAGAAACATTGTTGGAATCAGCGTGGGACCGCGTTCAAGAAAGGCAGGGAAACAGAAAAACTTTTGAACTGTGCCTTTAAGTTTCTCTCGCGCCCTTGTCGCAATAATTGAGCTTACCTCGTATGGTGACACTTTTTGGTATGAATAAGAGGAAAGCGGGTGGTTTGGTTTCTATACCATGACATTTAGCCAAGGTTTCATATATACCATTCAGAACCCGTGTAATCTTGAACCGTTTTTCTCCATTCATGAGGTTTAGGTGGCTTCCGTTTCGCATAATATACTATTTGTGCACGTCAGCGTGTGTTTGATGATTTCACCGATTACCGGTTAGTAATTGTGACTAGTTCCTTTCAACATGGAAGCCATTAGTTTTTTTTTGTATTTTAAATGCTCACGGAAAGCTCGCATAGGCCTTGCGAGTGAATTGAGACCCGCAACTGGAAGCATGATTGAGGAGAATGAGTTTGGAGGCATGCTTTCGAGGCAGAAGGGTGGGTAGGGACGAGGGGCTGATTCTTGGTGATTTTTCTTCACTTTATGACCATTGCTATTGTCTATACTAACGAAGGAAAATTATGTATACGAAGCTCGTGTGGCTGAACCTTGTAGTCTATTTTCCTATAGCGGTCTTCGATATCATTTCTGTAAAATAGCTATTTTTGTCTGATCTGTTTTCCGGTCATGAGTCGACCTTTTCTCATAATTCACCGCTTAGAGCTAGCTCCCCATCAACAATCTCATACAAAGTCATGACATGAATGTCGAGGCTCTATTGAAAGCTTTGCCAGGATTGAGTGTCTGGTGTTTTCAATATCAGTTATTGTTTAGTAAATGTCAACAACCGTTCCATTCTGCCGCGTGACGTCGTTCCTGCTACTGCCTCTATAAAAACAAATTGACAGTGTAGAGAGGATCGGAATATTCTACTCAAAAACCATTTGTGACATAAGGTGTAATAGTCACACAGGAAATTCACTCAATGTCACTTACTTTCGCGAATTTTGCAACTTAATTTCGTGAGTGTGGACCTCTACAGCATTGAGGCGTCCGCGATGCCGTGGTCAAGGCATTTTCGACCGCATGCGAACGAAATTACCGCGGTCATGTCAACTCACGGACTACAATAAATGAAACAACTATCAATAGTCTGATTGAGCAGAGTTAGTAGACGTTCAATGTGCATTAAACACATGGCAATATTACCTACTGCGCTCATCCGGTTGTGTGTGTTCTAGAAAATTATACGCACCGTCCCCGAATCTATTTTAATTGTACTCATGTTTAGTCGTGTATGTATTCCCAAAATGATGACACTTTTCGTTACCTTTACCCCTTAACCTGCAGTCCATCTAGATATGACCTTTCGCGGTCTCCGGTTGAGAAATTATTATCAGCTGAAAGGCAGCGTTCTTGATGATCATCCTCGTTGACTTCCCACAGTGAAATGATAGGCGAGAAGGGTCCCAGGCTCCCAGTGCCGAAAGAACGGTAGAGAACGAGCCAGGAGCGGCATAATAACGGCTGCAAACAAGCGTTTTGGTGCCCCAGACACGCCTCGTACCCGAGATCCGCCCCTTAAAAAGAACAACTGAAGACTCAGATTACAGGAATGATCAAGTCAAAGAAGTGCTGATAAGTGAGCTGATCGCTTCATTGCACTGATAGGTATCTTCCTTCTAGCGGTCAATTCCTCCATGCTCAAAAATCAACGTAAATAAGGAAGGGCCTATTTTGGCTCATAAACGCGTCTTTCGTGTCCTTTTTGAAGGCAGTGTCCACGATAAATTCAGTCCTCGGTTTTTGGCCTGGAATCGAAAGTTCATGGTCTCATTGGAGCACTGGGGTCGAAAGAGCGAGCGAAAACGAGCCCGAAAGAGCTCCATACGGCTCCCAAGTCCGCTCGCGCTAGCCATTCAGCTCGCCGTCGAGTTTTCCGAGGAACAGTTTAGCCCGCTTCTACATTAGCATTGAAGTGCGAGCGCGGCTCAGTTTTAGCATTGGGGCGCATTTGCGCACGCTGTCTACTTCAGGCCCATCCCCGCGCAACTCATCCACCGTTGAAATGTGGCTTTCTAGAAGAAGAGCTCATTTTGGATATTTTGCGGCGTTTTTCATGATTCTTTCCTCACTGATGAAACAGTCAGACTCTAAACATCCGTTTTCTGGTGGAAACTCGAGAACTATTTTTATCAAGGACACTGCCTCTGGGCATGCCTTGCTATATAGGGCACCAGACCTTCCGTTAGCCGTGGAGATATCGGAAGTGAAATTTATCGTAAACACTGCCTTTAAGATCATCCAGCGAGCTTTTCGATATGGAGGTCCCTTATCAGTACGCCTTATATGTATGTTTGCCGAAAGTTGTACTCCATGTCTTTTTATGAAGGGTTTAAATTGAGAAAAAGAAAAAAGGAATGGATTGTTTTATCAGAAGTAAATGAGTTAGGGAGGACTCCCTCCTGGATTTTAAAATTGTGCGGGTAGTCAGATTTGACCTTCAGAAATTTTTTCGATTCTTACTTCTTGCAACATCTGCTAGCATTCAATGGCGTGACAAGAATTTCGCTTCTTCCTTCCATCTGGAAATAGCACAATTTCATTATGTTGACGAGTCTGTAATCCATGTGAAATGTGCAAAATAATGAGCCCGATGTGAAAATATTCAAATTAGCTTCCAGGTTCACATAATGAAGCGATGCACGATTTTTTTATTGCTGCTGAATTGCCTAGGTTACTCGCTGTTGTGCACTGGGGAATCTCCACCGATCAGATGCAGATATGCATAACATAACATGACAGCCATAACATAACATAGCATAACATACCATAACATAATATGGCATGAAACAACGTAACATAACATAACATATATAACATAACATAACATAACATAACATAACATAACATAACATAACATAACATAACATAACATAACATAACATAACATAACATAACATAACATAACATAACATAACATAACATAACATAACATAACATAACATAGCATAACATAACATAACATAACATAACATAACATAACATAACATAACATAACGTTACGTGACATAACATTACGTGACATTACGTGACATATGTAACCACTGTTGCTGATGTTTGTTCGGTACGAGTGTTCTTCGCACTTCACAGATGATAAGTTCAAAGCTTCATCAGACACCACACATCAACTCCCCCTCAGGAAACTTCGTGTTGGCAGATGAATTTCGGTCTGAGCAAATAAGTCTCACGCGAGAGCTCTCGTCATGGAATTCGCGATAAAATGACGTGAGACGACCTCCCGTAAGGAAGGTGCGTCATTCAATCGCTTCCGGAATCCCGACGAATAGTTTCTTATGCATCAGCGAGAGGTTTTTTGGTCGTAGTGTCCTCCTCAATTCCGATACTCTGATTAAAATGTTGAAACGTTAGTCACTATTGCGCAATTTGCACTTGAATGCGGGCAAACTTTAGAGTAGTACTTAGGTTAACATGCTCTCCCATAACAATGCAGTTCGTTTTTCGAGTAAATGGATATACTTATATGCGACTTCCTGCGTACCGACTGACAAAGTCTATAGCTTGTTCGCAAACCTATTCTGCTCAATGTGAAAATCTAATTTTTGACACGAAGGCAGCCTAATGGGGTATCGATTTTTTCGTAGAATTTGACTTAATGGAAAAGCAATTATAAAACACTTCTGTTTGAAGCTAACCAAATAATTTATTCCTGTGATTCTTTCGCGTGCGGGCGCGGAGCGAAGGTTAGCGACAGCGTTGGAGCGTAAAGGGATCTGCAGAAATGAAGTCGCGGCGTTGCTCGCAGCGACGAACAGCACTGGGTGATGTAATATCGATTACATTCGGCGACGATGGCGACCGACGCGGCGTGAACGGCGATGAAGGGGCACCGCAGAGTGTATTGACGTCGCGACGGCCCTACATCACTGCCAGCGAGCGACAATCGACGCGGCGACGATAATGTTCGGGAACATTCATGACGCCGCGTCAAGACTGACGCCGGTCGGTGCAACTCTGTAGACCCCTCATGGCAGACTGAGTAGGCAGCATCGATTGCGCACGCAGCTCGCTGAGTGATGGGAATTTCGATTTTCTACGTTACTGTCCACGGCAACGGAAAAAGGCGGTGGTAAGGTTGTGTGTTTTGAGCAAGCACACTGTAGCCATGTTTGGTTCGGTCCCAAGTTTGGCACTAATCGATAAGGAAACAGCTGATAATTTTTACTGGATCATAGTTTTTTAATGTTTCCTTCATTTTCTCGTGTTATTCTTGAGTGCATACAGTCGGCACGGATCGCACTGATACTTTTGGTTCCTTACTGTGCGTTGGTGCAAACTCGGTGCACGTACATAACATCGGCATGGAACGTGAAGAGACTTTGCGTTCACTGTTGAAGGTTGGCGCAAAGTCGGTGCACCTATGTTATAACATATGGCACCGAGTTTGCGCCAACCTTCAACAGTGAACGCGAAGTCTCTTCACGATCCATGCCGACGTTATGTAGTATATAGTACTGTTCGAGCCGTCGCATAATAAACTAAAAGTATCAGAGCGATCCGTGCCGCCTGTATATAGCAAAGGCTTTATGTATTTCTACTGTGTGTTTAGGAAAAAATATTGCCGTTTTTGGAAGTTTCTGGTGCAGTTTTCCTCTTAAATTCGGGAAGAAAATCAACAATTCGTCGTCGATTATGATCGGACGTCGCAGAGAGCTCTCGTCGACGGTAAAGTTGAAATTTTTTGCTTAATTTCGCGGATAAAAACCACTCGAAACGTTTCGAAAGGTCGGTATTTTTTCGCGAAAACTCAACTACAAGTATAGATAGGTCCGTGGCTTGCGTCCTCAAGACAAAACATTTGAGTCTCACCCGCAGCTGGCGCGGTGTTCGCGTGCGCCGGCCCGCTAATCGATTCAGACCGAGAGAAGAGCGCAACTGATCAGCTTACCATACTGTCAGCCGCCAGTGAGATTCAAACCGTATGCACCAGCCGCGGGGGAGATTCAAATGCCTTTCCTTGAGGACGCAAGCCACGGACGTAACTGTACATACAACGTCTCTACTATATCTACACGTAAGAATAACACGGAAAATGAAACAAAAATCAGAAAAAAACAGATCCTCAGAGAAAATACGCATTCGCACCACCGCCTTCTTCCGTTGTTATGGACTGTACGCAACAGGGCTGTAATCCATCAGCAGCAAACCATAGGCTACGATTTGGTTTGCAGCAATAACTTCATCATATCACGCATACAAATTCAACGATAAATACGGAAGTAAGGACAAGAATCTGTAGGTAAGCTTTCTGCCCTCGAAAATGGTTTATCCTCTGTTAGTTCCTTTTTCGGTCCTGGTGAATTCGATCTTTGGTGTCTCCAATTGAGGGTGTTCATTTTCTTCTCTTCTCCGAGTGGTTTGCTCGCTGCTGGTAATCATCTGCGACAGGGCGTGCTGTGTCGTTGTACGATGGAAACTCTATGAGGGACGAATGAGCTCCGACTAACCGGTTCCACTCACTTTGACTGACATGCTCAATTTGCCGTTCGAAACATCCGACGGACGGAAGGTCAGAGACCGCGAGACGAGGACAACTTTTCTTGCTGACTGTAACTTGTTCATTTGCTGTGTCTGCCGGTAAGAAGGAAGAATAGCCGGCTCGACTTTCTTCATCCAATTGTTTGATCTTCTTCCTGAAGAACCTCCTGTGTGGCGCATTTCTTAGCTGGAGTGGAACCTGTTGACTGATTTTGTAGACGAATTAGACAAAAACCTCTCCTCTCCTGCCACTGTTTCACCCATTTGTATTGCTTCGATGAATTTGCCAGCACTTGAGTGTGATTTTGTTGCTGTGTTTGCAGCGTGCTGGCTGTAACCGGAGCAGCATTCCAATGGCAGGACACAAGTCCCCGCTCTGTTGAGTGTCAGTTTTCTTCGTCTCTCTCCTCGGCATGTCAGATCAACCAGCTCAATATTCTCAAGAGCTCATCGATCTCGTAGCCTTCCTCAACAAACGCCTAGCAGTTGCGGCCAAAAGTTACTGAAGTGAGCGGTGTAAAACCAGTTTCACTCATTTGTTGAACGTTCTTTTCTCATCATGCTATGGTTTGAGCTCATTCTGGTCGCCCATGAATCTCCATGTTAGTATAGGATGCGTGAATTTCTCAAATCCTGTTGCGAATCCATCCATTTCTTCAATGTCTATTGAAGGCAGTTGTCACGATGAGAAACTTTGCCTAGAGAACCTCAAAAAATAGCTAAGTTCGAAAACAGCCGAAAAACTGTCAAGGTTACGTAGTGAAAAACGAGCTAGAACAAGAGTTATTAGAATCCAAAGCTACCAAATCGTGCACAGGTGCGCAACACCGCCCAAGGAAATCCGAGTTTCTTGCTGCATACACTCAAAGTGCTCTAACGTGCGCAGCCACTAAGAAAACATTATGTACGCAAAAAATTCGCACTGGACAAGTAGTAGACCGATTGTCGCTAGTTGGACCTCGGTTTCGTTCCGGGTGATGGCCCTTGACATGCATAATATTGATGTTGAGCAAGCCTGGTGGGTTCGTTCACCTTCGAAAATTGGCGAATTAGAGGCCGGTAACTTTACTTAAAAGAAGGATTCTTCGTCATCCCTTCGTGCAGGCCTGAATACTCTGAATCTCCAAAAGGCTAAAGAAAAAGAAGTCGACAGCTTCATTTCATCGCGATCACTGCCTTTAAAGGCACAGTCCAAGCTCAGGAACAAAATCCGAGATTTGCACATAATTGTGCAGTGGACCCACGCTATATAAAACCTGTCAAGCACGAGCTCTCGATTCCTCCGAATAAGCGAGATACCCCCGGGAACGCCCACATCAAGAAACCACTTTCTCACGCCTTTTTTACCATCTTTGGAGCTCAACAGTAGCGAGATGAGCGATGCTTTCCGATTAGAAGTCCCGTTTTTTCCTTCATCCTCAGCCTCTCTCTTTGTTCAGGGCGGCTCGCATACATTTGTTGCTAATGACGGAAGCTACAAGCCTCGGACGAATCGTCAACCATGCTTCCGCAGATCAATATTTAAGTGGTCATAAATCCGTCCCTAGGGAATCTTATGCGATTTCAGAGACATAGTTAGAATAAGCGTGGGACCGTTTCAAAGGTAGGCAGAATAACAGAAAAACATTCATGAGGTTGGACTGTGCGTTAAACAGGAACCTTCAAAAAGGCGCTCACTACATTACTGGACTCGTTACAAATGTACCTGCATATCGGAATCCAATCCATTCGATGGGAAAATCGGGGCCAACTCCACGCCCAGCGGTCATGACAAGCGGCTCTAGAGAAGAGTTTTGTTTCTCATTACTTCCGATGGCCATTGGGGAAGTGGGCAAAGTGGCCGTGCCACACTCAAGTTTTGAGGCCATATGGGTCTTTTTGACTTGTTTTGGCTGTTTTCGACATTATTGATGCAGTTTACCCCGAACTAACCCGTTTTTGGTGATAACTCGAAGACTGTTTTTCAAACATTGACCTTTATCAGCGTTTACGATAACCGGGCTTTCCGCTGTCATACGTACAGTTTATCTACGCATTGCCGATCAGTCCGCAAAGTGCACGCTGATTGCGAAAGCGTGCTGCGGCGCGGTTACGAGTATCCTCAGACACGGATGTGGGGTCACCCGAGCGGTTTCCGCCTTTAGTGCCCGGGTAATTCCACCGCCGGGTGATCCCACATCCCTGTCTGAGGATACTCGTAACCGCGCCGCAGCACGCTTTCGCAATCAGCGTGCACTATGCGGGGTGAACGGCAATGCGCAGATGAACTGTATGTTACGCGAGGAGGAACCATAAATACCAGTGCAAAAAGAACGAAAAAAAGAGCTGGTAATGAATTGAAAACGGATACAAACACGAATATTAAAGTTCCCGGTACGCCTTCTGCGCCAAAAAACCTATTCAATGTCAAACAAATGATAATTCTGATCGAGATAATAACCAATAATCAAAAGAGATAGTCCACCAATAGCTGCATATCCACTTATCAATGAGAAACAGTCGGCAGGAGATCGATTAGCATAAATTTCATTGCAATGCGTTCGCCACCGATTGCGCAGCAGTGAGTTTCATGCATATTGTTCTCTATCAAATCGCTTCTCACTGATATGTTGATGCACAACTCCTGGGGGGCTACGTGATAAGTACAGCGATAGCCACGGGTCGCACTGGTACCCCAGATTTTCCGTACTTCGTTCTAAATTCGGAACCGGAATTTATCGTGAACACGCCTTTGAGTCGAGCATGGTGATAGGTGTTTAATTGTCAGTGTTTGTATATCTTCATTATTTCATCCCACTATTCTTAGTCAGTTTAACCTCAAATTGTGGTATGGCATGTCACATTGATTGGTTATGAACTCCCTATACATAGGTGTTTGCACAAGGGAAACACGCGCCATTCATCCCGATTTCTAGGCGTTCATTTTCCCCGAACGAGTGAATAACTTCTTTTTCGGGAGCGCACTCGATTTGACGATTTCACCCAAAAACAGAACACGTTCCGGTGTTGTCTCAATAGGAAAAATAAACACACACCCACGAAGGTCGTTTCGTTGACAGTTTGTTCGAGAGATGCTCTACATCATTATAGGGGTGAAGAACAAGGACAACTTCCCTTTAAAGGATGTCCATATTAACCTACATACATAATTCAAGTTCCTAGCTAGAGTATTTGAAGTGAGATTTCACCTCCCAGCCATCGAATCTCAGAAAATCGTATGTAGCTCCCCGAAAACTAGAATTTCCCCTTGTTTTCGAATGTTTCCTTGGAGTAAACATTTATTTATAGTCTTATGTGTTTCTCCATTTAGTTTGAAATTTCTTCCTGCGACGAGATTCCTGGTAGCGACCATATTCGGATTTCCCCGAACATTTTCAATTTCTGCTCCCCACTACATCGAATGAGATAATTGGAGCGCAAAGCTGGCTTTGAAGGCGCTCAACCGCTACCAGAGCCCATTTGTATGTTTTTGTAGAGGCTCTGAAAGTTAAAAATGTCAATGGTATAGCTTCTTAGCAAGTTCGTCTTCTCTTCGCAGATGACTTCCGACTGGCAAGCTAGAGTACTGACGAAGATTTTTTCCAATTTGAGTGCGCGTCAACTCTCGCTCAAATGTCCCCTCAAGCGTAAAGGACGCGGCGGAGAAATAATCGAGAGCGCAGAACATGTTCGGTGCGACGACCGCTGTCCACTTGACTCCTCCCTCAGCCCTCTGCCAAAATCATCCACGCAAATCCCCCACATAATCCTCGACACCCCGTCACAATCTGTCCTGTTCTATTCTGATGTTTCTTACGTGAACCCAACGGACCGGTCGCGCGGCTGACGCGACAGCGGTTGCGCAACCTCTGTGAAGTGGGCGGGAGGTACAATATTTGCACAAATGCTTTCCTGATTCCCGCAGTCGACGCCGCCGCCCGAGAATTTTTCTCTTTGTCAATTTGCACACCGTTTTTCCGCCCCCAGGGGAGCCCTAGACGATTCCATCTGCTACTCGTTTATTCATTCGAGAGTCGATTTTCACATTTCCGTTTGAAGGCAAATATCAGCCTCTTTTCCGTACGCTTCACGTTTCATCCTCAGACTGAATTTCAAGATGTGTTTCTGAACGGCTGTTCATGAACAATCCTTTGAAGATTACGGACCGTTTTCTGTTATTTATATCTCTGTCTTCCTCCTTTAACCTTAACAAAGGACATACGTAAACGGCGTTGGCGGGTCCATTGAGCTCTTTCGAATCTGAGTTTTCCTGTTTTATCGCAATTTTTGATACACTGTTAAAGTTATCAGCTTCTGACTCTTTTGTCCCGTTTTATGCTATAAGATCATAAAGCGTTGCAGATTCGCGTCCACCCTGACAATAAGTTTTGTGTTCAACTCAGAAAGTTAGGTAGCACTATGTAGTCTTTTTGGAGTGTCAAAACGTTGAGAGGCTATGGAGAATCTCCCTAGACGTCCCAGAATGTTAGGATTGTTTGAAGACCATCCCCAACTTTGGAGAGTTGAATTTGTTCCTGCTTTTGGCATCTCTGTCAAGCGTGCTTATCTATCTTCAATGAAACCCTCGAGGATGGAGGTGGAGAACGCCGAAAGCTGACCATCAAAAAATTAAAATTTTGGAAATCCCAATTCCGCATTGTTCTGTGAGCTCTTTTCAAATTGCCAGGTAGGAAAAAGGGTCTACAAACAGCACGTATCGCACTGATACTTTGTATTCCTCATTGTGCATTGGTGTAAACTCGGCGTACGCGTGATGTAAAGTCTGTCTCAATGAGACTGTCTGCCTACGCGGTCAGCGTGCGTCTCGTTCAGCTGTCGCAAAAATAGTTTTTGAACATGTAAATCGATAAGCAGGAATATTAGACGTATAGTGAATAATATCTCAGTCAGTTGTTTGCAGTCGTGAGAAGGCTCGTCCACAAAAAAAGGACTTCACGAGGGCCGATCGGCAAGCACGCCGACCGCGTGAACGGACAGTCTCACTCGGACAGAATTTAACTCGGTGCACCGAGTTTGTGTCAACGCACAACAAGGAACACAAAGTAGCAGTGCGACCCGTGACCGCTGTATACTATTAGGGTTAGCGAAGTCAAGTATTTCTTAAAGGCAGTGGCCACAATACTTTGACCGAATCGAATGATTTGAAAAACCATTCGATTGAAAAAGTCGACTTTCAATCATTTGAAAAGTCGAATATCCAAAAAAGCCGAAATCCCGGATGATTCGGAAAACCGAATATTCGAAAAGTGTCGATTTCCGAACTATTTAAAAAGTCGTATATTTGAAAAAAAAGTTGAAAATGTAGACTTTCAACGAGCCCCAATCGGCCCTATGCGGCCCTGAAGTTGAGTGCACGAGCCCCCGAGGCCCAGTTCGCACAACAGCCATCCATCGAGGTAAACATATGAGGAGTAGGGATAAGATATCTAAAGGCTAAAATCGGGCGAATCCAACACCGTTTTGGGTATCATTCCAAAAGCATACTTCCCTCGACGGACTATGCGACGCAGCTTTTGTCATCCATTATCGACTGAAATCGATATACCTAACTACCTGACGCGGCTCCCCTTCCAGTAAGTGTGTTTATGGTCTGGGACTCTTTTGTTAGAAGTGATCGGAATTCTGTTCGTTACCCAGAGCGTACAAGACGGAACCGACAGTTTGGGAAAAGGTTTCATGCATATTCATGGTATTGAACATAACTATACGTTAAGGGGACAAACTATACAATCTGTTCCAGAAGTAAGAGACCTAGGTTTCCTTGTTTCCAAGAACTTGAATTTCAGACAGCATTACAGATATTTGGTTAGAAAAGCGAACTTTCGCACCTACAATCTATTCAAGGCTTTGAGAAGTAAAAATTCTCAGGTACTTTTACGAGCCTACAAAACCTATGTCAGACCCATCGTTGAGAGTGGAATCACAGTTTTCAACCCAGTGAAAAAGATGGACATTGAGCCCTTGGAAACCGTTCAAAATAATTATGCTCGCAAACTAATGATGAGGTGCGGTGATTTTACTTACGCCCAAGTGCCTGATGGTGCCGAAAGGGTTAGGATCCTAAGATTGCCTAATCTTCATAGAAGACGAGTAAAAGCTGATATAATGATGCTGTTCAAAATTCTTACTAGGAAAGTGTCGATAGAACCAGTAAAGTTTTTTGGAACCCACGTTACAGGAAGTAGAAGAGGAAAACTTGGACTTTATCTCCCCGTGGTGAGGTCACAAATAAGGTCAAGCTTTTTCACTTATCGAGTCGTAAGTAAATTCAACCAGCTTCTGGGTGAGAATCCGAGCCTGTTGAGTTTGTCTTTGAACGCTTCCAGGACCTTCCTGAATGCCATTCGACTGTCCTTTCCTCAAAGCCATTCGACTTGCTGCGATGTGCCTAGCTCTTGGTGTCTGCATTTCCCATTTCTGTTCCTAGTGTGTATTGGATATTGGACTCTTTTTTTATATCTCTGTTTTTGACTCTAGTTTTAAGATTTTTGTTTATGCTCCGGTTTGTTATTTTATTCTGCTTCCAGTTTGTTTTTGTTTTCTTTTGCATAATGTGGGCTTGTTCCGCATCCCGAATAAATAAATAAATAAATATTGCTGTCGTCAGTTATTGTAAATCTGATGTATTCAACTTCGTCTAACCGCGGAAGTGTGGTGTCCACATCATTCATGCCACAAGTCGCGTAGTGCATCTTTCCAATGTTGATTTTGAAAGTAAGGAAAAGTAGACGGCCGTTTCGGGCTTGCGCTCGTGGCTCAACCTTGTCCATGCCTCCATACACCACCATTATGTAAATAAGAAATCGTTTGTTCCTGCAAACCATTCGCGATTGTTCGGGATCACTGAAATCAGTGATTCATCTGACGTATTTTACTCTGTTGATTGTAGTACAGGATTCGGATCTATCCATTGATCATCACGTCTTCAGTTGCTGCATTCGACTGCACAGCATACCAGATCAAGTGGCATGGCTGATTCGAAAGCCATTCCCAAATCAAGCGAACCAAGAAAGAGAGGAATTCTTTTTTTGTGGTGTTTATAGCCGGTAGGGTTGCAGATTTGGCATCAACGATGCCACAGTTGGAAACAGTCGGCTCTGGTTGCTGGAAAGCTGAACGAGATCCCAAATGAGGCGGCTGACGATGCACTTGACGGTCTTTATGCTCGTGAGACTAGATATGCAGTTGGAACAGATGTGTTGCATAAAGAAGTCGTGTCTTACTACTGATCGCTACATTCTTCCTTGCCACCTGTTTGCCTGTAGGAAAAAACTTTTTTGAGCGAAACAAAGGAATTCCAAAGTGTTGTCTTCTACATATACTACACACATAATATTCGCTTGCTCTACGCTTTACCACTTTTCATGGTCTTCCGGGGTTCTTCATTCTTGTCTTTAAAACCTTTCTATGTACGTTTTCGATTTGATGTCAACAGAATATTGGAAGGTTATGGAGACGGTGCTTCCTTTCTTTATTTACATGCGAAACGGAATGGACCTTCCAAATATGTTTATGCTCCATTTCCGTGCTCTCAGAAGACTACTGTAAGTTGAAGGCATCGTACGCGCAAAAAACCGTATCTCCTTTTTTCATGTTTTTAAGCAGGCGATTTTCTGACATACAGAATAAGAGTGGAAAGGCTCCACAAAACCATCAATTTTCGCAAAAAAATTCGTTTCAGAACGTTCCGAATTATTCACTTCCCACCCCACCGTCAATTTCGTTGTGTCTGGGCCAACACGTCGGAAGTTTTTTTGAGAAACGTCGGATGTGTTTTTTGCTTTAAACTTATTAGGTGGGTAAATTGCCTTTGCCTTTCGCTCACTGGAACTTATTCTAAAAAAAGTAGTATCAATTGGGAAAGTTTGGATGCAAGAATTTTCCGAATTAAGAATTTCTAATGCTGAGTCATCTGCGTGTGTGATGGCGCTTCTGCTCCTTGTGCTAGACTGTTGGTGAAAACTGGTGGCGGATCGTCATTTTAAACCGCTCCAACTTCGGAACCATATGTTTTTGACGCGCGAAACTTCACCGACGTGGCCTACCTGGCTCATTCATGAAATTGAGCCAGAAAACTGGATATCGGTTTTCAGCGCGAACGATGCCTCTAAAGTAGGAAAGGTATCATTTGTCTACAGTAACCTACAGTGATCTCTCGAAAAACTCAAAATGGACCTCATACATATTTGTGTTCAGCATCACAAAATACTCTCCTGAACAAGGTTTGGGCTGAAAGTACATATTCTATTTTTCAAAACTCGAAACAATTATGCTGTTTGTCGCTTTTGATCTACCCAGGGGCATTAAGAAAATCGGAGAACTTCAAATTGTTTCTTTTCATCTCTTCCAACATTCAACGGACCATTTTTTGAAACTTCAGTTTGCGCTGGGATCAGTCTCTTGTCAGTTTTGTTAGTACTGTTCATAATGAGTTACAGGTTGATGACAGCATTCTATTCTTTACCCCATGATATCGCGGTTTAATCGTTCATGAATCCGGCAGAATACAAAGCAGTGAGGTATAGTTCACTTCCGTATTACAGTTCAGTCCGCAAAGTGCACGCTGATTGCGAAAGCGTGATGCTGCGCGGTGGCGAGTATTCTCAGACAGGGATGTGGGATCACCCGGGTGGTTTTCGCCTT
Organism: Aplectana chamaeleonis; assembly: GCA_029168955.1. NCBI lineage: Eukaryota > Metazoa > Nematoda > Chromadorea > Rhabditida > Cosmocercidae > Aplectana > Aplectana chamaeleonis. Next base: position 164,017 of record JAPDOI010000692.1, on the reverse strand, counting down.
TGGTGCCCGGGTGATCTCACATCCCTGTCTGAGGATACTCGCAACCGCGCCGCATCACGCTTTCGCAGTCAGCGTGCACTTTGCGGACTGAACGGCAGTGCGGAGGTGAACTGTACAACTCTGCATCGAATGTAATTTGGAGTAAACTGTGTTTTATGTGGTTCGTCCCCTCCAGCCTCCTCCTGCAATTCGAGATTTCCGTTGATCTTTTGGGTGCAAAATAAACATTGCTAGTGTTTCGCTCCGTCAGTTTCCTATCTTCTGCACAATTCTCATCCTACACCGGAAAAACTCAATTCAATTAATATCTGGTTTGCACGGGAGACCTCTTTTCTGAACTTTCGCTGCCGAATCATTCGAAATTTGCACTGGGTGGGCAATTTTTGTGCTGAGAACATCGCTGTTTTTAGCGGTATTTGCACTTATTCTAATTGCGCTCGGCCATGACGCGCGCTCCACCAAACAGAATTATATGAAAGCCATGCACGCTTTCCGACTGCCTCTGTTTTTGATGTTGAGTCTGACAATGGACTCGCTCCAGCTACAACTGGCAGCTGCACTTTCTGTGTTTCTGTGTGGGCACCGGAAGTGAGGATCTACATGAGCGACTGACAAAAAGGGGCTCTTTGTGAGAACCAGTTGGATGCAGAGGAATGCGATGAGTTCATCAATGAGATGCGGAATGTTTTTTCGAGAATTAGTCATCTCGATATTACTGAAATGCTTGGAATCGTCTGATACAAGATTGCCTTCGTTTCAGGCGAGATCGCAAACCTTGCCTCATTAGGGTGAACATTTCCCTGCACGCTCTTCATGATGACCCGACATTATTGGCTTTTATTGTAACTTATGTACGAAACACTCTTAATTTCATAAATTTACATCAGCATTACTTCCCACTTTGCTGAACGAGTTTTCATACACTTTCGTGATAAAATGGAATTTATCATGAACCCTAAACATTGTCATACTTGGATAGAAATCCGTAGCTATGGCTTTATATCCTACTTAGTTTGTTACGGAGTCCCATAGAACAGCTCGAAATTTTTGTTTCACTCGGTTCTGTTTGTGTGCGAGGGAGAGTCGTATTGTCGCATTTTTCATAAAACAGTCCAAGAGCGTAAAGGGCCAAATCCATGTCCGTACGATTATGAAGTCGAATGTGCGGCGCATCTCATTGAGGACTTAAAACGCCGAGCCCTAATCTTCAACTTTATATAAATTCAAACTTGGAGCACCGGTGAATGGCAGAGATCTGAGGTATGTAGAGGGTTGTTGGGAGAGTCGTATGGTTACAAGCTCAATAAGGCAGCCTAAATGCACGCGACACATTTGAAATCTTTTGAGGCGACAGCGGAATGCTATGTTTTGAGGGTTCGCATTTTACGCAAAAGAAGCAACGCAAAAAAAAACTCTCGAGTTTGAATGTTTGTGGGTGTGCAGAGTTTTCAGTACCATCATTTCGACCCGTTCAGGCGCTTGTCATGGTGTGAGCGCTCTATTTGGAGCCTTATGGCTTCACCAATGTCGATAACTCAACCACTTTTGCGAGTTTCTATGCTGCCCTTAGCCGTCGAATCTCGATCTAGATTGTTCAGCAGGCGGTTCAGTCCCTAATGAATGTAGCTCAACTTCTCCATTTGTTTGTCTTATTCCTAGAAACCGTTTACGTGTACATATCCTGGATTCCGCAGCCTTTCTGGATCCAGAAGCCTTGCCGCTCACTTCTTTAAGGGCTCGTAAAATGCCGCCATTCGAGGCACCATAATCCATTTTTATTCGCCTTGCCTCGATCAGCTGTTCCTCGTCATTTGTCGTTCGGCGCGCTTAGGGCAGCCGTCTGGCCAGCAGTTTTCTGAGACCAATTTTGAGTAAATTTGTGTTTATGTCCATGCGTGTTTTTCGGAGTGCGCTGCAAGAAAGGCGAAGGCGGCAGGGTTGACATCGAGTTTCACGCCTCACCTCCCCTTTCTTTCCGCCATTAGCCTACCAACTCGTGGATCACAACGTTCCTGCGCTTCGGATAGTGCAAGCCGTTGTGGACTATGTATTGGAAACTTTTACTCCCTTGCGATAACTGCTAATAGTAAATCAAGGCTTGTTCAGTAGTCTTCAGTTGCTCTTCCCACAGCTCTGAAATCGGCCCTATAACTCATAGATTTACAGCTACGCATAATTAGCGGCCTACAGTGAAATGCGGTCATCGTACGAAACCAGGAATTAGAGGGCGCGATCCTGTCTCCTCAATCAGCCCGTTTCCTTTTGAGGAAGGTGCGAAAACGGCGTCGGCGGGCAGCCGCAATTGTTGACCCCCTCGACGACGCCTCCGTTACCTTTCAAACTTCCTCCTCCTCCTCGCACTTTGATGTCGTTTCGACCCGACGTCCACGCCGAATCACCTCTATTCGTCTTTTCATCCATTCTATTCACACATCAGCCCGCGTTTTTTATGCCGATTTCCCTCTCAAAGCGCTTCAGAATGTCTATCTGTGGTCCCTTTTCTCCTGCTTTCACTGTAAAAATTCGTTTGCAGTCATAAATCACTTGGATATATCTGGTGAGTGAATCAGATCTCGATTCGGGTGAATTTTTGAGTTTGAGGAAAGGTACAATTGGACTCAGTTTTGTTCCGAAATTTCACAAAATACGCTGAAGTTTCAATCACGGTGAGAGGACCGCCGACGTTAATGTTCTTTGAGCACGCAAAAAAATGCATGAAGAATCGAACTCTATTCAAAGTCACAGAATTTGGAGCATCCGTTGCGTTTGATTTACCTAATTATGCGATGGGGAACTGAACCTAACGCATAGCTTCGTTGAAAACCCCGGCCTGAAAACGCGCACAGTATAACATGAGATGTCTTCCGAGGTATTCTGCGTACTTTGAGGAGGATCCTACGCTGATTTTAATCGTGACATGAAATCGTACAGAATCGCTCAGGAACGGCTCCTCAAAAACTGCCTAAAATTGAGAATTGAAAGCATAGTGGACTGGCCGTCCGAGGCTTCCAACCTCCATCACTCGCAACCGATGTATGGGAGCGGACTCGAATGAATAGAGAGGTGTAGATTGGAGGGAAAAACGCGGCTCTGACCATCGTTCATCTCGCCACTGTTAGGCTGGAAAGTCGTTTTACAGGACGTGGCCAGAGTGGCTTCTTCCTCAATCTAGCTTATTTGGAGGAATGCAGAGCTCGCACTTGGCAGGTATTATATGAGGTCGGTCTCCTTCACAGTTACGTGAAAACCTACCAATTCGTCCCTGAGGTCGGCCTGTGCCTTGGATTTTCAGGGTAGTTGGGAACATTCGTGAATTTCACTCATCGTATTGAATCTCATTGCTTATCAAAACCTTGACATCGGTTACAGAATTCATTCTAAGACATGAGTTTTTTTCCCTTAGGTCTCTCCCAAGCGCCATATTTTCCGTCCGCACGTCGAAATTGAAGTGCAACAAGGCACAGGTCACCCACAAACTTAATTATCAGACTCTCTGTCTATATTGCAGAATATCGCACGTTGATCACAATGGTATCCATCGAATCGTTCGATGCCCCTTCGAACGAAGTTATGGCTCCTTAAAGGTAGTGTTCACGATAAAGAACGGTGTTCTAGCTTTCGATGTTTTTGAGTAGCTAGGTCCACGAAGTAGAGGTTATTAAGGGAAAGTACCCACTCCTAAATACCGGAGAAAAACTGTTCAAAGAAAACTCTGAAATATCGTTGACGTGCGACTCTCCATAAACCTCTGACATATCTAATTACGCCTGTTTTGTGTGTTCTGGAAGTCTTCAGACAAAGCGTTGAACCTAATCTCGAAAACGGTCTAGCGCTCCACGATTCTTATGTATGTGACTTTGTTTTCTGTTCATTGTACCGGAAACTCTATACAAATAAGATGGGTCAATGCACATGCTTGGATGTTAGAATCTTTCGGTATGAATAATCGCCTTAGTTCCATTGATGAAACGAACTTAGGACAAGTGTTATAGGACGTCGGCGGGTTGGCTCAATGAGTTGGCTGGCCCACGAGATTTTCACCGATTTTCTGGCCGTTTTTCGTCGTATTTCGTTCTTACTCTACTTAGAGGGACCCAAAGCTTACGTTTTTGCCAAAAAAAGGTCGGTCAAGTTTTTCATCGTGAACTCTGCCTTCAGAGGCGCAGTCCAACCTCTGGGGTAATTTGCGATACTTCAAATTGGGTTTTTCCTGTAAAAATCCTGCCGATCGGGCTCTCAGTTACTTGCCCCAACCCCACCCCCCCCCCCCCCAAATAAAGGAGACACTGCAGGGTAAATGTCGTTACCGCCCCATTACCCTGAAGGCAAAACCACGCACACTGCCCATAACTAAAAAAGGAAATCAGGAACTCTGCAATTGTATTATAATATTTGTATAAAATGTATTTAATATTTGTTTGTATAAAATATTTGTATAAATATAATAATATGTATAATATTTGTTGCCATTGAGCATCATGTTCCAAAGTTGGTGGTAGCAAAGAGGTCCTCAACTGTGGTGTCAGTCCGTACTCAGATATTCGTGAGGAAGTTCCCAAGAACGACAGCAGAACTTCCCTCGAAACAACTGGGGAACTTCCCCCGAATAGGGGGGAGGCGAAGGGGACGTCTCGACAGCAGAGTAATGGGGGAAGTTCCCACAGCAGGAGTTCTCTTGTTCTCCCGACTGCAGGTATTCCCGCAACCTTCCGACTGCTGACCTTCCCATTGTTCAATGATTGATCAAAAATCAGCTAGCTAGACCTCGCTGTTTTCGACAGTCTGCTGTTTCTGAAAAACTGCGATCGGTCCAAAAATATTCACCTCTGACTAAAGGTTATAGAGAAGCTTATTAGCTCCTCTGACAACCAGACAGAGATGCCTTGCGTAGTCCTTGAGTGGCAGATCTACCCCCTCAACTTGCGAAGTGCGAGACCACCTCGCGACTACCCCATCTGCATCACCGTATACGCTGCGACTTTGTTTTCGCGTTCATCATGTTCGGGGGGAGGCCATGGGAACAACCGTGAAGCGAACTTCCCTTGTTCTCCCCCCGAGTTGACTGTGTCGAACGCCTTATCGTTGTGTATATTTCGAGGGTAGAGGGGCAAGACGTCTTTCTCCGGGGGGACGTCTCGCTCCTCTCCCCTCGACCGAGTGATAACGACCAAATCAGGTCTATTGTCCTCGGGAACTTCCCCACAATTTTCTGAGTATTTATGTCTACTGTTCTCCCTTTAAAGGTTTGTGATGACGACAAGCATGATTATCTTGTATTTTTAGTGTCAAAAGTAGAAAACATCCGGCTCCTGATCACTGGCAGTCGTGGCTGCCTCTTGATGGTATACTTTGTACTGGTGCACGCTAAACCGTGAAGATGCAAGCGAAATGGCCCTGTGCGGTCCGTGTCGACTGTACGTACACATTTACCTTGACCACTGCTTTTAGCGCATTTTTGTATGTATGTGTCCTACTGTATTTTCTCCGATCACAACTCTCGTTTGCAAGGAATCCCCTATTGCATTACATACGATTATCGGAACAATCATTCATGTGAGCATGTAAATTCCTCAGCCACATGCCCCTTCCCACAACATTTAATATTCGTTCTTTGACAGTGGACATGTGTTGGCGGCTTGTGGAATTTGTTTCTTTCTGCCTCTTCTCTCCCTGTCGGCGGACACTTTTCCAGAACTCTATACGAGTAACAGCACATTTTCACATTTGTTACACTGCGCGCGCTCTGACACATGAAGAAGGATGTGTTTGGGGTTGTTGTTCCGATGCCGAACGGGGAGGATATGAGTTGAAGCTAAGAGACTAGTAGCGTTGTTCAGGCGTAAAGCTTTGCTGCACAATGACGCTATTTCCCCCTATTTTGAGTTGTACATCTGAGCAAAGGAATTAAAGGCAGTGGTCGCGATCAAATATGCTTGTCGTCTTTTTCTCTCCAAATCCTTTCCTGGGTCTCGAGTAGTAGGAACTATAAGAAAAAATTGCGAAAAAACCACTGTTTTGGGCCGAATTCGAAACCCGAACTTTTTTGTCTTTTTGATGGTGGACGAGCCCACTCCACATCATCGGCATCGATGACCTCTTATATCAAGAACATCAGCTAGCTTGAAATTGAATGTCAATCAATGAACCTTCGAATTTATGTACACATCTAGTCAAAAACATTGACTGAACTGATGCTTTCATTATTCAACTGTTTTTATTCGTTAAATTTGCATTTATTTCGTCCTCTGAATGTCGATGATTTTTGACTGCTCGGCATGAGACTGCGATCTGTTTCGTCATCGCTGTGCACGTGTGCACGAACTAGCTTCTTTGGGCCCTAGAAACTCTATTTGTAGACCGTTTTTCACCGTGCTACCTTCATAGTTTTTTAGCTGTTTTTGATCTAAACTGATTTTTGTAGTTTTTTCGATAACGTTTTTCATCGTGACCACTGCCTTTAAACTTCTATTTCTGCTGCTTGAATATTTTTGCTCATTTGGCGGCATTGAATTTGTGGTTACTCCATACTGTTTTTAGCGCCCATCGATTTTTTTTCTGGATCAATACTAGACGTAACGTCGGCATAGATCCTAATGAGACTTTTCACTATTGAAGGTTGGCGCAAACTCGGTGTCATATGCCATAATATAGGTGCTTTGAGTTTGCGCCAACCTATAATGGGTAACGCAAAGACTCATTAGATCTATGCCGATGTTACATATGTCCAACAGCTCGCAGAGAAGTGTTAAAAAGTTCTTTGTCACTGTGCGGATAATATCTGTTTATTTGAAACTGGAGAATACTACCCTTCTTTCGCGGATTCGGGATGAATTTACTATAAATCCCATTACGAAACAGCCATAAACTCTGCTTACTTTCAATGGTCTTGATTTCAGTTCTACAATCAGTAGCTGGGACCAAAAAGGCCTCAGAAGCTACTATGGAGACTATGTACTTTGACTTCATGCCCATAGGTCACTTATGCTATCCTTGATTTACTTCTGTTGTGGATAGATCAACGGAGGTACCAAGTAGAACATCTGGACCCAGTATACGGGGAAGGAGAAACCGCAGACGAAACTCCGCTTCGCTAACGTCGTCGCTAGAACGCGAGAAGCCTAGGCTCCTGAAGAGACGAACTATATGAACTCAATGGATACCCGCCACGTGTGTCCCATCTGGGCTGCCACTCGTCTTCGACTCATTTTTCGTGTATTGTGTCCGCAAGCCCCAAATTTTAGAGTGCACATTTTGAACCCACAAACACCTGCTACAACTTGAACCTTTCCAACCACGTCACAGAATAGATCTTTTTCTTGCCCATCTATTGCTACAGGAGAGAGCTTTCTTGGGTAGCTATCTCATTATTAAAATCTTGTCGGACTCATGAAGGTTCTTAGGCGCCAAAACTCAACGAATGCCGTAGTTTATTAGGATAATGGCCTAAGAATGAAGCCCTTTGCTTCCGTTGATTCAAACACTAGATCGCAGAATCGTCATTGCTGTTTGTAGTAAGATGTAGATTCAATTTAGATCCTCAAGTTATTTGAATGCCGCTTTGCACCTAATTGTAATTTTAAATCTGTTGTTATAGGGATGTTCCCTGATGATTCCCCATTTTTACCTTTTGATTGATTACCATTATTCGACTCATCTGCGTCAAGATATGCCTAAAAAGGAACCACCTATCAAGTGTGATTCGTTGGAAAAGAAGGTCGTTGTGAGAGCAGTTGAGATGTGCTCAACGACTATCGCGCGTCAGTGGTAGTGTGACCACTTCGAGTCGACCTTCCAATATATCACTGGTTTGAAAGGTCGCACAGTGATCAACCTATCTCTTCGCTCACACCTATCGCCAACTCTTCATTCTCGTTGCACTTCTTGATAATATCATTCGGATTTGATTTCGCTTATAGGTAAGGTTTGAGCAAATTTCGAGCTATCCAAAAATCTGGTTGGGTAGGCCGGGTCGGACTAGTTGAACATCTAGGAGTATCGTCGGCTATGAGTCCTTAATTTTTGAGAGAACGCCGTATATATAGCATCGATAATCATGCCTCTATTTACACGGCAGTTAGTTCGTCCTTATGGCACTTACGACGCTCAGGACGGCCACCATGAAAACTTACACGACGCTACATGTAGGAAGAGTGGACGGTGGCCAAAAGCGCGAAGAAAAAAATTTGTTCATCGATTCAAAAATAAGCCCGAAAACAAAACTCTGCCCTGACCCTGTCTTTGAGTTCGTTGCTCGAGCAGTTAGCAATCAAAGAGTACACTGAAAAATGTTGTTACTGCAGAGGCTACCTCTGGAGCAGGGTGGGCCTTAGAGGTGGGAGGAGGTAATTGTCTGTAAATCACTCTTAGAAAAAGTTTTATTACGCTTCTCCGCTACAACTCTATCTTTAGCGTTCGCGAGCTTACTCTAGAGATTTTTTCCGCGACAGTACCGAGTAAGTACCGTGACCCTTTACTGTGCCGCTATAAGGGTTCTACAGAGTGGCACCGCGGCGAATTTCGCTGCGGCAGGGCAGTGACGGAGCGGGGGGGGGTGCCAAGCAGCGGGCGTGGTCGGCGACGTGCCGCGCGGTACCAGCGACGCTGCTACCTCGCAGAGTGTTTTTGCCGCCGCGATAGTAGCGACTCCCGGAGCGACGCCGTCAGCGAGCGGCGGCGGGAAATGGTCTCAACCATTTCCATCGCTGGCGAGGAACACTACCACCGATCGACTCAAGCCTCTTTTTTCTGATTTCTGCATAAATTCGATCTTCGGAAGACCTTTTATTTTACTCTGACTTAAAATGAGGGAAAAATTATGGAACATACTTTGAAGTACGCAGTTTGGCCGTTTTATTCCGGTTTTGGTTTTGTGGTTTTCAGGGGTTTTACTAGTTTTCTTCCATTCTAGCGGTCATCGTTTGTGATTCATGCGGCTACCGCAAACCGTCTACTATTTGCGATATCTCGAAATTTCTATTTCAAGGCGCAATCGTTTTACTGAACGCAAATTTCAAGTTCACTTCACAGCTCTCGTTAATTGTCTGAAGTCGTTTCCACGCAGGACCGAAATTTTTGAAGACAGTGGTCGCGATCAAATATGCTTGTCGTCTTTTTCTCTCTAAACCCTTTTTTGGCTTTAGAGTAGTAGGATCTATAAGAAAAAATCGCGAAAAACGCTGTTTTGGGCCAGATTTAGAGCCTGAATTCTCTTGTCTTTTGATGGTGGACGAGCTCACTCCACATCATCGGTATCGATGATCTCTAATAACAACTGGGACAGTCGGGGCTTAGCACGTCGGCACAATACCGTTAGTACGCCGGCACAAAGGGATCGGCAGCACCTGTGCTGTAGCTGCTGGTAACGGCAGGATATGCTGGCAACGACCAGGAGCTCCTGTTGCTTGTGCTGGCGTACTAACGCTTTGCTTATCGTGGCACGCGTGCTATTGCCAGCCACTCTCTCCTAGTGTCTGCTGACACTCTTCCACTGATTTGTCTCATACGAATGAACATTGCAGCATCCTCTTGTACGACGGCGGCGGGTATATAAGGCGGCCAGCTTCGCTTAGGGGGCAGTTGGCCGCTTGAGGCCAGTCCGATGGGGTGACCTTGTGTCACTGTTCGGAAGTTAATTTTTCGAATGCTGAGTGGATCATCCCCATCGCCCATTGCGAGGGAAGCCTCCTGGTTGCGGACCGCGGCGAGGATGTTCTCCTTGCTGCTGGCCGCGACAAGAATTATATCCAACACCGGGGGTGGCAGTCCAAATTCCATCGATAATGAGCGTTAGTATGCCAGCATACTTTGGCAGTATATGCTGCCGCAACCAGCAGCTCCTGCACACAACGAGCGTTAGTATGCCAGGTTTGCCCTGGCGTACTAACGGTAATGTGCCGACGTACTAAGCCTCGATTGTCTGAGAAGAACATCAGCTGGATTGAAATTGAATTTCAATCAATGAACCTTCGGACTGACTTGTTCGAATATTTATATACTCATCTAGTCAAAAACATCGAATGAAGTGCTTGCTTTCATTGTTCAACTATTTTTATTAGGTGATTTTGCATTTATTTCTTCCACCAAATGTCGATGATTTTTGACTATACATACATGAGACTGCGATTGTTTTGTGCAGCGCTGTGCACGTGTGCACGAACTGGCATCTTTGGGCCCTAGAAACTCCAATTCTATCCCGTTTTTCACCGTGCTACCTCCATAGTTTTTAGCTGTTTTCGATCTAAGCTGATTTCTGTATTCTTTTTTTGATAACGTGTATCATCGTGACCACTGCCTTCAAAGCATATCAAATCAAATAAAAGCTACTCAGAGAAAATGTGGCGTCAAATTAATGAGGGTGTATGCAATGCTAGAATACGATGCTGAAGACAACGTCGCTGCAACTCTGCGAGGTCTTGGTGCCCAACGCCGCGCCGGATTTCGACCACGCCCCAACGCCCCCATTTGGCGGCGTGCTGCCGGTGGCTGCAACTCTGCAGAGCCCTATAGCTCCGCGGTAGTACCGCGGTCATCACTCTGCCGAGACGATTTTGTTGCAGCGGCGTGAGCCTCGAAAACGCCGCGAAGTTGCTCGATAGTACCGCATAGGGTTCAGTGTTAGAACCGCATCGGCCCCGAGAGTATGCATCAGCAAACCCAAGTCGACTACAATGCGCTGTCCTCTGTGGCAAAAAAAGGAGATTGTCACCGGTTCAATAGTCTGGGGTACATCTTCATCCGCTTGGTTGCAGTAACGGGATATCTGCCCTATCAGCGTGCCGCCTCGTTGCCTGTAAGAGCCGAAGCGGCACTATCCCGGCACTGTCGCGGAAAATTCTACCAGAGTAGTCGAAGTGTGGTGTTACTTCGATTTCCACAGCATGCATAGGATGTTGATTTGATTGGCAGATGATGGGATAGGAGTCACATCTTTGAACAGAGCTCTTCACATCTGCCCCATTTTCTCACTCTGTCTCCGGTTATTTTCCACATATCTTGAACAGTGAAAATGAGTTCGATGCTGCAAATACAGTCTACCTATTTATAACGGAATGCAAGGGCATTTATTTCTCAGTCTTCGTCTACTACGGTAAGCGGCGCGTGCAACGTCGACCCCGGCATGCACCGTTCACCTTTTGAGCTTTGGTTATGCCGCTGCCGATTAATATGGGCACGTCCCGATTACCGTGGAAAATGGAGATTGGGGAAAAGGATCTCGTACACATTCTAATAAATGGGCCATTTGTACTTTTCACTCCAGATTTCTCCGAAGCTTTATTCATGTAGTGCCGTCATCACTCGAGTGACATCCCGCTCATGCTTTCCCTTCCCATCACTCACATTTGTCTGACAGAATAAACACTGTTTTCTCAGCAGCACCCCCAGCATTTTGAAGGCAGGATACTTCCTTCTTTAGATGCATCACTTATTTCGCCTGCGTGATTCTTCCAGCGCAGCTTTGATGGGATCCGAGCTTATAAGATTCCTATCAGGGATGCAAAAATGCGTCATCTCCTCTTCACAGGTGTCCCTATTTGAGGGATGTGACGAATACAAGTGCAAATGTGGGAGGAAAGCATGCCTCAGAAAAATACCAGGAGGCGTAGATGATTATTTATAGAACAGTCAGAGAAAGCTATTATTCATCGCGGCGCGCAAATGGCTCACCGGAACCCATTGAGGCAAAAACAGACATAGAGGATTGCTAGGCTTTGGAAGACTGTGGGCACTTCCCGCTCATGGAGCTAGTTGCATTCTGTATCCTTATCTTACACCCCTACTCAGGGGTCAAAATTTTTCGAATCAAAAGTGAAAATTTTCCGAAGTATGTAGTTCGTGGAAAATTCCGGGTTTTCAGCCATCTTGGCATCGGTATTTGCTCCGCACGTACTGTCCGTTTAAGTGTGCAGTGTTTCAAAAGTCTATTCTAATCTTCAAGCGTTAGTGTACTGATTTAGGTTAATACATGGCATTTATTTCATCTTTACTTGATTCCGCTGTTCTTAACGGCATCGTCCGCAAAAACTTGCATTCTCGTTTGACTGCATGATTTTACCCTAATTCCTGATTAATACACACTCTGTTTCGGATTCGCCTGCTTGTGTGGAGCTAAAGAAGAGACAGCGAGAAAGAATGGGTTAGGAGGAAACACAGCACACGAGGGCGCACGCACGCGATCAACCACACTAAATCCTAGTCCGAAATAGAGCATACATGTGCAAAGTTTGTTATCTCAACTCGGCTGAAAAAATGGAAAAACAGCTTGGCTGTGGTGCGTCTAGTGGGCTGGGCTAGAAATGGTTGCCAAAAAGAGATGATCCGTTTTCATAAACGTGTTGACTGTCTTCGTAAGACCCAATTATCAGCATGTTAGTTCCCTTTGCCCGCAGTGGACGTCATCAGCTCCTTTTTTAGAAGGCTATTTCTGCGCTACTTATCGAATCTGAAACGCTAGACGTCGCACATGTATAACACTGGAGGAGGAGGTCAGATTTATGCTGATAGGCGAATTGTGAAAATTTGCGTGGACGACGGTTTTAATCTGCACAAGCACTTTCTGCGTTGGAAATCACTTTGAATTTTTGTATTCACGTTCACCCTCAGACCCTCATTATCGCATTTGCGAATGCAACTTCATCCAAAACGGCAAAATCGGGCAGAATTTTGGCAGCCTCCTGGTTTTCAGAAGTCAACGATCTTTTAGAAGTTCCATGTCGGGAAAAAGTGCGCAAGCGGAGGCGAGTTCAGGGCAAGGTGGAAGTAGGAATCAGATCTTCTTGAGCTTTGCATGGATCTCTCCGGAAGTGTCAGAGTTTTTGATAAACTGACGTGGCAAAAATTACATTTGCGTTTTATTGAGTTTGAATACCGAACTGTGTCTTCTTCCAGCTCTTGTAGTTCTTCATCTTGAGACTAAAACAGGTGAAGGCTAAATTCGGGTCTTCGACGCATTGAAGTTGACGTCACATCCTAAACCTCCAGACTTGAAGGGAGTTTTCTCCTTTCATCTATCCGAAACATGCTTTACCTTCACGAAATCTCCGGTTACGAATGTTTTCCATAATTGTTTTCCCATGTAAAAGTGAAAATCTTTGAAGATGGAGGCAACAGAAAGGTGCGTGAACATTTCCAGCCCTCCAAGTAGCACCACCATGTCAAAGTCAGTCAGTCAGTCAATCACGAGTGTTACTTTGTTCAGTGGCCCCTTAAACCTCAGGGAAAACATCACTCGGAAAGTGGGAATCGCGATGGAATCGCTGTTGTTAATTGTGAAAAAATGGGGCTTCACGGATCGGAGAGGGCGGAGTCGAGAGGGAGCAGTTGAATTGTGTCGGAGAGATTTGTGGTCCACCACGTGCTCCTCCTTCACTCATCTCACGGGATTTGTGTTATTCGTGGACGAGTTCCCCAACAACCTGACACATGTTATTGCTGCTACTGATGATTATTTTCGCCACCGCTCCAGCTACTTCTGGAGAATCAGGGTGAATTCAGATTTGAGATAAGGTCAAGAACAAAGAGGAGTGTTGATCAGCTCCTTTTCGGAAGTGCACCTTGTCTTCCTTTCTATGCGACGAATGGGTTATGTATACTCATTTATCTGCCTAGCACTTCTATATTGACACAGTAAACCACTATCCTTTCTGCATCTTTTGATTGCCCAAAAAAAAAGGATTAAAGTTGTCAACCAAAGTTCGCACCTCAATTAGGCCATACATTACAAACTTCTACACGGCCTAAATCGCTCCTCTCTATTATTCATTTGCTCAGATTTTAGATTGCATGTGTTTGGTATTGTGCTTCTCTGGGCCAAATTCCGGTCCGCAGTTATATCTCGACACGCTTTGCGGCCGCGCGCTTTTGAGTCGGAAGAACTTCCAGCGCCGCAGCCGCCGATCTGTTGACTCTAGGTGGGTTTTGGAAACTGGAAACCTAAAAAATTGGAGAAACTGAATAAAAAAGCCACATCGAGTCGGCTTTGGCGCTGGGAACTCGACTGACTCGAGCGCGTGCGGCCGCAAGGAGGGTCGAGACGCGATTGCGGACCAGAATTTGGCCCAGAGGAGCACAGTACTCCTTATTCGCCGTGATTGAACACCCAGATGCTCTATTTTTCCACCTTAGCCAAAAGGGGACTTGATCAAAGGGAGTGCTCTGATATTCGATCAAGAATTCGGAAAGTCAATATGCGTGAGCGGCGTGCACCACCCAAGCAAATGTAATTGACTACACTCCAAAATCTTCTTTCTGTTTTAAAATGGTTTGAAAATAACGATTGAACCCTTCTCAGTGTGCTATCGAAAAAGTTTGTACAGTTACGTCCGTTGCTAGCTTCCTCAAGAAACAGTGCATTTAAATCTCACCCGCGGCTGTCGCGGGCGGTTGAAATATCATTGGCGGCTGGCGGTATATGCAGTAGGCTGATCAGCTGCGCTCTTCTATCGGCTTGAATCGATTACCGGGCCGGCGCACGCGATCTCCGCGCCGGCCGTGGGTGAGATTTAAATTTTTCTCGAGGAGGCAGGCCACAGACCTAACTATAAATCTGTAGAGCTAGAGAGTTACCAGAAACTTTTGGAGGGCTCGAAAAGCATTTTACCACAATTTCTAACAATTTGGTGAACATAGGTGAAGCCCGGATCCTTGACAAGGTTTCACAATTTTTTTTGTAGGTATTGAACGATCTCCAAAGGTGATTCACACTCAGTGTGACTGATGTAGTCCTTCCGAATGAGACTGTCCGCCCACGCGATCGGCGTGCGCGTCACGAACGCACCAGCTTATCCACTGCTGTAACCTACTAAGTGGGTATTATTCGAGGTTCGTCTAATATTCCTGCTAATCGATTTGCAGCTTTGAGAAATGCCTTCGCACGCACGCCGACCGCATGGCTGGACAGTCTTATTCGGACAGACTTTATTGAATTAAAGGAGGAAGAGTGGACTCATCTTCTCCCAGAAATCGTCTTTCACAGATACTTAAAGGCAGGGTTCGCGATAAAAAAGTCTTTTGAGCTCTCTTCATAAGAATGTAGATTTGGCCATCACAAATATAAAAGTAAGTGAAAAAACCCGGAAATTCGCGGGAAAAACGCTCAAAAACAAAGTATAACGGCTAATTACCGGTGTCGGCCGGCCCCCTAATTAACGCGATTTTCATTAATGCTTGCTTATCCGACATTTATTTTGCTGTTCAAGTAATCAGTAGTCTCCAGAAATGTTCAGAGATTACTTTAGAAGCAAAATAAAAGTTGACAAAACAGGCTTTTACCCAAATCTCGATAATTGGGGGCGGGAGGACACCAAGCCATAACTTTCTCCTTAGCGTTTTTCATCCAATTTTTTCCTCATTTTCATTTTTGTGATGGCCAGATCTACCATTCTATGGTGATAGCAAAACAACCGATTTTATCGAGAACCCTGCCTTTAAGGGGGAGCTACATAATAGAGAAGTGTATTCTATTTTTTCAGCCTCATGTGGGAGGGGCGTTCAGATAGAGAAATTACGGTGAATCTGTTAACTGTTTACTTTCAGTATCAGTGGATGCTCCCTTTCAGATATTTAAGAAAAGTTGCCCTAGTCAAATGTTCTGATTTTTTGAATGCACGACTTTCTGACTACTCGGATGTGTAGCTTAGAACAAGAGAGTCCACCTTCTCCAAGTTTAGATTTTACGTATGTATATTTACTCCATCTGCTTTTCTTATACCAATGTAACGTGCCTTCCCAGTTCAACCGAACGCAGATCACGGTCTTCTTTGGGTGGAGATCATACCTGACTCTCGGCTTCGGCTTGTCTCCTGGAGCCACCCACTCCTTTTTTGCTTCGTATTGACGTGAGGGCAACATTTCTCATCTCCCGTGACCATTCGATACAAAAAGCAATGTTTATGACCGCGTGTAGCTCGATGGAACGCGAGGTGCTGAGCAGCGATTGGAAGGGTATTCCATTTCCAAGCCTTAAAAATAGAAAAAGTAAAATAGCACGAAAAAACAAATAACAAAGTTTCGTGGAGCAGAAAAAAGCACTCTTTATTGGATACAAATACTTTGCTAAACGAAGAAACAGATCATTTAAATAAAGCTCCGAAGGAAACCCTACGAACTTATTTCCCAACAGAATAGCAATGATAGGTGGTGTGAAATTATGAATTATTTACGAAGCAGTGATCTTTTTTCTGAAATCCTATGGCTCTAATTCTACATAGTTTGGTACTGTGAATCAGCTAGTCTTCATATATACATATATCAAGTTGAAGTTATGGAGGTTCTGAATCTCCTCCAGATCTTACCTTTAGAGTTGAAATTTGATAGAGAATCTATGAGCCAACGTTTCAACTCTGCTGTCGTCACCTCTTACGAACGAATTTTCATTCTCCTCTCCTGTGTCATGATTTAACCCTATTTTTTGAATAGGTATACGGGTTACCTAGTTTTGTGTCATTGAGCCTTCCGCATAAATCGCAGATTCGTGCTGTACCATTATGTAGACGTTCCCACATTCCAAAATTGACTATTTCAGGCAGATATGGACATTGAGCTACTGCGAATGTCTGTCTTCGGCCGCATTCCCATGGGAAACATGACGAGAAGAAACTCGTCCACTTCCTCTTTTCTTCTCGAATTTCTGTCAGTTCTGCAATTGTTGTTCACAACATTCAGAAGAATGCTGTCAGAATGCTGAACAGCGGAAATTGATGGCAAGAACTGGCTCCTTGGTTGGGCCTCCTGAGCCTTCTCTCACCTTCCTTCCCTTCATACACCACCACTTCCTCTTTCGCGCCGCTTAGCGCCTTTGTTTTGCCATTTATGCAGTTGTCGGCTCGTCAACTTCCTAGCAAAGCAAATGTTTTGCGCTGAAGAGGAAGAGAAGAATGACGTGCTATGAGCACTCTCACTAAATTAGAAAAATGAGATTCCGCCCGAAAATGAGTGAGAATTCAGAAGAGGATCCAGCTCTGTTTGGGAAAATTTGTTACACTGAAATGGTTTTTTAGAATAAACACTCATAATAGTATATGTCTGCAAAACATCCATTCAAAGTTAGAACGCATCAAGAACTATCCAAAGTTGAGTTTCTAAGTATTCGATGATTACAGCTTGGCTTCCAGAGCTTCACCTTATTCGCAAATTGCTGCGAACCCAAAGAGCTCTCTGGGCCATTTTGGAGAAGTTGTAATCTGGACAATGCTCTAACTGGGTAAGGACGCTCGAAAAAGTGGTAATTTGAAATAAAATATGCGTTTCCAGAGCCATATTCTGACGTAGAACTATGGGTTTCTCTCACTAATAGTAAGTGCGCTACGGTTCTCTGAACAGAGTTATGGACGTTTTCTCCTATTTTCCCATGTTGGGCGACCGTGCACCCCGTGGGTGCGTAGCCTTTTTCCCGATTTTTCCGCATTTCGTCCATTTCACCCACTAGTCGGAGAGACCGTATATATACATGACACAAGAAAACAGAAAGTTCTTTTGATAAAATTGTGTGCGTTACTCCACCAACTCTTCACATAAGAGAAGTGATTCATTGAAAAACGCAAATTTTCATGAACAACGCGACGCACCCTTCACCCTATATGTACATATCAGTCAGATGGTTCAGAAAGCCTTCGGAAAAAAACGTTCCAGATCTCACTCGAATTTCCTCCATGGGGGTCGTTCAGGGATGTTGATCACCAATCTGAGGTCCACTTGTCGATTTTTTGAAGTCCTCAACGTATGGTTTTCGTTTTCGATTTAATCTGACCAGGCGGTTGGCCGTGCGGGGTTGGCGGCCTCACTGGTGAACGGGGTTTCGATTCGCGCGGGGTAATCTACCGTCGCATCCCCAACCATTCAGCAGACAGAAATCCTTAAGCGAACTCTATGTACTTGTTCAAAACTTCCCACCTGAGTAAATTTCAAAGGCCAAACTTGATTTTTGTCTGATCTCTTTTTCATTCCTTTCCATACGAGTCAGCTCTGAAGTTTTCTATGGGAATTATTCCAGTGATGAACACGAATTTTCGTCCATTTGTTGATTTTTGGAAAATTACGATGAGTTACGGTGGGTATATGGTAGCCGGGTCAAAGCCTCAGATTTTGCTCAAAGCTTCTCTGTAGGGCTACGTACATTTTTGAGGGTGGTAAAGACGAATTTGGCGTCGTTTCGTCGATTTTCGAAAAACTAAGGTAGGTTACGCCAGCTAAATGAAACTAAACCCTCTTTAGCCTTCAGTACACCTCAGAGTATCTACAAAGGGATCTCAGTTTTGTGCTCAGCTCTCTGAATAGCCCCTACTTATAAGTTTTGAACTAAATGCGAGAAGTACTACCTAAACATCCTTAGAATCTCCTTATAGGCAGGTACCACCATCTATCCGCGGGGCTTGAAAAAGTCATATTACTCCGCTCAGAGTACCGAACCCTACAGATAAGGGATTCGATTTTTTCATGAAGATATGGTTCTAAAAACGTACATTGCTCATTAAATTACCATCTTGCCCTAGTCTCCATTCCGTGTGAGCGTCAGAACCTGACCACTGACCGAAATTCCTTGTTTTTTGTTTTTGGTATTTATTGGGAAAGATTATGAATCTCATGGATAACCCTTTCTTTTCGTAAATGATTGAATATGAATTAAATGTGTTTGAAAAACATTAACCGAATGTGCTACTTTGATTGCCTGGAGAAGTTGCAATTTTCTGTGGATGAATTTCTCTAGAATAAGCTCCTAGTAATCCTCTCCATTTCCTTTTCCATTTCTCTTATCTGAGCATTTTAATGAGCTTTTTTATAGGGTTCGTTGCACATTTCGCCCTGCCGTCTCACTCTTCGGGCTCCCATCTTTGCAGTTGAATAACGAATTTATGTTTGTGTTCGAATATTTCAATTCGAGCTATACCTTCGGTACGATCTTTCAAACATCTCTCTAACTTCAAGAACCACTTCTTGTTTCAATTTTGATCGGCACAGCGATCTTTAACAAGATGAAAATTAGTGATTACGCTTATGGTCTCTGATAGGTTTTCGGCATCGTTTCTCTTCGTTTCTACTTCTGATTTTCCGGCCCTATTCTGCTCAACATCTCTCCTCGTCACCCTGCAACTCATCATTTCGTACCCAACAACTTCTCCGTGTTTCTGACCGCTGTGATCTCTGAGACATTGAAAAACAAACACGAAAATACTCCACCTGCACAGCTCACCATCAATCTTATCGTGCACCGCTATGAACTGTGTTTTTGACTTGGTCTCCTCACTCAAGCCAAGGTTTCCAATCATTATGCGCTCATCCACGAGCTGCAACATCACTGACGACGATGGGCTGCACTTCCGGCTGACCTCAATACTTTATGCCGTAGCCAGACCTTTTATTGCAAGAACAAAAGTGTAAAACGTAGGTTTTGTCCACAGAAAGTGGGGAAGAGACCATGCCACGGACAACTCATTGGCAACAAATTCGATTTTTTTTAGGTCTCGAGAAAATGCTTATGGTTTTAGTGAGGCGGGCTATCCAACGGTTAAACGATAGTTACAGTTTCCAGTTCAACAAAAAAGTTAAGAGCAAAATTTCGAATGTGCCTCACAGTATGCATGTACACACAGTGTGCGGGAGCGCACTGTACTGTGTGCTAATCACGATCAGGTCTTAACCCTTTTTTGTTTAAATTCAAAACATAGCAAGCATTTATAAGGTTTAGATAGCCTTTACCCATTCTAAATAACTTTTCAGATACAAAAAAAAATGACTTTGAAGGAAGTTATTGAAAAAGGAAGCTGAAGACGCAAGAACGCGTTCCAGCGTGCTTTCCGTTGAAATTCTAGGAGCGTAGTGTATTGTATTTCAGAAGCAGTGTTTCCACCACAAATTATGTGTGATTTTGGGTAAAAAAATATATGGCTAGCAGAGAATTTTTGTTGAAAAGGAAGAGAAACACAACACAAAGGTTTATGATTGACAAAGCCTAGTACTCTAAATAGGTGAATTTCGTTAGGACGTGCTAGCAGTGACCGGAGGTTGGGGAAGAATAGTTCACGCCAGGTAAAAGAGTAGCTTTTTTGAGCAGAGTTCGAAGAACTTTTCAAAGTGATAACCATTTCGCCACCTACTCTTGATAAAATCCACGTTTGAATTTTGATTGGATTTTTCAATCGCGTTTTTAACGTTTGCGATTCCATTTTCCGAGGATCACATCTGAACATCTCCCATTCTGGGTTATAAGCGTTTACTCGATGCCCATCTTGAACACCCTTTTCTGAGCTACGGCTTTCTCCGAGTTTCAGTCGGCGTTCTTCGTTCTCCAGCTATAAAACAACCCGCACTTGCGCACCACGTTCACGTCTCCATCTTTTTGTTCCATCCGCTATAGACCGCTTTCGAAATTACCAACAAGTCTGTCGATGGGCGACTTGAAGAGCTTTTCCAGCGGAAAAAAACGTCTTACCAAATGACGTGACTGGCGAGGATTTCGTGTGCTCGACTGGCCGCGTCCGTCCGTCGCAGCTATTTTCCGTCCGTCGATGAAAGCTTTTGTGTTTGAGTGTCGCGTGTTGTGTTCTGTTCCGTCATTCAGTTGCTCTTCACTGCGAGTGTTTCTTCCATTTCGCACCCAATCTCGTCGCATTTTCCCCACGCAACACGCATTGAAAATTACCGCCCCACTCCACCAATATTTACCTTTCCTACTCGCATCTCGTTCATTTTATGATGTATCGATCTGCTCTGATCAGATGTTGAACCTCGCAGTTCACCGACTGGAACTTGATTTGTGTCTTACATTACGCATAAAAACTCCTTAGCTTCGGGTAAAAAATCTTTTGAAAATTTCCGGTTCATTCAAGTTCTCGCCCCTTACACCATCTTGTTGTGTTTGCGATAACACACAAACATAGAAAATTTGAACATCGGTAAGGGTTCAGCGCTCTAAACTTCTTAGGTGAGTGACTTCTTCTTGTCTTATTATTGCAAAGATTTTGTAAAAAAGACACTTCTAAGAAGCATGATTGACTGTCCGAATCTCTTGAATTAGAATTGTTGCGCATTGAATTTTCAACGCACGTCGTGGCTCTCTGTTCTCCATGCTAGACCATCGACGCAGGACCCAACCTCGCTAACCACACCCAACGTCCAGACCTTAAATTTTGCCAACTACCTCGACTTGGTTCAAACATGGCATTGAGAATAAAAAAACCAGATTTGGTCTTCTGCGCGGTCGCTGAATTTGATCGCGAGGGAAGCCGTGTACTCTCTGCCAACGCCGGGCCGCAGTTGCATTTCGAGTGTCATGAAAGGTCCATTCTTCTTGAGAATAGCACATTGAAGCGTTTTTTCATATCTTTGCTAGTTTTCCGAGAACAGCTGTGGTCATTTGTTTCTAAAAATCTTAATACCAAACTGTAGACCGTTATTTTCTTTCAAAGGCCAAGAACACCCATCAGACATGAACTCTGAGATCTTCTATTGCTTACAAAAATCATTCTTCATAACTGTATCATACCTACCACGCGCAAGACTTCAACTTGCTCAGGTAGGCTAGATGCAAGAGGAAGACACAAGGACGTTCCCTCAGCAGTGAGACACTTTGACACACCCCTTGCACAATCTCTCAAAATCCTACAGGGGGTATTGCAGCATTCTCTTTCTTGATTTCCAATTTTTGTGGGTGCGTACTGCGATCTTAGGCATCTTTTATAGCCCTCACCGCACGCGCGGGACTGGCGGTGGACTATGGACTAGCGGGAACCAATTATGACATCTCTGGTGGCACCACGGTTAAAGTTGGGCCTCCACTGTGAACTGCACGCACATTACTGGAGAGAATTTGCCAATATATGTAGTAGCGTAGGATGATCCCGGAACTACTGATGTCGAAGTAGACCTAAACTGAGAAGGGAGCAGTGATTCAAATGCTGAAGCCGTCATTGCGGTTTGAGCGGCGCCGCTATGGCGGTGCTGGATGGGCTGCAGCCTTGCGGGTAAAAGTTTCATAGTGCATCGCCCGTCCCGCGCGTGCCGCGCTTGCGGTAAGGAGTTCTTTTGTAAACTCCTGGAGAACGCAATCAACACGAAAGTCTTAAAAAAGCCTTGATATTTCGATACACCTGCGACAGGAATGCCGATAACTTCTGCAAGATCATTGACTTAAGTATGTACTTGGACTGCACGTTTTCGGATGCTGCATGACTAACTGACAAAGACCTCAACGTAGACCCTGTGACGGTCCACCCTTCAGCCAAGGGTAACAGAGCGGAGAGAAAACCGCTTATGTGAGCCGTACATGCGAAAATTCGGGTGAATCAGATGGTGGTAGCTTTTTTGTAAACTCGAAAGCTGCCCATCCCGCACAATACAACTTAGAACTAATTATTGGAATCTTGTGACTTTATGTTTTCACTTCCCTGAAAGGAACAGGACACCCAAAAAATTAATTTTTAGATTTCATACTTATCTTGGAGAGAGCCACACGCTGATCACGGTGGTATCTTTAAAAACGTACAAGACCCCATTTGAACAGAGTTATGGCTCTTCAAAGATGCCAAGATTTTCAGTGTGAAAAATTGGTGGACGAGTTGTCTCGAGCCTGTATTTCTGTTCATTCGTAATCATCGCGTAAGAGAAAGCCAGGATAAGGAGACAGTCCGGTTATGGACTGAAGAACGACGACTTGTTGGAATTCATCCATCCATCGAACTGCTATCGAGTTTAAAAATCTGTTAGGGGGTCGGGCCTGTGGTGGTGAGCGAAGGGGGCCGGGCCTGTGGTGGTCGCTTATATCCCGCTTATTTGGAGGAAATGAGATCTGGCATTTGGCACGTGTTATACAGGAGGGGTCTTCTACACAATTACATGATAATCTCAAAACTCCTATACGAGGATGTACTGTGCCTTTAAACGTGAATCATTGTTGATCGCTCGCCTCATTTCTCCGTTAGGG
Organism: Aplectana chamaeleonis; assembly: GCA_029168955.1. Classification (NCBI taxonomy): domain Eukaryota; kingdom Metazoa; phylum Nematoda; class Chromadorea; order Rhabditida; family Cosmocercidae; genus Aplectana; species Aplectana chamaeleonis. The sequence continues at coordinate 141,105 of JAPDOI010000692.1, read as the reverse complement.
TCCGTGGTCCGATCTCAAGTGGGACCCCATTTCTGCAAATTCTGACGGAAATCGTTTTTTTAACTGTCTGTACGAAGCTACAAATCACCATATCGAGTGTTTAGTGTAGCCAATTTTGAACAGATTTTTCGATTGCGTTACGAAAGACTTTTACCACCTACGATGAAATTTCGCTGGCAATTTCCTTTCGAAACTATGTAGTTGGAACAGTCTTAGCAGAGAACAGCATGAAGGTGCAAAATTTCACTGGACTTCCCCGACAAGGCGTTGCCCTGACAATTCTCCTTTTGGCACCTGACTCATTTTCAGATTGGAACCCTTCTCGCTGTCTGTGTTTATGGCGGATTTTTTCCAACGCACACGCGAACAGCTCTTTTCGAGAGACAGAAAACCAGTTCCCCTTCCCACCCTGTACAGAGTTGAAATAATCATTTTCCACCTGTTTGTCGCAGGCGTCACTTTGATGTGTCAACTGTATTGGCGTGCATTGAATGCCATAACACCCCGATCGCCCCATTCTGACTTTTTGATTTCCATAAATATGCAGGAGAGTATTTTCCGCTTTAGTGGACTGAATCTCTACCATCAAAACATCTTACGGAAATATCTTTGTAAGCATATGAGTAGTTTTCAATGTACTGCCTTTTGTGTTTTCTCACTGCAACAACCAAGACGAGAAACGGTCAAAAACGAATCTGCAATAGCTCTGTACGAAACCAAAGTTTGGACTTTCCGATCTGCGGAACCCATTTCAGGGGCGCACGAGTTCTTCCGAATTGGAATACCGCCTTGCCAGCTTTGCGGAAATTAATTTGTTAAGCTTTCTTAGAGTGCCAAATTTCATCCAAACTATTATTTCTCAACGAGAGAGGCCCAAGCTGATTCTTTCAAGAGTTTCCGTTCCTTTTCTGCCATTGTGATTAGCAGGAATGGTCGACAGTTTCGATTTCGGTTGGATTCAGAGCTTTGTTTTCTGAAATCCCATTTCTGAAAAAATGGCGTACTGAAAAAATGCCGAAATACATTGGAAATACCTTAATTTTTGTGGAAGTGGACGGCAATCAGCAGTGACCTATGACGTGATGATGAAAATCGCTGCTGGCAACCTTTTCAGTGGCCCTTCGGCTTCACCTGAACGTGAACGCCTATTCTCAACTGCTTACTCATTGTAATTCCGTAATTAGCTCGACGCACGAGCTTCAGAAAACTTCTTTTAAACCATAACTTTTCCATTCTTGACCACAAAAGTTTGCCTAAACTTCAGTCTTGCAATGTCGTGCTGCTAAGGTTCATGGCGTTTTTGATTCTTATTCCGTCTATTGGTGCTGCTATGATTTGTCTAGCATTTGCAACTTAAATCTTATTCTGTCACATCTTCTTATTCTGACCCTTATTCTGCAACAGTTAATCTAGCATATTTGGAGAACTTTCACCTTTCTCACTTCAGCGCTGAAAACTCTGGACAAGTGCTGCTTGGCCCTTCTCTGGACGAAATTTACTGGAATCTGCCGAGAAATCACCACGAGCTTGGATTTCATCGAGAATTGAAAATACTTCGAGCCGGAGAATTACCTCGAAAATGACGCAAATTTACAGGAAAACTTCCGCTAAAGGGCTGCCTCGAATCTACCGCGAAAATGTAGGTAAATTGAGGCAAAAATGACGTGAATTCACCGAGACATTCAACGCAGCAAATGATGGCCCACAAAAATGGCTGATGTGCCATCATTTACTGTGTTGAAGTACAAAGCGGACTACAAAAGGACGAATTGGTGAAGGCTAATGGTTCGAATCTTTGTACAACGTGGCAAAAATTACGGCAGAATTCCGGCAGATTCTCGGCATTGCTGCAACTAAAATAAATACATAAGAGTTGGCCCGGCAGAATCCATTCAGTGTCTTGATTCTACCGCTCGTCTGCCCGGAATTCGTCGCTCCGGCTCCGGTCCGGCTCCGGTCCGGCACCGAAGCGGCAGATTACCCACAGATTCTCGATAGGATCCAGGCGATCTTTTCCAGAGTATTTAGTTGTTGGAGAAGTGTATATTTGTACGATGTTACGATGTTACTCATTGTTGATTGCTCGTTCACATAATGTGAAGATGAGACTTTTTAAAGCGGTGGATTATATGAGAATGGATACCTGTTGCTGTTACTATGTATTATTGAATTGTTGCAGGTTATGAAAATTCCCGATTGTTTTGACTTTCGGAACTTTTCTTGAATTTGATAGGAATCGGTAGTTCCTGATCCTAGGTCTACTAATTTAACCCATTTACGACCACGTGTCCCACCGGTGGTACACGCGTTGACTACCACTTCGGACCACGTGTCCCATCGGTGGGACACCCTTTTCGAAAATAGATTTCTCCGACACAATAAACTACTTTTGAACCTACACGTGATTAATGTTTTGACCTACCCAGGACTTGAATAAAAATCTCGTGGTCCATCAGTAGGTCAAATGCAACAACATATTTAGAATTTTTTAAAATCAGGCGGGCTGAAGTAGAGGAAAAAACGGCTGTAAAGCAGCATTGGAAGCACCATATGACTTCCTTTTCGTTTCATTGCTAGCTTTTAGGTCTTGTTATGAACCTATCGTTTGAAAATCGTTTACTTTTCTGAAAGCAATGCAGCTCCGTTGACCCCGTTCGGGTTTTGAGTAATTGTTTGTCTATAACGAAAGCGTCTCTGAAGCTCAAACTCTGATACTGTCCGATGATCGTTGCTAGCTACAATATAGACACTCGTGGGACACTAGTCAAGCAAGCGTGTCCCACCGGTGGGACACGTTATACGGTGACGCAATATTGCACGCGGTCCGATCTTGCAGTCATCCAAAATTAGGCGTGGTCGTGAATGAGTTAATTTGGGAGTGCACATATCGTGGACACTTCCTGAATAGAATAATAGCGTACACATCAGTTAATTACTCGCAGAATTCTGTCCAGAATATCGTTGATCGTTTCCCAAAACAATCATTTTGCAGCTGCAATAGCCCGGGGAAAGATTCAATTCCTTCAGATTTCATCTGTCATCTAGCTAATAAGATCTATTTCCGGAGTGGCAAGATTTAACTGCTTGTATTCCCCAATCGCCAATGCTAGTACGGAGACTTCAGACTGTGTGACGTATGTAACAGATCCACTTAAGTCGTTGATCCGAGCTGTAATCCTCTCTTCGAATCCGCTTCACTGGTTTTGTCATATCCTCTTCTTCATCATTCTTCATCTTCTGCCTACGCTATTCCTCTACATGTTCGTTTTTTTTCAGAAATTTTTTGGTCCTTATCCGGTTTTCTGAAGAAACAAGTGTTTTAATCACTTAGAACTTTCTTAGATAGCCTACCCAGAAAAATTCGGGCGGGGCAGTACTTTAGGCCTTCAGCGGAACTACGCCTGAACCTCGCCATAAGCCTCTAATTACCATTTAGGTTCAATCAATGTATGGTACATGCACGGAAGTACAGTACTTAGAAGACACAAGAAACTCCAGTAAATTCACATTCTTGAGGGTATCAGAGAATTTCTAGGATGTTCAATTTTTTTCTGGATTTGGCTCAAAACTGCAAGCTAAAGTTTAACTAGGGCGCTTAACACGAGCCTAGAGTTCGTTTGACGCTATTCTGAGGGTTACTCTAGATAACGGTTGCCTTTTGATTAGACCCTATTCGAAAATAGAAAAAGGAACCTAAAATTTTTGTTCTACGTCCCAAAAAAGCTCAAGATAAATTGTGAGCCGAATCTACTTCTTTGATCAAACTACCGCACACCCACCGTGACATACCGCAACCCAAGAAAAATCAATAAAAGAACCGCAGGTTTGTGGTAAGCAGTTCCAACCACTTTTATGAGGGAGTTTCTGGCCATTTTATGGCTGCATCCCGAAAATCGCCGAAAGTCGCATTTGGCCAGCGAAATTTTCCCCAGTGGGAATCTTTGAATCAAATCAACCGAAATCTCCGAAAAATCAAGAAATGAATCCAAGATTGCTAGTCAGCACTCGAAACAACACCTACATAAAAGTTTCGAGCGAAATCCGGAAGAGTTTCTCTGCACATCCTGGAAATTTGCCGGACCCTTCTTTCTTTGCAATGCTATGAAAATGCCTTCTTCTGGAAATCCTCTGAGGCTTTTGGGAGATTCTGAGCATGGATTATTGACGCACAGGACTACAGCTACAGCAGCCAGAACATGGTTTTCTAAAACATCGGCTTATGTGCCAAACAAGCCCTAGTAAAACATGTGCGTATGTTGCTCCCATAAGGACGTTCGTAGTGTTTACAAAGTTCATTCCAAAAAGATGGGCCGAGATTGAAGAGGTACATATTTTGAGTGCGCCACCATGGCACCAAAAGTGAATATCCGACATCCTACTGCACGATCTCTGGCGCGTTCTCCGAGTACCCGTATTCAGTTGAAGGAAGAAAATAGATTGAATAACTCGCTGTGGTTTCTGATTTTCAACCTTAAAGCTATTTGGTTTTCAGGATCTCCTAAGGTACATACATATTTTGGTGTCATGTTCGCATGGAAAATTTGGTATTTCGAGTTTCGTCTGCCGTGTGTCACAATTTCCTGTATTTTTTCTGTCCAAAACCATTACTTTTCAGAGCGACCTCTCGCTATTTGAGCTGCACACCACGCCGTGTCAAAAACGATGGTAATGCGGCGAAAATCCGTACACTACGGAGATTTGGATTTGAACAAAGTGATCAACACTTTGGTTCAGGTGAGTTCGAAGATCGGGTGACTGAGCTTTGTCCACTCGTGTCTCATAGCGCGTTCAGTCTGAAGAGTAGAGTATATAAAACAATATAATTTTTGAATATTCGAAAAAACAAATTATTCGAAAAATATACTACTCCGGATATTCGAATAAACGAATTATTTAAAAAAATGACTTTTCCGAATCTTCGAATAAACGAATTATTCAAAAAATTGACTTCTAGGAAAATTCGAATAAACTGATTATTCGAAAAAGTGACTTTTCCGAATATTCGAATAAACGAATTATTCGAAAAATTGATTTCTTCTAGTATTCGAATAAATGAATTATTTGAAAAATTGACTTTTCCGAATAATCGAATAAACGAGTTTTTGGAAAGTTTGACTTTTCCGAATAATTGAACTATTTGGATATTCGTATATTTGTTTATTCGGCCGAATTTTCGTTTTCCGAATATTCGTTGACATACTCTACTGGAGAGGTTCTAAAATCTCATTGTTGAACCAAGTATGGGGCCACACGAAAGTTTTCCAACTGCTCTGTGAGTCTGTGTGAACTAGGCCCCCTCTGGTGCACTGTGTGGCCTCAGACGGCGCGAGTGAGCAAAGGACGCACTCGCGAACGTTGGTGGCGTGTTAAAGCGTCTCTCTCCCAATGGAATCCGACCGATCTGGCTAATCGGTGGACGTTTCGGCGTGACTCTTGATTGCCGGAAGTTCCGCATTAAGGTAGTATGTAGTTCTTGCAGAATTTCGCTGCCAATATTCTGCGAGTGTCTGTATTGTTTTTCTCTAACACTCTCCTATTAAGAGTACGGAAATGGCGGCCTGCACTGTGTATGGTACATTGAAAGGCCCAACTTCTTGATCGCCCTGTTTGAGTCGATGTTGATCGAGTTCACAGAAGGGGAGGGGCCAAGGAACAGTTGGCTGGCTGAGGACGTCGCACGCGGTGTTCCGGCAAAGATGCGAACGCGACCGCTTTCTGTAGCGCTCAGCGCGTATTATTCGAACTACCCCTAGGCGTTTCCCATTCTGTGTACTCGATCTACAAGACGCGCTTGCCATTCCTTGGATTATTGACCATTTGCTATGCATAACTCAACCCATGGAGGTGCCTCCAAGATCAACATATTAAAGACACATAGTGGGTCATTAGCTGATATACAAAAAAAGGTTAAAGATTCTGTGGTGTTAAGGTGAAGCCATGGCAAAAGAGCGTTGACGTGACGGAAGGCGAGATTCGAATGATTTGTGTGCTGGCACGACAGATTTTTATGCATCAGCCCATGCTACTCGAGTTGGAACCGCCGCTGAAAATCGCAGGTTTGTTCCGAATGCTTCATAATTTTCCAGCTGGGATGTTCTGAAAAGTGACCGTTAAGTATGCTTTGTTTTGGAGTGAAATTTGTTTCCGTTTATCGCGTTTGTCTGTGCGCGTATGCTGCGTATCCTTCTCTCCACACTTTCTCGCTGTCTCTACTTTTGCTCCACACGAGCGTGCGAAGGAACGGAGTAAATTTGACTCTGAAACAGGATACGTTTTGTTATCCTAAAACCTGTCAACTTGCTCCTGAAACATTTTAGAGGGCGGGAAATCGCATGTGCGAAGTTATGACATGTTATTTATCATGTTCAGAAAAAAAGAACACTTCTTGCTTTCGAAGATTATGAAAAACATTCCGGCGACTTTGTGAATAATGAAACGTTTGAGTGGCTACCACGAAAAGCTAAGGAAAATTTCGGTAAAATCTGAAGCGGAGAGAGGAGACAGCGAAACAGCTACTGGTTTCGGGCATTTAAAGGGCAGCGTTTTCGCTTAAGACCTATTTATATGCTCTCAGCCAGGCACGAAGTAGAGGGAGATAGCGAAAAGCTCCCACAAAACTCTCAAATTTGTTTAAAACTTTTAGGCATCTCCCAAAACGTTTATCTTCTTACCCCTATTTTATGTGTTTGGTGTGATGGAATTTTCAATATCGGATATGATTTTGGGCCTTAAAGATTATACTAAACTCTGGGAAATCTCTAGTGAACTTCCGATTTCGATTGTCACAGCGGAGCGGTTGGTCTAAGTGAAGTTTAACTGTTACTAAAGAGGTTCTTATGAAAAAGCGACCGCTGCTTGCTATAATAATCGAAATCAAGAGCTTACTGGAAATGACTCAGAGCTTAGGTGAGCCAATTCTTTGGCCTTTCTTTTGTTCAAAATTCTGTGAAAATGATAAGCTTTTGATGCTCGTGTTTGGATATTAAGATTGCTTTTTGAGATGAGCCGATATGATTCGCAGCGTGCGAGCGGCGCTCATGGCATTCTGCGATCTTTTATATATCCTAAGCCAGCTAGTGTAAAGTTTTCGAAGGTGGTTTTAAAGAACTAAGTGCGCACTGAGCCAGCAAAAGCGTACTTGTACATGTAAGTCCGAAGCCTGAAGTCCAACAGAATCTCATGGATAAGTGTGTGGCATTGGACTCGAACTGGATAGTGCTATTAGTGACAGGCTCTGTGTACGAGTTCTGCTCTGAGAAAACAGGACACAGCTTAGCTTGGTTTTTCATAAGCAGGTGACTGAAGAGCTAGACAAAGTTTATTAATCCGATTTCGGAGATAGGAAGATCAGGATTTCCGAGACAGCGGGGAAAACTGCTTCCCTGAGAACAAATTCTTTTTTTCTCTTCTAGGTTATGCTCTAATAGAAGACCTAAGGGAATGTACCAATTAGATGCACTGCTTACATGCTTTTTATGAATAGAGGAAAGAGTGGTCTAGTCCATGTAAAATGATACGCCTAAAAGATTTTTCCATGCTTAATGTGAAAATTTGTTCGAGTTTTGCTATACTTCTTTTGTCATCATATTTTCCTTCTTTACGTTTCGAATCGTTTGTATGGAATGCAGAACACGTAATGCCTCTCGCCGTTATTTGTCTCTGCCATTTCCATTTTGGCGGTCGCGGCTAATCCAAAACGCACTAGTCATTCTTATGATTGACGAGCGCCAAAAATCTCACTTGTCTTGACGTCATCGCTCTTTTCGTTTCAGGAGATATCCATGGCCAATACAACGACCTGCTCCGTCTATTTACTCTGGCCGGCTTTCCACCGGAATCCAACTATCTCTTCCTGGGCGATTACGTCGATAGAGGACCGAAGAGTATCGAAGTACGTGTTCATAAGCCATTTCACCGACCAATCAATCTTCCGAATGCCCTTTATCCTGCATGAGAATGACCTCTGGCGCTGGACAGGAGCCAATTCCCGGCGCACTATTGTCTGCGCCGAGTTGCGGGCCAAGGAAGCGGGACCGATTCCGGGTAATCCTTCCTGATGGGCTATTCGTGACCGGTTTCGATTATTACACCATCTCACCATGAAGTGGAATTGGAAATAATGATGAGGCGAGCGTCTTTCATACCGCGGATGATGACTGAAACTGGACACTCAGACGGTTTTTGTAGTCGGGACTGGTTAGAATCCTAAGTGAACACTCAAACGAGACGGGAAGCGGAAAATCGTCCGGGAACGTGAGATGAGGCATTGCGTAAATGTGGAGGAAGAGACCATCTTCTGCTCAACCGAAGAAAAACCGCGCTGGATCGAAGGTTTCTGGGAGTTCGCATGGGAAAAGTTCTCTTAGAACGGAAGAGCTTATAAATGTTTTTCCTTAGAAATTTCTGGAAAATCCAGAAAAAAATTTTCCAAAAATTTTCTAATTTCTAAGGTTTACTGAAGTGTCTGTATTGCACTTCCTACATTATGGAAGATGGAAAAGTAAAAGAATTCCCGCCTGAATCAAAATTGAACTTGGACTTTCTAAGGGTGTCATTAGAAAACATTTAGGGAGAGTCTGGAATAGAGGTCTTTGTACATCTTTCGAGTTGAAAAAGCGCTGCCGAAACTTGAAGGAACTGCAGAGGAATCTGCTATGATTTTGTGATAGAAGTTTAAAGAATCATTTTCGTAATAAATTAGGGAACAGCGGAAAAACTTCATAGGAACCTTGTTAAGGCTCTCGAATCTCGACTAAATTTTGTTGAAATAATCGTGCATAGAAACTAGGAAAACACCCTGAACAGAGATCTCGTGGCGTCTCTTCAATATCAGCTTGGAAAAATGCCTTTTTAATTTGTATACCGAACTTTTCGGAAATCTCTGAATTTTCCTTGATTCGCACCCTAAAAAACTGCATTCCTATGACAACTTATGGCAGGGAGCCGTGTCAAAACCTTGGCATGACTAAAATCTGTTCGAATGAGACTGTCCGCTCACGCGGTCGGCGTGCTCGTCGAGCGGACGTCACGAAGACATTTTTCCGAAGAGCCTCCCCACGACTGAGATACAGTTGGCAGTAATATAATTCACTACTCGTCTGGTATTCCTGCTAATCGATTCACTGGTTGAAAAAAAGACCGACCTCGGGGCGGACATTCTGATTCGCACAGATTTTATATACCTTCTGCGGTAGAACAGGGTGGTTTAATAGGTGGTGGAATTCCTCAAAGGCATTTTAAGCGCGCGCTACTGATCTTTTCTGTCTTCACTCTCTCAGCTGGGACCAGAGTGGCCCAATGGCAGAGCTTGGTGCATCAAATATACACCATTCTAGCGGTATGGGAGGGCTGATTTCACCGAATTTCACCAGTGATCTGTCACAATTTGTTGGCCACGACTCCGTACTGAAGGAATTGCTGATCAAAGATTCGATATTGAGCGAATTCAAACGCCGTTCTCACTTAACTTTATCGTCCTTGGAATTGTAAATCCCATCACTCTCCCTCCTACCTGCCCTCCGCTCTCTCGCTGTCTTTATTCTCCGCTCCCTCGCTGTCTTTATTCTCCGCTCCGCACAAGCACGCGAGGAAGCTACGGGTATTTCGTTTTTATAAAGTCATTCGTTTTTATACAGTCAACACTCTTAGATCCCTCCATAGTTCCTGAATTTGACGTGCTCCTTCTCCATTTCTTTGATAAAGTGATACACGAAATCATTAACGAAAAAAGTTAGAGTGTGGCTTCCCAGGTGTATGATGCTTCAAATTTGAATGCGGGGAAATAGACAAAACTTTGACAGACATTTTTCTTTTAAAGGATGCTTTGAGATAGTTGTGATAATCACTATACTAATTCTAACTCAACTTTGGATAACCATCATTGATCCAATGGGAAAGGTAAACCTTTGAGAAGTTCCTGCATGAATAACCTTGAGAGCTTTTTATGATGAAATGTACCCACTTGAGAACCAAACTCAAGTTTGATAGCCACGAATTTTTTCTTTGCAATCTGTCTATGGGCTAAGGTGGAACTACAATACCCACCCTAAGTTTTGGTAAAAAGGCGAAAAAGACGCGGAAAATCGCTTTTTTCGTCTTTTGGTTATACCTAACTTCAAAGTTGACGTTTTTCAAACTTGGAGACATCTTTGGAATCAGCATTGATCATTCTTTCTTTTTGATCTATACATGGCTTACTGTCAAACAAGGCATATAGGGTTGACACAATCAATCGAGTGAGAAGTGGGACAATATGAAATGCTGAAATGCGTGACTGTGTCCCCTCTAGTCTATTCAACTTGTTTTTGATTTGGGTTTTTTTATTTAACAAGTTTTGTTTCTTTTAGATTTTTTAAAATTGCATTCCATCTCAGCTCTGTGTATTATTTATTGGCCATTCATTTCCTTAATTGTTCTGAGTTTTTTGATGTTTGTAACATTCTTTTTTCTTTACTCCATTTTTATATGAATTCTCCCCATAATTTAAATATTTATACAATTCAATTTCATTCATATTATTCTTGCATTATTCAGAAAATGGTTTTGCTAACAACGTTAAATAATTATTCGAATATCAATCCTTTTAGCTCTACCCTCAGACAAACAAATTCGAAAATAACATTCGTCATACTAATTTCAAAAATGTTCTCAAGTTTAAGAAAAAAGGTATTTCATTGAACTAGTTGACTTACTTGACTTAATCGGTTGGCTTTCGCCTGACGCGGTCATTCCGCATCTTCACCGAGGTGTGCCGTCCTAGTAGTCAGCCGTGTCCATTTTTCACGGTCTTCAGCCACAATTTGAACACATTCCATCCAGCTGTCACTATTCCATTTCCTGCGAAACGAAACATCGCGCCTGAACTGTCTTTCGATGCCGAGTGACTTTAAATCCTCTTTAACCACATCCGTCCAGAACCTTCGCCTACGCCCAGGTGGCCGTTTCCAGACAGGATTTGGAAGCATTTTTAAAGCGTGTTGTACGAGACGATCCGGCGTTCTTCTTAGTATATGCCCGAGCAGTCGAAGTCGACTTTCCATTGCTGCTTGAGATGGCGTTAGGAGATGCTGGCACCTCCCTCGTGTCAAGCGTTGATGTACTGCGTCGATTTCCTTGTAAAGGTCTTCGCTATGGCATACACGCGGCCAGAAATATCCAAGCAAACGCCTAAAAAGCTTCCTCTCCGTGCAATCCAACCTTTCCATCTGCGTTTTCGGTGCTGCCCACGTCTCCGATCCGTACATCATGATAGGGCGAATAGCGGATAGGTAGACGCGCAACTTGACTTCCTTCGCGATGGTGGTAGACCACAAACCCTTGGTTAGAGAATTGAATGCAGACGTAGCTGCACATCGTTGTCGAATATCCGCTGCATAACTACCATCGTTCTTCAGCAAACAGCCCAAATAACAGAAATCGTCCACCAGTTCGATACGTTGTCCGTCCACACACAAACTCCAGTTGAAGGCCTCTGAGAGACCCACATCTGCTTGCATTTGTCGGGATGAAGACGAAGTCCATAGGCTGCGGCATACTTCGAAACGAGGTTCACAATCCTTTGCAGTTTTGCGTTGTTTTCAGCGAATAACACAATGTCGTCGGCGTACTCCAGGTCGACAAGGGAGCGTCCTGATGGTGTTAGGATCACATCCGCAGGAAACTGTTCTGCAACTCTACGCATGATGTCATCAACGGCGAAGTTGAAAAGAAAAGGTCCTGCAACGGCTCCTTGCCTTACTCCTGTTTTCACCTCGAAAGCTGACGTAAATCCGACAGGTGTACGAACTGCTGCTGTTCTTCCTTTGTTCATGTCCTCGATTAACCGAACATACTTTTCCGGGACTCCATCTGCTCGCAGAGCATTGAGCAATCGATCACGATGAGGAGAGTCGAACGCGGCTTCAAAGTCCAAAAAAGCAAGCTGTAATGGCTTCGAAAACCGCTGCCACGATTCAATTACTCTTCTCACGACGAACACTTGGTCGATGGTCGATCTTCCAGGTCGAAAACCGGCTTGCTCATCTCTGGTCGTTCCTTCACGATGTTTGATAAGTCGCTCGAGAATGATACGTTCTAAAACCTTGTACATGACACGAAGTAGAGAGATTCCTCTGTAGTTCTTAGGATCCGTGACGGATAGCTTCTTGTGAAGAGGTACGATGATCGCATGTCTCCACGAATCGGGTATCCTTTCGCTCATCCATATGGCACGGATGGTGTTGGTCATTTCACGAATCCCAGACGGAGGAAGAGCTTTCAGCATTTCAGCAGTGATGTTGTCATCTCCACCTGCCTTTCCATTCTTCATTTTCCGGACACAATCCAAAACTTCAGACTCAGCCGGCGGTTCCTCACTGACATCGTAATGTGCTCTCTGAACATGCGGGAGCTCAGGTACTGATGGCGCTGGACGATTCAGTAGTGAACTGAAGTAATCCTTCCATATTGGCAGCGTCGCATCACCAACTGCAACTCCATTGGTAGTGTTCAAGACAGGAGAACATCTCTTCATCTTCCCGCTATACTGTCGCAGCAACGTGTAGGCTTTCCTTGGATTCTTCTCCTCCCAAGCCTTCTCGAACTCCTTAGCTCTACACGTCCACTCTCGTTCGCGGTCACTTTGAAGCTGCCGACGCAACTTCCTCCTCAGACTCTTCTCCTCCACGAAGTTTCCTGCAGTTCGGAGAGCACATACTCTGTTGTAGGTAGATGTTGTTTCTTCTGAGACGTAGGCGAACTTCTTCTTAGGCTGTACAACCGGGAGTGCCTCTTTCGAAGCGTCCTGGATGCATTTGACAAAAGAATCCACGTCGCAAAGTTTCTTCTTAGTCCGTACTCCGATGTGAATAGAAACGCGTTGTCGGAAATTCCTTCTGCACTCTTCATCTCTGAGACTTGTCATGTCAATCCTCTGGAGAGGCTGAGCCCCTCGCTTCCTCTTATGAATCCTCGCAGTGAAGTTCAACAGAACAGGACGGTGATCCGAATCGAATGCGACATCCCACACAGCTCTAGATCTTCGAATGTCCGATACTGGAATATTCTTCGTCAGGACATAGTCAAGCTGTAGTTTCAAAGTTGTCATCTTCCGCTTCCGCTGCTCTTCTGGAGATAGCCGGGTTGGTCCCTGCCACGTAAGCTGATGGCGGCGATGATTCCTCTTGAATGTCGATGCAATAATCAGACCACTGCGTTCACAAAAGTCGACAAGGCGGTAGCCATTGTCCGATGTTTGCTCCACTGGGTAGAACCATTTACCGAGTACTTCGGATTCCTGATCAAGTCCCATCTTCGCATTTGCGTCAATCCCCACGACAACAGCATGTTGACAAGGTATCCTGGCCAGCAACGTATTGAGTTCCTCATAAAACGCATCCTTCGAATTGTCTTCGGCGGTTTCAGTGGGCGCATGAGCACTCACTATCCACAGATTGAATCCTCTGTGATCCCGCAGTCGTACGAATGCATTCCGACACGACGTTGAGCCGAACTCCTTGACCATACCATTGAAATCCTTCCTTACAGCTATTGCACAGCCTCCCACTCTCCTATCGTCAGCGTTACCGCAGTAGATGGTGTACTCTCCGACGCTGATGACGGGTCTATCCTGAGGCGGGTTTCCTGCAAAGCAGCAAACGGTGCATGGAAATAGCTCAGAAGTCTGGACAGCGCAGTTTTTTGGATATCACTCGACAGCGATCGACAGTTCAGGGTGGCGAAATTGTGGCTTGTGGCCAAAGACTCCATGACTCCCTAGGTACGGATCCTAAGGTGTTATGGACCAGAGGCCTTAGTGTGCCGGACGGCGACACCTTTATGTAATGTGCGGGATACTTTCGCGATATAGTTGTGCACGCTATATCGCTCGAACGTTCCCTGTGTACACTCAAACGTCTGCTGGGTTCAGTAGAAGCAGGGGCACCAACGAGCAGGTACCAACAGACTTGTATACACACCCCCATTGAACTAGTTATGACACATTTCGCCCTCAAATTCTTCAGATTTGATGAGACTTCAACCTGAAGAACATCACGAATCGATTCTTGTCGTACTGCTGACTTCGACACTGTCTCTATACCTGAGAAACAGTCAAGATTTACTTTTAATTTTGCTCAGTCTTGGATGAACTTCGTTCAGAAGATGGTCCCCCTTCAGCTTCCCCGTATCTCCCTCCACTCCTTGCACTCTATCTCTTTTCCTTTCTCTTGACGAAAACAGTTCCCCGAAGTGAATTGAATTCGCGCAGCGGGGATGGGCTGGAGAGTCAGACCACCCAGCAGCCAGCGCGCGCGGCCGCGGCGCGTCACCGCATTGACTAATCTCCGAAACGAAAGGTCTGGCTCAACCAATTGACGGCTCGTCGTCAATTGCGCATGAAGTGTGCCCGAATGAGAATGGCGGCTTACGCGGCCGGCGTGCTTGGCAGGCGGCCGTAGCATGTGCTGCCCTCGGACGAGTGTTGGATTTCAACGACCGCCGTCTCCTCTCCCCTCCGTCTGCGGAGCGATTGATCGGTGCAGTGCTTGCTGCCAGCCGATGCCGGCCCCGTTCGTAGTCGATGGCGGTGGGGACTTTTCGCATGCTCGTCCGAGAGCGGCGAACGCGACGGCCGCCTGCCAAGCACGCCGGCTGCATGGGCCGCCATTCTCATTCGGACACACCTAACATATTCATTAAGTACGATTCATTAAGTACAAGGGATAGGGTCGGAATATGGAATTTTTCGGGTTTTCCGATTTTTTATGAAAACTACATTTGATCAATAAATTCAAAAATTGCAGAGCAGCCCTGCGGTCGCGGCATCGCTTTTTCACATTGCGGACGAACGAGCTGGCAATAGACTGGTCCCAGCATAAACCGAAGCTGCGAAATTTTGCGTACTGTTGTGTGGAAACAGAAAGAAACACTTTGAACTTTGCTAAGTTCTTAGTGCCAATGGGAAGATTAATAAGGAGTCTTTTAGGGGTTCTAGAATTGAAATTTTTTTTAGCGTGAATTTTGTACGTGGGGGAGGATATTTGGGGCTCCTAACGCGACTATGAGGTCTATTTCAAGTTTGCAAGAGGCTCGCTCAATGCGGCGGTCCGGCGGTGTTCGCGACATCACCGGTTACAGGGGTTTCGATCACGCGCCTAACGTCGTAACCCCGTCCATTCACTAGACTTCATTCTAAGAAAAGACCATATGTACACTGATTGTAAGCCCCACAAAAACAGGCTCACGGCAGTGGCCCCTACTAGAATCGATAAAAGCATGGGGAAACCCAAATCTCCCTGAAAAATAGCGCAGTTTGAAAATGCCTCAACCTGAATCTGTCGGAGAAGAGCTCAATTCTATTGGGTTTTTGGTTAGGCTTAGGCAAATATAGTCCTTTCGAAATATGAATCTCATCCCTTGCTCTTTTGAAATTGAAAGCAGACCTCCGATCCAGGTTGAGCACCCTAAAGAAATTTTTGAAGATTTGAAAGCTAGCAATGCTCAGCCGTCTGAAATTGCAATCTTTGAATTATTTGCGATCTATTTCGCATTTTTGGAGCATTTTTCAAAAATCGTAAGGCCAAATCGAATCGGGAATCGAACTTCCGCCCATCCCTGGCCCTAGTGAGTGGCACGATTAGAATCTACGCAGGCTTGTTGAATTACGGCGGTATTCATATAGCACAGTTGTGGATGTTTTTCTTTGCTAAAGATCGAGGAATCAAAGTTAATTGGTTGAGATCTTTTGCTTAAGAGATTACACGATGCGCGGCTGCACGCGCTGATCGCATTGTGGTCTGCGATCGCATTGTGGTCTGCGACCAAGGATACTTTCACGGTGGCACGTAAATTTTAAGAGGGTACTGTAAAGGTCTTTTCCCGTAACAGCACAGATAACACAGAGTTTTCCTCACATTCCGATGAATCTGTACTTTTTTTTAAATGAAAAAATCGGAAAAACCAAAAACGTCCATATACAGACCCTATTCCTTGCTTGTACTTGATGATTTATATCCTTTGACGAGGAGTCGTCAAGTGGTTGAGCAACACCTCTCGTTTAAGAGATTAATCATTTCGGTGACGCGGCGCGGCTGCGCGCGCTGTCTGCTGGGTGGTCTGACTCTCCAGTCCATCCCCGCTGTGCGAATTCATTCCACTTCGGGGGAATGT
This sequence comes from Aplectana chamaeleonis, assembly GCA_029168955.1. Lineage (NCBI taxonomy): Eukaryota > Metazoa > Nematoda > Chromadorea > Rhabditida > Cosmocercidae > Aplectana > Aplectana chamaeleonis. Next base: position 124,959 of record JAPDOI010000692.1, on the reverse strand, counting down.
TTTCAAGCGAGGAGTGCGTCAGATCGTCGGCAGAAAGGGGGAGAGATAGAGTGCAAGGATTGGAGATAGTGGAAAGCTGAAAGGGGACCACCGCCAGAACGAAGTTCAATCAAGAGTAGGCAAAACTAAAATTCAATTGAAAGTTATAGTAAATTTTGACTGTTTCCCAGGTATAGAGACAGTGACAAAGTCAGCAATACGACAATTGGTGATTAAACACCAAAAAATATTAACCAAATAACTAAATGAATAGGGAATAAATAATTCATAGAGGTGTGATGGAATTAAATTCAAAAATAAAAATATAGAAGAAACAACATTCGTAAATAAAATCCCGAAGTTATGCACAAGCTGAATATACCGGAGGAGACACAGTTACACATTTCAGCATATCATATTGTCTACTTCTCACTCGATTGATTGTGTCAACCCTATATGCCCTGTTTGATTCTAAGCCAGGTGTAGATCGAAAGGAAAGAATGATCAATGCTGATTCCAAAGATGTCTCCAAGTTTGAAAAATGTTCTCTTTGAAACGAGTTATGACCAAAAGACGAAAAAAGCGATTTTCCGCGTCTTTTCGCCTTTTTACCAAAACTTGATGAAAACTCAGACCCTGTCTGTAATTGTGTTCCAGAAAATCCGTGCGAAATTTTAGGATAATCAGAAATATACGTAGAGTCCACGTATTCTTTTTATTCTGGTGAATGGACCGGGCTGCGAAGGTAGTTCGCCGCGCGTGATCGAAACCCCGTTGGCCGGTGATGCCGCCAACACCGCACGGCAGGCCGCCTGGTCCATGCGTCAGACTAAATAGAGTACGGAAACAGTATGCATAGCGCGTAAAATATAAAAGATCATAAACGAAGGAAAATTTCTGGGCGGAAGTTTAAACGGATCTCGGTTGAAGGATGGGGAATGTTGGGAAACTCGCCTTAGCTCTGCAGGCTCCTCCTCAGAACATCTAAGGTTACCATGGAAGTACCGCTAGGCTATTTAGGAGGAAGTTTAAGATTTCATAATGTGCTGGATACTTCGCTGTTGTTCCTGAGGCTAGTCTAGCGGAAAGCTCGGCGGAATTTGAAAGGGAATTCTGTTAAGGCCTTGCCAAAGCTTCGGAAATTTGAACCCCTTTTGTTGATATTCTTGATTCATAATCGTAGGATGGTTACCAAGTAGCGATTCGCACATTTCCTAGTTCATGTAGCCAGTTTGCAGACAATAGTGTTGCTGTTATGCTACAAGATCAAATATCCTAACAACTTCTTCTTGTTACGTGGTAATCACGAAGTTGCGAATCTGAATCGAATCTATGGATTCCACGACGAATGTGAGTTTCTTCCGTCTGTCTGAGCATTCTGCAGTTTAATTCAGAACAGTTGCTGCGTTGTGTTCATTCCACTTGAAATGCACTCTGCACAGCGCATAAACATATATTTACCTGCTCACATTGTCGCTCAAATGTGTTGTTGTTCTTCCGAATCAAAAAGATTGAATATGTATGCCATTCCAGTGTGAACATATTCAAGGCAATTCATGGAATTTTCAAATTGCAGCAATAATTAAACTAAACGGATAGCTCCCAGTACTTTGATTTATAGGAGGTGTCACAGCAGGGCTGTCTCTGCGATGCTGCAAATACTGCAATCAAATTCGTATTCAGGCAAACGGCGTTATAGTGTGAAGTTGTGGAAGACGTTCCAAGATGTGTTCAACTGTATGCCGGTGGCAGCTCTGATCGACAACAAGATTTTCTGCTGTCATGGAGGACTCTCACCGACACTGAGGTCGTTGGAGCAGCTCAAACGGATATCGAGGCCATGCGATGTTCAGGAGACAGGTAAAAAAGCTTGACCACATTCCGAGTCTGACCGTCATCAATCACCATGTGCTCATTGCTGTTGGGAAATCAACAAGATTATAAATCATAGTCGACAGAAGACTGCCACCGCATTAAACTAGTGGTGTTCCGGCACTTTCACACCTCAAGCAGTTATTGGGGAAAAGAGAGGGGTTGTGGTCCCAAGACACGAAAGCGGATGCGTTGACTCGTCTCTTGCAATTCGAAGCAGCAGGGTATCCCATATAAGCAAAGTGGTCCCGAGGAGAATAGCCTTATGCCTAGAACTGCTAAAGACGGGTCGAAGGCAGGAGACACGCTCAAAATGCTATCGATTTTATGGCATAAATCGAGGGTATGGAGCTGGTAGTATAGGAAAGTAACAAAAAAATCTACTAAAAGTGTATGCGAGTAAAGGAGTAATGGTTGTTTTGCTATGGGTTGTTAGTGGACGAGTGAGCGGTGCCGCAGCATGCCCGCGCGGTAGAAACAGCCAATATTAGCGATAAAACGCTCAGTCAGTAAGTGCGGGCGGACCGCTGGCTTTTGGCGGACGAATCGACATTCCCCTCGCCATCCGCCCCCAAGTAGCCAGCGATCCGCCCGCTAGTTGCTAGCGATCCGCCCGCTAGTAGCCAATGATCCGCCCTCGACGCCACATGTGGGTCACTCCGATTGGTCCCACCACGTTCTCCGTGTGCGGAACCCCCCTAGCCGTGGGGACCATCCCCTCGGCTGCCAAAAATTATTCTCCGGCTTCTGAGTGATCCTTCAAAGGTGGCTTGAATTTACCTCCCAGAATCGGCCTCAAAATGCCGAGTGAGCTTTCAGTGCGATGGAGCGCCTTTTATACCCTGCGGTTTGTCTACTCTGAGCATGATACTGATACCAGAAAAGAACTTGTCAATGATTGACAAGTTTCACCGTGTAAAATTTGAGCGGGCGGATCGCTGGCTATCAACGCAATTGCGGGTGGATCGCTGGCCGTCAAAGCTCTGGCGGGCGGATCGCTGACAGGTTGCGGGCGGATCGCTGTAACTCATAGCTCAGCGGGCGGATCGCTGGCAGGTTGCGGGCGGATCGCCGCTTTAGAGCTTGCCGGCGATCCGCCCGCTATCATGATCAACTTTCCCAGGTGCCGCTAGCCGCCCGCAAAAACGCAGCGATCCGCCCTCGGAAACAACGAGAGACAGCGATCCGCCCGGCGAGGCCACGATGGACAGCGATCCGTCAGCAACTTGCTGGAGTACCGCCCGCAGAGGCCCTGATTGCTAGCGGTCAGTCCGCACCTATTGTCTGAGCGGTTAAGATAGCAAAGCCGATAGACCCTTAGGCGCTTTTCATACAAGCGAACGCCAGCGCGGCACGAGCGTCACCAGCTGGCGGAGCGTTGGAGTATGAATACTTTCTACGCGCGTCACGCGCTTTCGGAGACTATGAATGCTCCAGTGGAGACGCTATGGCGGAACGGACTAAAGTGGAGCTCAACTTTTTCGAGCAAACGAAATCCGTACACGCGTTCACTATGCTGGAATAGATTATTTTGGAACGGAATGAAATTGAAGATGGATTAATAATGAAAATGGTGAAAAAGTTGTTACGGCAGACGCCGCCATGGCGGAGCGGGCGTCAGGCCATTCATACTCCAATTAATCGCGTCACTGGCGTGTCGCGCTGGCATTGAGGAGTATTAATAGCGCCTAACAGCCTGTACTAGAGCGATCACCTCGTAGGAGGCATCAAAACCAGCCAAAGTGACTTGTTCGAACCACCAATCTGGACGAGTTTGCATTGGGGGTAGACTTTGCGAAGCTCATGGGCGGAGTTAACGAAATTCTTCACCTGATATTGCTCAAACTGACAAGTTTTGACTCATTTTTGATGCTTCCAACGGCGTGAGCGTTCTATTAAGCGCCTTTCACAGTCTGCCGGACGACGCCGTCCGGTATGTTATAAGATAGGACTGAGGCGTCGGTGAGATCCGCACTGCGGTATGGGCCGGCCGACTTCGCAGTGCGGTGAAATCATTGACACGACGTCGGAGCAAGTTATGACGGGTCAAAACGTGTTGGTTTTGCCTTACTTTTTGTACTGATGAGTCGGAACTGACGGTTGTTCTCCGCAGCTTCCCTCGCACTGCGGCACTCTTATAACGTGCCGGACGTCGTCGTCCGGCAGACTGTGAAAAGCGCTTTAGGGGCCATACGACCCCGTGACGTACATAGTTATCTCAACAACTTTTTTGGGCGTGTCTTCTGGTTTTCACTCGTCCATTTTCGCGTACCTCAGCCTAGGAGGGGGGATATAAAACGAAATTTCAGAGGGCTGTATGCTTTGACACAGGACTGAGCGTAAGCGAACTGTTTAGTATTGTATAACGTAACAAGGCTCTCTCTGCTATATTCGAGATATGTATCAAAAGTTATGGTTTGAGCCTGTTGGTCGGAAATCAGTCTCTCTGCTGTCTGCTACCGGAAACCCTTTTTTCGCTTTATTTTCCAATTCGAAATTGTGTTTCGCGAATCTCGAAAGTCATGCCGCAGATGTGAGCAGCTCTGCGAAGGCGGTCGTCTAGCAAGCAGAGTTTATCCTTGCATTAATTTTCTTGGTCAGAGTTAGAAAAAATGGTTGAGTTTAGGCTTGCTCTGCGATATTCTCTGGTCAGACCCCGACTCTTCCGTAGTTGGCTGGGCTCCGAACGAGCGTGGAGTTTCATACGTGTTTGGCGTGGACGTGCTCGCGCAATTCTTACAGAAAATGGACCTCGATATTGTGGTTCGAGGACACCAGGTTTGTCTTTCACTGTGTTTATGGCGCTTTTCGGCCTAGTTTGTTATATTTAATGCTCTATAACTATGTATATATTACAAAATTCACATGAATGCGAAGCCTACAAACCTCGTAAAACACCTGCCGAGCGCGAGTTCCCGCTCTGTCCAATTTACTGCGAAACGGAAAGAAGTCAAGGGGCACGCCCTTTGGACGCATCTTTGAATTCAATGGATGCGACAAGCGCGAGTGATTCCACTCCGATTCCATCTACCGACTCGGTCCCTCTTCCCAGTCTGGTTCGCTACTGTGCAGCGACTGCGAATCACTCAGAAAAGGCTCATGCGACAATTTGCCCAGATTACCTTCGCGCTCGATTTCAGGGGATTTCTGAGTACCAGGAAACATTGAGCGCTAAGAGCAAACGTTGTGGTTTGCGCGATAATTTCATCACAATAAGCAGGAAAAGAGACAAAATAAATTTGCTGTGGGTTCACTGTTCCCTAAAGGTACTTTTCGGGTACTAAATCGTCAAAAGAGATGGAACAATATTGGATTTTTTTAACTTTCCGTCCAAGTAGGCTACAACATTGTGGCGAGCTGCCGCCTTCGTTTCACTGCTGACTGTCGCGATTCAAACGGCAAAGGATTCATCTCTCCATTGTCAGTGTATGAACAGTCCGAGGAGGTATGGGCTAAACTTTGCTAGGAAGCGCCCCTTTCTGTCGTTTTCACAACGATAGGCGTGTGACCAAACTAAGACCGTTTCTACCTCAAATATGTAGCAGTTGGATAATCAAGGGTGTGCAGTTACTGTTTACCGTTTCACTGAATATACCGGAGTTTTTCGGTAAATTCTCATTTACCGTTTTACCAAGTTAATCTCATAGTTTACCGAAGTTTTTATCGAAAAATAAGTAATTTTTTTCACTATATCGACCCCGAGACCTTCAAGACTGCTAATCCCTTTTGATTGATTCAGCCAACACTTTGGCCTCAAATAACTTTTTTTCTACAAAAAAAAAAGAATCAAGGAATACGCCGTGTCACACCTCGCTACTTTTTTAGGTGGTTGAAGATGGTTATGAGTTCTTTGGCCGACGAGGTCTGGTCACAGTTTTCTCGGCTCCAAACTATTGTGGTGAATTCGACAACGCCGGCGCCGTAATGAATGTCGACGAGAACTTGCTGTGCTCTTTCCAGGTATGTGATTGTAGTTCATCTGAAAGGCTTGATGCTATTTTGTTGGTCTCATTACTTGAGAGTAGCTTTTGAGTTTCTATCACCTACTTTTCCCTTTACACTACATATTTCTTGCTCAAATATTGACACATATTGGACACGAAAATTTACCTTTCATTCCACAATTTCGACATCTGGTTACTCATCTGGGCAAACTTGCACTCCATGAAAATTTGCTTACAGTTCGGGTTTATACTTCCCCCGACGCGTGAATGCGCAATTTTGGTCGACATAGATGGAAAGCTCCAAGTTGTGTGAAATATGAGCACGATTCCACTGTTCTCTGAGCTAAATGCCGCGTTCCCTTGCCAACTGCTATTTGTTGTTTCACATGTTTCAAGCATTAAAAATGCTTGGAAATCTGTGTACCGTTCTGAAAATAACTCATCTGGCCATACTAGTTGACGCAGCGGGAAGCATTTCGCGTCTGATGCAGGTGCAGATGACGTTTCTTGCAGCGCATAAATAATTAAAAGCCTTTTGATCGTTTCCAATCTGAGTATGTCTTTTCAGATTCTGAAACCGAGCAGTGACATCATGGTGAAAGAGAAACAGAACAACTTTGCAAACGGACTCGCCACTTTAGTCAACATCAAATTAGTTGAACAACAGCAGAACAAACAACAACCACAGCGACGATTCCGGCGAGGAATGTTATGAGCATCTTTTAATAGAGGAACGTCTGATATTTCGCACAATTCGGCCTAGTTTATCAAACATAGGTCTCCTCTAGAATTCTGGTCAAATAGTGAGAAATGTTTGCGCCTTCCTTTAACAACTTGGATGAAGATCGGTGTACACGGAGTGGTATACATCATCAATATTACCTGACACATCTATCATTGCGTAATCACGACGTTGCTTCGCGTGCAAATTTTCCAGTCAAGCAGAATATATGCGCTAAGTGCTGCGCAGCAAAGTTACTCACCGTTTTTCAATCGTGTACCTCGAATTCGTTCTTCAAGAATACCATCAAAAGAGTCCCTGTACTCACTTCTTGTGAAAGTCTATGAATGTCTATACAATCTTTCTGTATTCCCCACTATTCCATCCAGGAACTCCATAATCGCGCAAGGGGAGAGGAGGATATACCGTGACCCCATCAAGTTTCCCGTCTGGGTCGTAACTGGTAGTTCTTTATGAAGTCTGGTCAGAGGAAACTTGCAGGGAAGGTTTTGTGATGCCGGTTCTGTGCCCCTTTTAGAGGGTGATCCCTATGAGCTTTACAATAAAGGCAGTAATCATCCGGAATAGCTACTTCTGTCCCTTCTTCCGCGATTACCCGTTCGACAACAGCAAACCTCATGTGAGCAGAGAAACAGCGCATGGGACCAACTTATTGGGATTTGCTCACGTCATTCACCCATCCAACTTATCTAAGATGCCTTTTGCGACTGCTATGCATTCCTTATTTTACACAGCTGCGTAGTTGGGAAGGACCCTAAGACCGAAGCCAAACTTGAGTCCGAGCTGGACTCAGATCGAATCGATCCACGCCTCGAAGAATCCTTGGGGGATGGAGTCAGGATGATGGCGGAGAGATAGCAAGAAGTGGCACATACCAAACTGTCATTTGAGAAGCGGTCATGCGATCCCTCTGAATCGAAGCCGAATTGGCTTGATTCCTCCCCTTTTTTGTGTGCGTACCGAATGCCTTCCCACAAAGCGTGGGTTAGGCGAAGGGGAAACGCTACATGCGCGCACACGCGAGCTATGGGCTCGAGTAGATTTCGCTCCAAAATAGAGGGTACAATGTCATCATGCATTAAGGTGATAGATCATTTAAAAATAACGATTTGTGCTCTTATCTATCGAACACCCTAATTGCATATATAATCGAGTTGCGCTATGAGACTTCCGATCAGAATCTCGCCAACCAGTTAACGTCGTAGCGCTTACCTGTGCTGTACTTTGCCGGAAATCCGGAATTAGAGTCGCGCAAAAAGGGTTTCTGAATCAGTCGTCTTCTTCCTTGTAACTATCGCGCCGTCAGGGTTCGGCCGAATATCTCAGTACTACCCCAAACCCTTTTCAGCTCTCGCGCTGCTATCATCAAGCGCCCCGAAGCCCCAAACCCGGCCCCAACCCCTACGTAACACTCGCGTTCGTGCATGCCGCTCCGGGAGTAATATGCTTCGGGTGGGGTCAGCGCATTCGAGTGCGTGTGGTGTGCGACGCAGCGCGCTTTGCTGTTGTTCTTAAATGAACGTGGTGCCGGAAACACGAGCGGATGTCAGTTAAAAAAATCCGCTTCAGTGTGTTTTATTCAGTGGTAGGTGTGTCATTCAATATTAACCCACATCGAGAAGTAATTGAATAGAGAATTAGCAGTGCGTTCTATCTTTCAAATGTGTAGATGATTTATAGCTCCGATTCTGCGCTTTACTACCTGGATAATACGGTAGATGTGTGTGCATAGCCCACATGCGTGCACATCTCTCCACCATAATTTTTCCTTTCGGGTATGTCATATACTGATTGTTTTTCGTTTGCAATTGAGACTGCAGTTATGGTACTGCGGTTTTACGGATAGTTGTCAATTTTCTGTTTTTTTTTCTTGAGGTCCACTCTATGATGTTTCTACGGTTCAAATTCATACACATGTGTATATAAATATTCCGGAAATTGTAAATAAATGATGAATAAGCTACTTGGTCATTATCTCTGAGGTATACATGACAGGACCGACCACGTGCATGAATAAGATCTACGGCGAGATGGGCGAGATTCCAACCACACCGTTGCAAGCCTTCCTACCGGTATACCTGCTTGGTCAATAGATACGTGTACGTGTTCGAAACGCAAATCTGCATCTCGGCACTTCACATTCATTTATTCATATACATAAAGCCGAGCTTGTTCGAATGAGTCCGGGTGGAGTAGGCAGCGCTCAGAAAAATAGAGGTGTGTTACTTGATGCTATCAAGTAACATACCACTGATGTTGGAATGAATTGCAGGCATATTGATCTTCGAGTGTTATCATCGAACTCGATAGCAGTTGATAGCAAACGGCAATCAATATCCCTGCAACTCGTTCCAACACCAGTGGTAGGTTACTTGATAGCATCAAGTAAAATACCTCCATTTTTCTGAGCGTAGCGGTCGGTCATGGCAAAATATAACAGTGATAAGAAGATTTTGGCATGATAAACCCGATAAGCCTTGCTTCGACCGGCTCAAAATGAGGGAGTTAGGCTATTCGTTGCGAACTACGCGCACCGTAAAAATAGAAAGACTAGCTGTACTGGCAAAGCATATGTGAAGTAAATCACGAAAAGAGGAATGGAGCAGAACAAAAAGTTTCCAGTTGTATCTATCAAACACTCTTGCATATATTGGAAGAGCAATGGGGAAAGTTTTAACACTAGTGAATGATCTCAACTATTCTGTAAGGGAGGGGGAAGGCACGTTCACAAAACAGTTTTAATTGAGGAATTCAATGTGAGATTTCATGTTTAGCAGTAGTGGCAACGTAGCATGTAAATGTTCAGAACTGTTAATGACAGTGTCCACGATTAAAACCACTTCCGAGTTTCCACTGGGAATCGAAGGGTCTGTGGCCGTGGCAACGACAATCTTGAAGAAGTGGACAAAAAGGAGCCTTAGCTGATCCTATACGGTCTTAAGCTTCAACGTTGGGCACATTGCCCGCCTACTCCTCTCAACAGTCACCTATAGAAACCACTACAAATGTACTCAAATGAGGTCTGTTCGAGCCTAGATGTATGGGGAATATTTATCTTCTATTGATCATCGGCTGTTTTCTGAAGTCGATTTTTCAGTTGTTTGCTTTGATCGGTGGCTGTGAAGGGGGTGAATGGGGCGTGCGCTCCACGTTAATGTTTAAAGCCGTATAGGGTTACTTCGAGCTATTTTTAGTCGTTTTTTTCCAAAACAGAAGTCTTATAAAGGGAAGGGAGGCCTTTGTGGATTCTTGAGACATCAGAAAAAAATTTCGCTCTCAGCTTGTCCATGGGGGTCATTTGAGGCGCTGAAAACGATTTCTGCGTCAAATTTCAGTTTTAGGGAAGGTTGAAAGCACAGAACACCCAGGAATTTATTGTTCAGTTTTCATGCTCATCTTGGAGAGGGCCACATGCTGATCACAGTGATATCTCTAAAATCGTCCAAGACCCCCTATGAATAGAGTTATGGCTCCTTGAAGATGCCTTTATTTCAAGGATGAGAATTTGGTGGAAGAGTTGTCTCGGGCCTGTATTTCTCTTCATTCGCAATCTTTGCGCGAGAGCGAGCCAGGATAAAGAGACAGTCCGGCAATGGACTAAAGAACGCGACGCGGTCGGAATTCATTCATCCATCTACTCAGAACTTTTTCCTCAAGTTGAAAACTAATTAAAATGCCTTCAACAGGTTTAAAACAATTTGTCTAGGTGCGCACAACTATGGAATCACTTATATAAAACAAACATTTATTGGTTGCGGTGGTTCATTTCGTGGTGAACTAATTTGTAAACAAAGGGGTGACGGACAAGTAATCACCAACATATCTCAAGAACGATTAAGTATAAAACTACATTCAAATAAATCAGAATTCTCGAACAACTTCAACCAAGTAATGTAAGCCATTCGATATTTGTTCAAATCTTAGTTTTCAACTTGAGTAAAAAGTTCTGAGTAGCCGCTATCGAGTTCGGAAGACTGGTAGGGGGTGTGGCCCGTGGTGGTGAGCGAAAGAGGTCGGGTCTGTGGTGGTCGCTCATATCTAGCTTATTTGGAGGAATCGAGATCTCTCACTTGGCACGTGTTATAGGGTAGAAGGGGTCTACTACAGAATCAAACAAAAATCGCCAAATGCATGTCTGAGGATGTCTTGTGTCTTTAAAGGCCACGCTGTGTAAGTATCCTCCCCTGGTCAGTGTTGTTGTGGAATTGATTTCTATACTGAGTATGTTATGTACTGTGCTCTTCGGAACGAAATTCCGGGACAGAGGCTCTCTACGCACATGGGGAGTTGTCCTGATTTTGCAGTTGGACACGTCACGCGAACCAATGCAAGCGAAGTGGTCCCGAGTGGAATTAGTGCCGCGAAAGGCCAGACATCACGGCTTAATCCTCACAGACGCCTCGGTCATCGGGACTCACGCGTAAAATAAAATGCGTGTGGTGCAGGCGCACACAACACACGCGCCTTTACGCGCAATTCGCTAAAATTCACCGACTCACCGTTTCTCGGATTTACGTTCGTTAGAGTCCGAATTCAGATCATAAAGAGCTTTGCGGCCAGTTTTTCTTACAGAAGATCGTTTTAAATACGGAAACCAGTTGTCTTGTAAATACACTCAAGTAATACAACTGGAATAGTTCATTTTTTCATGTGGTACGGAATCCACTTATCATATAATCACTTGTGATATATTCTTTATACTTTTTAAAGTCATATTTTAATATTGATGATGACCAAAGTGGGATATATAGCCTTTAGAGGCACAAAGCTGAGAAACTCATGTGATCTGGTGGACAATAACACTGTGGTAAGGAATTTGTGATACGAAACCGATGTACTGTCATTCGCGTTAGAGGGTTAAGAACATATGCTGAATCATTTACTTCCTTCCTCGTCTGTGTGAGCTTCCCCACAGCGCCTGGCGAGGTCAGAGTAATGATGGAACGTTTCCTGACATTCAGAGCAGACAACATTCAAGACTGCATCATTGACTTGATGATCATGCTGAACCCGTTGATGATAAAAAGTGGAATACGTTTCTTAGACGCTTTTTGTACCCCGTATTGATATAGTTGAACGCTGAACCGAAAATCCGTACAAGTCCAAAACGCTATCAGTCTGCAGAAGGTTCGGAAAATGTGCTTTCACCCAAACTTTGCTTAGGGGGGGTGTGTTTCGGGCGCTAAACACTATTATAAGATCCTTTTCCGGATTTTCGTAAAAGTAATGCGCTTTTGGAGTATAGAATATGTACTAAAATCAGAAAAAAACGCCTTGTGCAAGTGGAAAACGCTTTCACTCTGTGCAAAGTTCGGAAAACATGCTCTCACCTGAACTTTGATCAGGCGGTTATTCTGGGCGCTGGACACGATTATGAGGTCAGATTCCGAATTTTTCAAAGACTAAAGCGCGTTTCGTAACGTCCAGCAGGTGCGGAACTGGCGAAAAAGGGCTACACGAATTCTTAACTGGTTCATACGTCTAAAGAAGGATGCTTTCACGCTCCACTTTTGATACCTCTTGGCTTTGTAACCGTGGAACTTGCAGTAATCAGAATGTTTCAGGGAGAGGGTTTCTGCACTTTCGTCATTTCTAAGGGGTTAAGAATCTGATGATTTGAAGAACACACTTCAAGACTCCCAAACAGCTTTGAACTTGACCGAATTCCTCTGATTACCTAGTAGAAATAAAATCGAATTTTCACCGAAAGTTTGCCTTTTCAAGCGAAATTTTCGGCAAACGGCAACGGCAAACGCCAAAAGTGGCCGGCGAACGGCAAACGGCAATTGCCGCACTCCCCTGGTGAATAACCAAACAGAGGCACAGATTCAGACGATGGCATCCTGCTCCCCTGCCATCAACAATGGAGACTGGACAATTAAGTGTTGAATACATAGGATGCCAAACGCGGCTACATTAGATAAGCAAAACGGTTGCAAAAAAAAAGGATTTCACGGATGGCAACGCGGATCGAGGTTCTGAGGAAAACTGGAAAAGACTCGTGGTGAGCTTGTTTAGGAACTTCCTGGAGAACTTGTCTGGTGCCTTAGAGTACCAGGTTATTTTTGCGGTGGCCTACCGCACTCTTGTAATCTCCAAGTACCGAGCGGTACACATTGCCAAGGTTAAATAAAGTGGTGATACTAATTGCATTGCCACATCGCCGACCGCTTATGTTAAGTAGGTAAACTCTCGAGGGAATACTGAAAATTATTGTTCTTGTTAACATTCATACTAAAATCGGAAAGAAAACTCTGGGTGATCGTGATTGAAAAAGAATTATAGTCGATGTTTCAATTTTTTACGCCTTTTTACGATTAACGTTCCAGAAATAGAACAGCTGTGAAGAGTGGAATGGTATGTGACGTCTGTTATCAATGAAAAAGGCCCAGTACGAAGAACTGAAAACTCAAAAAACTGGCGCATTATGCCCGGAAACCCAAAGAAAACTTTTGTGCTGGAAAGAAGTGATGGGAACGGTAGCTAAGCAAACAGGGAAAATTAGCTTCGTAATGTAAAGAGAAGAGTTACGGTGAAAATCTCAATCCTATAAATACAGTACTTTTATTCAAAGGAGTTGTTTTGTCTTAGTCATATACGTATGTTAATGCACTGTCGCGTATTCATCGCATAATTAAGGCTTTATCCATGCTTTGAAAAAATCTGTTTTTCTGTTTTTTTTTATTTGCGCGTAAAGGCGCGTGTGTTGTGTGCGCCTGCACCACCCGCATTTTACTTTACGCGTGAGTCCCGATGACCGAGGCGTCTGCGAGGACTAAGCCAGACATCACCTCCCTCGGTGTGTCGAGAGCCCCTGTCCCCGAAATTCCTGTTCGCAGTTGCGGACATCTGCTGTTGCAGCACGCAACGTAAAGATATTCGGGCTAAGACCACGTGGTCCTAGAACGTTCATCTGCAAAAGAGGTCTACGGGAGTTTTAGCCGAGAAATAGCCTGCCCTTCCAGGAGCCACTGCGGAGCCTTGTGGGTTATTTCTTGGCTAAAACACTTAGAACTTGTCCGCAAACCTGGACCGCATATTCGCGCCCTCAGTAACAGTATGTGCATAGGAGAGTGAATGGAAAATATACAGAATTATCATTTAATTTGATAGAATCGAGGACTACGCAGTTAATCTTAAAATAATGCACTAGCAGTCGAAAATTGTAAAAAAAAATTATTATGGATTTCCCGTTTCAGCAACTATACAAAATCGTTGCGGGTTGTCTTATCGGATCATGCAACAAAGGTAAACAGTTGTCAGTGGATTTCGGAAAGAGTCGATTTGTTATTAGAATAATTCGTGGTTTCGAGTATTCGGTTATTCAAGTCCATCGGGACTTTGGATTTTGTTTTTTTTTTTGGATCGAGGTCATTTGGGAAATTGAATTGTTTGTATTTTTTTGTCAAATATTTGATCCATTAGGTAACTAAACTACCCACATTCAGTTGGATATCCGAATCAGTCCTGAATTTCAATTATTTGGTTCCTCCATTGGTTGATTTATTTGGAAAACTGAATAGTTGTAGTTCAACTATTGGGGCCTTGTGTCACGGCATTGGGAAACTTGGCCACTGAAAACAACGTGCGTGAATATTCATGATTAAATCGAAAATAATTTTACTTTGAATTCAAATACATGATATTAACAGAAATTTGAATTTATTAAATTTCGGTAAAAAAATTGAGAGACCATATTCAATTTCATTTCGATTTCGTTCGGTAATTCTGGAAACACTATCTTTATTTTGCTACTCCACCTCTGGAAGAGCGGGGTGAATCTGGTTATTGATAAATCAAAGTGAAGATTAACTGTAAAAAAGGGGTCTCCCAAGCAAAAGTGGTTTGGTTCGCGTTACAAACGTTTCAACAAAAAGGGAACAATAGGGAAGTGGAATGAGGAGAGTGTACAAAAAATGAACAATATCCTCTAAAAACTCTTTTCTTGGTCGAAACTTCTAAACAGCGGAAACATACCGTTGCGGTTCTGTATGAGGAAGCGATATATAAATATTTTATCGGCACTCACATAATCAAAGTCCTTTATGCAGCCAAAAGCGCTTCCTCATAGAGAACCGCAACGGTTTGTTTCCGCTGTTTAGAAGTTTCGACCAAGAAAAGAGTTTTTAGAGGATATTGTTCATTTTTTGTACACTCTCCTCATTCCACTTCCCTATTGTTCCCTTTTTGTTGGAACGTTTGTAACGCGAACCAAACCACTTTTGCTTGGGAGACCCCTTTTTTACAGAATTGTTCACTTTTTCTTGATATTACGCAGTAATATCCCATGCAAGAATTTCGAACAAAAACCTCTTCATCTCCCCGTTAGATCAGTCCTCTTTCTGTGATCACAAGAATCAATGACCCAACCTGTTATAAAACTATCTCAGAAAAATCACCCGATGTGGCTTGCGCGACCGATGTTCACATGATATAAGCTAATAAATGAGTGATATCCATGATATCGTTTTACATAATTCATTCATGTTGATCGCGTCAGCCACAGCTGGCTACACCGGGTGTTATTTGCAACCTTCATGTTTTTCATACGTATCGAACGGGTCGGCCACGGTGATTCTCTCAACCAACTCTGACAGGGGCCTTAGGCCCCGGTGATAGTTGGTCGCTCAGACGTAGCCAGCCCGGTCAATAATCATGAAAGCCTGCTGGCCTACAGCCGGATGCAGAATCTGCCCGCAGTTCTTCGCTTGCGAATGAAACTACATAACTCAAAACCTGCACAGTCAGAAACTACCTTCCATTCCATTTGGACACTTTCACATTAGTGGAACAAAGCAGTTTTCCATTCTCATTATTTCGTTTCCTCCGCCCCATTCCTTCACAGAACAGCCGCTTCGATTCCATGAATTTGATATGAAAAAGCTCTGCTGAGCTGCAAATGGAGTTAGCTCTAACAATTTGTTTTTGAACTTAGATGCTGATAAGCACGTAACATTTATTGCAGAAAAAAACAGTAGGCTGGTGAAGAAGAATGAGCGAGCACTCAAAATGGGGTTGGGTGAATAGATTAAGCGCGTTACGAAACAGAAGAGCAGCCTGGCGACATGACCTACATAATATCTCAAGCTTTCTGCACGCTATGCTTGTCATCAGCACACTTTTAAAAAAGTTTTTCAAGGTGTTCTCGGACTCCTTCGCAAATTCCGATGCATCCAGCACACTATCTCAGACGGCTAGCGCAAAGCTCAAAACTCTTGCTCATTCTTTTGGGTAACCTGCACAAATTTCCGGATGACCAGTGACGGGTCCGGGACTCCTAATCACTCTACGGGGTGTCCTGCACAATTTCTCGGATGACCAGCAATTGGTCCCGAGCACCCGCCCACTCTCCGGGTTTCCATGACGTCCCGATGACGTCAGCAGAAGCTCGAACCACTTTTCACGACGTTCCGATGACGTCTTCAGAAGCCCGAAGCACTTTTCACGACGCCCCGCTGACGTCATCAGAAGCCCGAAGCACTTTTGGGACTATCATAGACGGGGAGGGGGGCACCCACGATTCGCTCGTGAAAATGAAAGGAAAACCTGACAAAAGATGTTCGATGCTGCTATCAATCATTGTTGTTGATGAAGTTCTGTAGAAATACTTCGATTGATAGCGTTACAGATCGGTCGTTCATTCCATTTCTGACTTTAATCTTGAGTGCCCCCTCCGTCTAGGATAGTCCCGCACTTTTCAAGACGTCCCGATGGCGTAATCAGCAGCCCGAAGCACTTCTGACGACGTCCTGATGACGTCATCAGGAGCCCGAAGCACTCCTGATGACGTCATCAGGAGCCCGAAGCACTTTTCACGACGTCCCGATAACATCATCAGAAGCCCGAAGTACTTCTGACGATGTCGTGATGACGTCCTCAGGAGCCCGAAACACTTTTCACGACGTCCCGATGACGTCATCAGAAGCTCGAAGCACTTTTCAAGACGTCACGATGACGTCATCAGAAGCCCGAAGCACTTTTCACGACGTCCCGATGACGTCATCAGAAGCCCGAAGCACTTTTCACGACGTCCCGATGACGTCATCAGAAGCCAGATGCACTTTTCACGACGTCCCGATGACGTCATCAGAAGCCCGAAGCACTTTTCACGACGTCCCAATGACGTCATCAGAAGCCCGAAGCACTTCTGACGATGTCGTGATGACGTCCTCAAGAGCCCGAAGCACTTTTGACGACGTCCTGATGACGTCATCAGGAGCCCGAAGCAATTTTACGACGTCCCATTGACGTCATCAGAATCCCGAAGCACTTTTCACGACGTCCCGATGACGTCATCAGGAGCCCGAAGCACTTCTGACGACGTCACGATGACGTCATCAGAAGCCCGAAGCACTTCTGACGATGTCGTGATGACGTCCTCAGGAGCCCGAAGCACTTTTCACGACGTCCCAATGACGTCATCAGAAGCCCGAAGCACTTTTCACGACGTCACGATGACGTCATCAGGAGTCCGAAGCACTTCTGACGACGTCCTGATGACGTCATCATAAGCCTGAAGCACTCCTGATGACGTCATCAGGAGCCCGAAGCACTTTTCACGACGTCCCGATAACATCATCAGAAGCCCGAAGTACTTCTGACGATGTCGTGATGACGTCCTCAGGAGCCCGAAACACTTTTCACGACGTCCTGATGACGTCATCGGAAGCCTGAAGCACTTTTCAAGACGCCCCGCTGACGTCATCAGAAGCCCGAAGCACTTTTCGCGATGTCCAGATGACGTCATCAGAAGCCCGAAGCACTTTTCATGACGTCCCGATGATGCCATCAGAATCCCCACTCACCTACAAATCGATCACTTACCAGCCTACGCACCCCCTACCAACTTACCTGTCTGCCAAGTTGATTGCCTGAGACCATTGGCAGTGGCTATTAGCAGTGAGAACTGAGAAGCGTGACGGCCTACGGCCTACGGCGCACACCATGAAATTTTCTTAAGCTTTCAGGCTCACAACTTTGTTATTTGTGAACCGATTTTGTTGAAATTCGGACAGCAGGTGTATTCTGGACCCTTTCGCTTATATCCAGAAGGAAATCTTCAGAAATTTTGTTTCAAAGATTCTATAAACTATTTTATAAAAATCAAAGTGATCACAAGGCCTAGGCAAAACCAAACCTCTCCAGCCGCTTCGCGGCTGGAGCGATAAAACTGGCGGTGGAGCTAGATGCGAGTGATAAATCTAACAAACTGGTACGTGCAGCGCCGCTATGCTGAGCGCCAGATCATTTATACTCGAACGGCACACCCTCGCGGAGCGCTAGGGCTTTGAGGAGTATGTATGGATACATATTCCCAAGGATGTAAGACGCCTCATCAATTATTCCACCATTTGTTTGTGTCTGGCTTTGTCGTAGTGCTGTCGTAGCTAATATTATTCCCCTAGGAAACTGTTTAATTCGGGTTTTAATCAGTTTTTTAGTGAGGAAATTTATTAATTGTTGTGATATCTCCGAATTCAGCTTTCGTTATTGCAGACACATATGGCCTGAAGTCATTTCAACAGAGGTAAAATGTAGTCACTTTCTCGGACAAATGTTAGAACTGACCGCGCGCAACTTTTCCCCTTTAGTACTGACCGCGCGCAGGAACCGTTCCGATCGCGCGCAAGATAACGTTTTAGGACCGAACGCGCGCAACGCTCGCGGTCGGAACGATCACAAAAAGATGCCCGCGTTTCGACCACGTTTGCGCGCTTTGCGGCGATAATATCGCCGCCTTTTCCCGTTTGTGGTGGACTGTATTTGATATCAGATGAAAATATAGTTTTCTGATGTTCGAATATATGAATCAGAGGGTTGATTTGAGTATTTGAAAAACAACGTTCGTTGTTTGAGCGCAACCTTTTCTAGATAGCTAAGTTTCTATACATGCACTTTCACGTATGAAAAATAAACTAATCTCGACATGAACTATTCTTATGTGATGGCATGGGAAATATGTACTTCATCTTTCTCATAGGTAATTTTTGAAAGTTCCAGTCATATTTCGGAAAATATGAAGTCGTGAATTCACTGCAACAGTTGTCGCATAATTCTGTATGTAGCTGTTCCTGTGTGAGGAAGAATTTGTTGTACTATTATCGTTTCAGTATTTGCTCATGTATTATCCAGTGGTTACTTTATAAATAAATTTGTAAGTCTGAACGTTGCATTATCTTCTGCAACACGCCAGCATGGTATGACCAAATTAAGATCTCCACTGCAGGCTGTTAGAGAGTATAACAGCCAGTAGTGGGCGTCACAACTGGAGGGTTCCCTGCTAGCGTATTGCGCTGTTCTAAGCGCCGCCCACTGGGCAGGGCCCGTGGTTTCATACTTGCCCGCGGTCCAAACGCAAAGAGCCGTGATGCAGAGTTGCGTTTGGAACGCGCACACTTCCGTACTGACCGCGCCGGTATACCGGTTGGAACGCGCGCAATGGTGCGGTCGGAACGTCGCCAATTCCGGTCCGACCGCGCTAACTACCGGTCGGAACGCGCGCAATGGTGCGGTCGGAACGTCGCCGATCCCGAAGTCGGGCCTATTGTTGCGCGCGGTCGGTCCTCATATTCGTCTGAGTTGGAGCTCAGTTTCAGGCAGGCAGAGAGCAGTCAACTTTTTTACTGCTCTGAGATCCGTTGTGGGAGGGGTGGTAGGGCATTGTTGTACCAAAACTTTGCGACCGCGACAGGTGCGGTCAACTGTTACGAATCGTGCCGGGACAAGGCCCACACAATAGAAAAAATGCTGTCGCAGGAACAGTTTGCAGGACCTGTCACGGTCGCTGGCTTGAAAAGGGATGTTATGCCTGAAGTTTGGAAACAGCGCGGTAATCGGTCGCTGTCGCGGCACTCCGTCGCCGTGCAGTGACGTTATAACGGACAGCTATGGTGCGCACTATACAGAGGAGCTCGCTTACACGTCTTTGTTGTCTACAAAGAAATTCATTTTGAAGGATGCTTTTATGCGTACACAGAACTTTTTTACTTTTTTCGGACTTTTTCAGTAAAAGATTTTTTCTTGAGAAAAATGTCTATATGTGGCGCATACTTTTTAAGCTTTTTTGGTTTGTTTTCCTTCAAACTAGAATAATGAATTTTATACGTTTTTGAGCACTTCCAAATTGTCAACTGAGGCTAATCATTTTCGTAATCTAGAATGAATGGGAAAATTGTCGCTTAGTTGGACTAAGTTTTCATACTAATTTCAATTAAATAGTTTAACATACTCACTCATTTGCCGCATTAGGTGTGTGTCGAATATGCATTCAACTCGAGTAAGCATTTTCATTTCAAACCTCAATCGCAGAGGCACGCGCATCGAACAGCAGCACGTGCTGCGAGACTTCGTCGAGTGCGCACGCGCTGCAAAATCCCATTGCGGGAGCACGTGCTGTAAGTTAGTAAAGCGCTACCATCGCAGCACGTGATTTTACCGCAGGAGTACATGCTGCAGATGACTATAACCTTTTGAGCCGGGCTCTCGCTATCGCAGGAGCAAGTGCTCCAAGAATTTCTGACCGGACATCACCAGTTGCGAGAACAATCAGAATGTATCTATTTAAAGGCAGGGTTCGCGATAAAATCGGTTGTTGTGACATACCCATGGAAAGGTAGATCTGGGCATCACAAAAGTGAAAAAAAGCAAAAAATTGGATAAAAAACGCTCAGGAACAATTTATTGCTTGGTGTCCTCCCGCCTCCAGTTATCGGGATTTCTAGAAAAGCCTGTATTGTTAACTTTTATTTTGCTTCTAAAGTAATTTCTGAGCACTTCTGGAGACTCCTGACTACTTTAATAGCAAAATAGAAGGCGAATAAACAAGCATTAACGAAAATCTCGTTAATTAGGGGGCCGGCCGACACCAGTAATTAGCCGCTATACCTTGTTTTTGAGCGTTTTTCCCTCGAAATTCCGGGTTTTTTCACTTATTTTTACATTTGTGATGA
Source organism: Aplectana chamaeleonis (assembly GCA_029168955.1). Classification (NCBI taxonomy): domain Eukaryota; kingdom Metazoa; phylum Nematoda; class Chromadorea; order Rhabditida; family Cosmocercidae; genus Aplectana; species Aplectana chamaeleonis. Next base: position 104,473 of record JAPDOI010000692.1, on the reverse strand, counting down.
CCAAATCTTCATTCTAATGAAGAGAGCTCAAAAATCGTTTTTATCGCGAACCCTGCCTTTAATTGAAAAACATAATATTATACTAGTCTAATGTAAGGGAAAAATGTTGCAAAATATGTGATGTGTATGAAATGTTTTTTATCAATACCAATTAATGTGCTTATCGGAGCAAATTTCCGCTCCGCAATTACGAACGACCGCTGTTGCAGCACGCATCAGAATTCAAATCGTGCTAGGATCACGGATTTTCGGCACGATTATTTTCTAGTTGCATGCTGTCACATCGGCTGTCGGCAGCAACGGACCAGAGTTTCAGTCTGAAAAGGACGGCACATAAAGTCTGCCTGAATGAGGCTGTCCGCCCAAACAGTAGGCGTGCGTGTCGGGTCACGAAGGCATTTACATATAAGACGAGATCCCACGGCTGCGTTGCGTTGACTGAGTAGTTATTCACTTTTCGTCTTCTTTTCCTGCTGATCAATTACCAATTGCGAGAAATGCCTTAGCGTAGGATGCTCGACATCAGGGATGAGCGGAGTTCCGCGTTTCGCGTTCCGAAACCCGCAGTTTCGCGCATTTTTGGCATTCCGCGTTCCGCATTCCGAAAACCGCAAAAAACTCTGCGGAATGCGAAAATATCGGGTCATCTGGGAGGAAAAAAACATCAGATAATTTCTGAATTTTTCCGCGTTTCGCGTTCCGAAACCCGCATTTCCGCGCATTTTCAGGCGTTTCGCGCCCGATTTCCGGAACACGATAAAAAAATTTTAGTTCCGAAAGCCGAAAACCTATTTCCGAAATTCCATATTTTTGTTCCGCTCATCCCTGCTCGACACGCACGACGACCGCGTGTGCGGATAGTCTCATTTGGACCGACTCTGTAGAACACAAAGTACTCACTTCACAGAGCTTGCTTAGAACCGCCCCTAGAGTGGAACAGAATTCTCTGCAAAGAATGCTTTTCTTCTCACACAGAAACGGGAACTTTTTCAAAGAAAACTTCTATATTTCAGAGAAAAATGCTTGTATGCTGTGACACATATTTTGTGAGCTTTTTTTCGTTTTATTCATTTTGTAGAACTTGAGGTATTAAATTTTTATACCTTTTTGAGCACATCAGAATTGTTAACTGAGGCGCATTTTTGTTATGTTTCGAAATAAATTATACGAATTTAGCGATTAGTCAAGCCAAGTCGAAAATGTTATTAACTCTGAAAGACTTAATTTTTGAATAATATTTCTTAATGATGAGTTTGGCTGAAAAGTGACAGAATGAAAGTTGGACTCAATTTTCAATAAGTACAAAATATTCACTCATTCGCGCATTCAGTGCGTGTCGAATAATCATTCAACTCGAGAAACAGTTTCCATCTCAAGGCTCTATCGCAGGGGCACGTGCTGCCAAATCTCATTGGAGGAGCACGTGCTGTAGGTTGTTCCAGCGTTCCCTAGGAGCACGTGCGTTTATAGCAAAAACACATGCTGCAGATGGCTGGAAGTCTTTATAGCCGGATCTCCCCCCCGCTATCGGAGGAGCACGTGCTCTAGAAATTTCTGACGGAATTTTACCAGTTGCGATGACAAATTGGAATGTATCTATTTAACTAGAAGAATGAAATTACACTAGTCTTTGGAGAAATAGTTGCTAATCCTTCATCAACTCAGAACACTATAGGGAACCTCCCCTAGACCAGAGCTTATGTAGGAGAAGGCCGGCCAACTCGATGGTTCACCCTTTCTATGGATTCATCGGTATGAATGTTATGTCAGCTTTTTTTTGCTCAGCGGTTAATCACGTAGAAAACACTGCTTACAGGAAGAAAATCCCGTCCTGCGTCCGTAGGACAGCACAGTTCCAATTTCCCCTCTGGGCTCTCACCTGATTTTGAAGTTGTGAAGAAGATGATCTTGGAAGAGGTTAGCACTTCTGTTTTTATGTATAGTAAATGTGGTTCAAAGCTGTAGGGGGGGGTGACTTAGATTAACTAGCACAAGCCCGGTTGTGATTGGGACCTCCGAGGGATTTGTTCGCCTAAAAAGTCAAGGTATCCTGTTTTCATGTTTTTTTTTGCGTAGACAATCCTCTTTAGTGAAGCAGGAAGGCTGGGAAACAAGAAGTTTGACTTTGTGACAAGGAGTCTTCCCTTAAAGGCAGTGTTCACGATGAATTCCACTTCCGATATCTCCACGGTTTGCGAAGGGTCTGGTGCCCTATATAGCGGAGCACGCTTGAAAAGGACACGAAAGACGCGTTTTTGAGCCAAAATAGGCCCTCTCTCGTTTACGTTGACTTTTGAGCGTGGAGGAATTGACCGCTAGAAGAATGATACCTATCAGAGCAATGAAACGATCAGATCACTTATCAGCACTTCCTTGACTTGATCATACCTGTAATCTGGATCTTCATTTGTTCACTCCGAGGGGCGGATCTGGGGCACCAGGCGTGTCTGGGGCACCAAAACGCTTGTGTGCAGCCGTTATTTTGCCGCTCCTAGCTCGTTTTCTACCGTTCTTTCGACTTTGGGAGCCTAGGATCCTTCTCGCCCATCATTTCACTGTGGAAAATCAACGAGGATGATCATCGTGAACGCTGCCTTTAAACACGCGGAAAGGGCATGTTGGCTTGGAGCCGGAAGCGTTCCTGTGTTTTTTTTCTCGTGATAAGTGGCTAGCTTAGGACTCTCGCCCGGATTTCCAAGTTAACATTCATCTTGAAGGTTGTCGTTTTTGACAAAACTTGGGGCGTAGGTTCTGAATTCAGTTTTCTCAATATTCTTCATTGTGTATAGTATGAAATGTGCAGTTAATCCTGTCTAAATGGGACTGTTCGTCCACGGGGTCGGCGTGCGTGTCAAGCGGCCGCCACGAAGACACTTTTCGGGCGAGCCTCTTCACGATTGAGATACAGTTGACTGAAATATTATTCACTATTCGTCTGATATTTCTGCTAATCGGATCACAGGTTCAAAAAATGCCTTCGCCAATCAACACGCGCGCCGAACGCGTGGGCGGACAGTCTCATTCGGACATTTTTATTACATGTTAGATTACTAGCATTGCCGGATAAATTCTATTTCACACCTTATCCCCAATCATTTGCAGGCATACATTTCGTCTTCCTCGTTACCGTTTACGTTACTCCCACCACCCGCGTAAACGCTAACAAGCGCTTTGCCACCTACCTCCAGTGACATGTCCATCGCCTCAAGCTTTGAATCTGCAGAAGAGAGAAAATCATTTTTCGATCGATTGGCTACGGAATTCGGTGTTGGTGCGTCATGTCTTCTCTTTTAATGTACAATCATATTTGCTTCATAGTTGTTCATGCGAATAATTCTATAATGTTTTAGGTACTGTGGGAACTTCTCGGCTGCCATCAATGTCCGTTCCGTCTGCCGGACATCGAGTGGTATCAGTAAGAGGTCATTGTTTTTCCTCACAAGCATTAGCTGTCGTGAAAAGCTGTCAAGGAAAAATGTACTGTTTTATTTCAGGTGGCACCTCCTCTGACTCGTCCGTGCCTGCGTCGATATGCCCGTTGGTGATTTGCCGGTGATCTCGTCATGTTCTCTCCGACCTCGTTAGCTTCGACGCATTTCAGGTGGTTCCGATACTACGTCTTCAATGTATAATACTTTAGAAGCATTCTTTCTAGTAATAAGACTAAGCAGCGGAACACTTCCTGATGGAACCAATTACAAATTGTCACATATTTTTGTGGGGGTCTGGGAAACCTCATAGAGCCAGTGCAGTTTTCAAACCGAGTATGAAACAGGCTTCATTGACTAATATGTGAACGCCTTCACTTTCTTAGGAGTCTGGAAATTCGAGAGGGCATGTAGATCGAATCCACACCGCGGGAGTGGTTAAGGAGCAGTTGGGCTGGTACACGCGACGCGCGCGACGGTAAAACGCTGTGCGCGCTCATCGTCCTTGGGGTTTGCTGTTCCCCTTTATCGTTTTTTGCATTGTTTTTCTTAGCTCGAAAATAAAGCTTAGGAGTCGTTTATATTTCCACGGGCGAGCGGCGCGGCACAGTGCATTTCTGTAAAATTCATCACGCGGCACGCCACGATCAATATTGTTGGATTGCGCTTCGCCGCGCCGTTCAGCAGCGTAAGTATAAACAACCCCTTAGGGGGATCGCGAAAATTTTGAACTAAAAATGAAAATTTGGTGAAGAAATCCCAGAAATTCTCGATGTTTTTGGTTACCAAAGAGATTGATCGTAGCTTGTAATTTGCGGTTAGTTAACTGGACGTTTTCGAGGACCCGAAATTCCGAGCAAAATTTTTTATTCACCAACTGTATCCTTGATTTACAGTTGATTGCGACAAGTCACACGAATTTGCCGACGATCGCCTTGTGAAAAGACAGCCTCAATGAGGCATGGGAGAATCTTCTCAAATTAATTGACACCCGCGCGCAAATGCTCGAATCAAGCTGTCGGCTGCACAAGTGAGCCACTTTGGTTCTGTTGAATATTGAAATAAGGACAATAATTTTTTAATCGAGATTATTCGAGGTTCATCCATGACTGCCGTGATTGCTTGCCGCGAGTCCTCCAGAAGACGCATGCTATTCCGGAAGATTTGGGACGAGACTCAAGAACAAGTATTGTGGGATCTCTGACTAGGAAGCAGCTGAACGTCTTGAGGGATATTGACGCTATTGGAGAGCAGGTTGGTGTTTTATTGGAAAAATGTATTCTTTCACTAGGAAATGAAAATTGGTCCTTTTCAATTTGTTCCTAAAAGTGATGTCTTAGGAGGAGGGTCGAGTAGGTTCAAATTTCTTTGATCGATTTCGCAAAAGAAAAAACTCAGTGCCATTTACCAATTTTCGTTTTCGGCCAAATTTTTCACGATTACCTCCACATATTTTCATTTTCAGTCAAGTATTTTTTGGTAACCCGAGCACCCGTTGTCTCGCGAAATAACAGACGCTTGTCCCAGAACAAACCATGAAGTTTACTATTTTCCAACCATTCTCGTAGTTCCCATAAACGATATCCAGGATGTCACCCGTGAGGATTAGCTCTCTCCTACCCGCTCACGTAGTTCATACCCTGGTAGTGTTTAGCGGGGCGTTGTGACCGATCCCGTAGGGGCTATGACTTCCCTACCTCCTATCGGTAACCGAAATTTTCGAAGAAATGTCCGAAATAGGTACGAATTTCTATGGGAATTTAGTATAAATTGTATTCCCTTCTCCGAAATTACAAAATTTTCTTTCCTAGGCCAAAGGTTTTGCGACACCCATCCAAACCGTTGCGCCCGGTTGCAAATGTACTGGATTCTGAAGCCTGGGGAGCATCAATGAAGTTTACTCTACCCCGTTTACTTTACCCGTTTTTTATGGTAAACGCCCACTCCCACCCATAAGAACTAGTCGCCTTCAAGCAGCCCTTGTAATTGACAGCCTAGAAAATTAAATATATATATATATATAAATATATATATATAAATATATATATATATATATATATATATATATATATATATATATATATATATATATATATATATATATATATATATATATATATATATATATATATATATATATATATATATATATATATATATATATATATATATATATATATATATATATATATATATATATATATATATATATATATATATATATATATATCCATGAGGTTTAGGGCTTCAGACCGTTTTCTTATTTTAAGTCCCTGCTTTACCTATGAGCTTCAGCCCTCTTTAGTCCGCTCTTCGGGGTTGACATTCTGATGACCACCCACTCAGCTTATTCTTCTCCATCTCTGTCCTGTAAATGATATGTCAGACATCTTCCATGGAATTTACTCGGACACTTATCCGTTGTGTAGATATACAAGCGAGTACCTTACAGATCCAATCCACTCTAGCTCCTTCCTGTCCACTTGTTCTCGTAGCTTAGACCCAAGGGGCCATCCATGGAGATCCCTATTCACAGCACATCTGGTGCTTTAGAGAGGTTCCGCTCAGCAGGTTTTAGTTTTAGGTCCAGCTTATTCTCGCAGTCAACACTTTGCTAGGGCTTACCTTACCTTTGTTGAGGGCTTCTATAAAGCCATGTATTGGTAGCGTAGAGGTATGGGGCACAGCATTGATAGACCTCCTTATACCCTCTATAAAACGTCGTAATTCACATTATTCGAGGCGCGAGCTGCGCGCGCGATGCCTCAGCCTCTGACAGCCCTACACTCTCTCACTGTCTCTAACCTCCGCACCAGCACGCGTAGGAACCATGTGAATTTCGCCATTTTATAGCCTGTGGATCCCCTAAATGCCTCTGAAATTTACAGGAGATTTTCAAAAGTGGGCATTTTCATGGCTCGAGAGGAGAAAAGGGCACACGAATGCCAACTTTGAGGGTCTTCAGAAAATTGTCTCGGATTTAGCTCAAAACTTGTTTCGAAGGTATATTTGGGTACAGATAAGGAATCTGAGGCCATTTTGTCAATATATAAAAAAATCGCGTGATTTGATCCGAGGCTTCGAAACGGGGTGAAATTTTGCTGGCAAAAGGCGACTTTTGACGATTTCGTGGATGCTGCGATAAAATCGTCTTAAAGCTTCTGCATAGGGGTTATTTGGGCTGCCTATCACAAATCTGTGGTAGACTTAATGATTTGCTTGGATTACGGTATGTAAAGGCGGATATACGGTAGCCTTGCCGGTCTCAGATTTGACCCAATATGTCTCTGTGGGTGTCATTGGGGCGCCGAACACGAATTTGAAATCCGTTTTTAGATTTTCATGTTGAGATGTATAAATAAAGCCAGTTAAAGGGCGTTATGCCTACCCTTACCAACAGTAATCCTAAGTCTGGCGAGAAATAGATCCCAGATTCGCGTTCAGCGTTCTAAATAACCCTCAGTTGAGAGTTTTCGGCCGAATCCCCCCCCCCAAAAAAAAAAATTCTTTAGATACCCTAAAATTTTCTTGATTTCGTGGACCCTTACCTTTTTGTTTAAATAATTAAAATGTTTTATTTGGAATCCCCGGACTCATTTCAGAGATTTCAAGCGTGGGTCAATTATGTGCTGTCACAGACCTGCAGCAATAAAAGATGGTTTTCCAAATTGCCGGGTGCGGGTAAAACAGTGCCTAGTGAGTGAGCACCCATGAAGTTTACTCTCCCCCAACCTTTCTCATGATATATGATCTTTATGTAAAATGCTCCTCTTCCTCAAATTTGACAAAAAACCATAGGTCACGCTTCTGGGGGGGGGGGTTCAAAAAAAAACGTCAAAAATTTGCTCAAACCTCGCTCCTGGAGGAGAATATAAGAAAATCGTCGAAGTTTGACCAAATCACACTTTTGTGGGTGGGGCGGGGGGGGGTCTGAGTGAAATTGGCTTTCCCCGCACCACGTGCAGTACTCTGTCTCCTAGAGACCGCTCATAAGGTCGAGATCAGGGCTGTGCGTTATAACGTTAACGTGTTAACGCATTAACGGGTTAACGCGGTTTTTTCTCGAAAATTAACGATTAACGCTTAACGAAAAAGTCTTGAAATCACGTTAATTTATAGTTCGTTAATTGTTGTGGAATTATGGTCCAGGGTACTGCACGAGGTGCGGGTCGGCCAGTTCTGCTCAGACCCCCACGCCAGTGCCAATTTCGCTAAGAACCCCCCCCCCAGTAGCATGAGTAGGTCGATTTTTGATTTTTTTTATTCACCTAGAGCTGATCTGTTCAAACAGTATTTATCCAGCAGATTTTCCTCTGATGTTTGTTTACAGTAAAATGACTTTTGCCGTACTAAAATGATGAAGCCAGTGCTATGCGAAAAAATGCGGATGTTTGCGAGGATGAGAGCACAGAATAGCGCCCATCGCATTTATGTAGGGAGCGGCTGAAAGTTAAAAAGTGTATGTATAGTGCAGTCCACCAAATTTTCCACATCTACCTATCAATGAGAAGCGGTCGGCAGAAGATTAATATGCATGAATTCTTATGCAAAACGCTCGCCAGCTTTTGAGCGGGAGCAGTTGTGCTGCCATGAGTTTCAAGCACATTGATCTTCGGCCGACCGCTTCTCATTGGTAATTAGATGTGCAATCTTTTGGTGGACTACGCTATAACTGCTAACAGTCTGTGCTGTGTAATAAAATGCGGATGTTTGAGGGGAAGGGGGGGAGTTCGATCCCGCCCGAAGTTCGTATTTATGCAAAGTACGAATCATGAGAGAGGGATATTTGAGTCAAGCGGGGTCGATTTACCCCTTGTATACAGTTTCATCGCCTAAGATGGAGGTTGAACACTACTACTGTCGATGGGCTCACACTTTCTCAGGTGTGGTCCTGTCGGAAGTCTAGAATTTTGAAAACTAGGAGTCGCGAAAGTAGGATACCGTGATTTCTCTCCTAAAAGGACATGTACTTCTAATTCTCAGGCTTCTTTTTAGGTGTACTTCTGATAGAGGTGTACTTTAATAAAGGATGCACTTCTATTTATCAAGCCATGCTTTTTTTGAAGTTATCATCATGAAAATTTTAATAACAAAACTAGGATTTTCGCCATCAGCAACCATGAGAAGTCAGTTAGTCAATTTCGTGTGAGTCATCGCTTGCACACTCATTGATATTATCGTCCTTTTCTAAGCCGTAATAGTGTTTTAGAGTCTGAAATTTTATTCCTTATCTTATTTAGAAGTGTACTACTATTAGGGGTGTACTTCAAATAGAGGGTGTACTTCTAATAGAGGAAATACGGTGTTTGAGTTAGGCGTGGTTGATTTACCCTGCATACGAAATTTCACCGTCTGAGATCGACGCTGAAGGGCGCTACACTGTACTCGTAAACGTCGAAGAAAAAAAACGTGCAAGTCCCCGAAAGAAGTAGGTTTTTGAAAGGTTATAAGTTAAGCGGTAAATGAGTTGGCTTCAAAAAATCCTGGCTTTGAGAAACTATACTTTATACTCTACCGTTTGCGTCCTTCCGCAGTCTTGGAGAGTGCCTTTGAAGAACATTTACCTGTTGTGGGTTGTTCTCTAGAATGCACTGTGGGCCCATATCTAACGAAGTAAATACGGAGGAAATGCAAATGTTGACGCAGAACCCACACCAGGAAAATTTCCACGAAGGGCACACTCCAGAGGTGCGGTGGGCTTCAAACAGTCGGTTGTAGAGTGCAGTTTCGTAAAGGTAGATTTTTTTCCAGGTACCTCATTTAGATTTTGAGTTACTGCAGTTTTAAAACCCTAGTTTACATAGATTCGTCAACTTGGATGTTTTTGTCTTCTTCCTCTATCAGTGTAGCGGTCTCCGACGTTCATTTGAGACGCTGAAACCCACATAGAGTAAATCGACCACGCTGGACCCAAATATACCACTTCTGTGACTCTTACTTCTCGAAATTGCTGACTTCTGGCGGGACCACAAATGAGAGGTGTTAGCAAACATATTGTAGCGGTGTTCGGCCTCAATCTGAAACGAGGAAAGTTTTTGTACAGGGTAAATCTACTCAACTCAAATATCAACTCTACTAACTCTTAGAAATCTTTCGCAGAAATCATTTAGCATTTAATAAGCAAACTGCTTTAGACACTTCACATTGAGGGTTCATATGTCTTGCCCATCATTTGGGAACACCGTCACTATCAACCCAGTTCAAACAGCATTTCAGTCAAACCGCAATGTATAGTTGAATTAATTGAATTCCATGTAAAAAACTGCTCCGGGCTGTTTCCACTCACATACACGACTGTCTATAGGTCTTCCTCCGGAGGTCAGACACCTCCGGAGCCCTTCGACCCCTCCGGAGGTCAGAACCCCTTGTGGGGACCTATCCCGCTCCGAGCCCAGTATGGCACTGATTGATATGGGACATCTGATAATTTATTGATTTTTGACGTGGTAATGTTTTTCTTTTTATATTTTAACGGAATGCAAAATTAACGTGTTAACGCATTAACGGGTTAACGCGGTTTTTTTTCTTAAAATTAACGATTAACGCTTAACGAAAAAATTATTTCCATTAGCGCACGCCCCTGGTCGAGATCATACTCAACATGATGGGCTACGTGACACAGTGTTTATCAACGAGAAATCATCATGTCTGACATGCTTTATGGTGGTCGCGTGTAGCAGGAATTATGAATAGGGCCCAAAACAAAGTCCACCAGCCTGTCTACGGAATTGTTATCTACATGAGAGTGTTCCCATAGATGGTATCATAGAGACCAGCCATCTAGAGCCTTCTTTAAAATCTTGTCTAGCGAATGGGCGGGGCTGCGGCGGTAAATCACCGCGCGCGATAGAAACCACTCTGGTCGTTGGTGTCACGAACGCCGCACGACCGCCCGGAATGTTCGCGCCATCCACTGGAGAAAACCTAACAAAGAGATCATACTGTGAATGGAGAATGAGAAAACTACAGGACTTACATGATTTTTGTCTAAATGTGTTTAAGGCGGAGAAAGCTTGTACATGGACGTTTTCTTTCATATTCTGTCTTACTACTGGAATCTTGCCCTTCTTAATTTTTTTTCCAGTCCTCGATTGAGTTTTGGTGGCAGAAATCAAAAAAAAAAGGAAAAGGAGGAATAAACTTTTAACGCCGATATAGGTGAAATCTGAATCTGCTCCGCTTTAGATGGCTTAGATTGAGCGCAGTTCTGGCGAGCTTCGTGGTGAATACGCTATTGACCGCTCGTTGGAGATGGCTGCACGGGAGTCGGAAGATAGTGAAAGCTTGGAGACATCTGCGAGGACTATGTGACGCCCGTATGTCAAGACTTACGGACACAGCTAACCTGTTCCGGTGAGTGCATTTTTCATGGTTCTTCTAGCTAAAGGAATCCCTTGTTTGGCCCGAGTTGAGTTTTAACGACTTTCTTCTCCGGTTAGATGAATGAAACGCTAGGTGACATCACAGGAGCGACCGAAAGATGTTAGCGGAAAGGTTCTAGCTGGAGAGAAAACTACATGTTCAGGCTGAGACTGACGCCCGAGAGGACATATTCAACGCCTGTAGTACGCTTGGAAGGGATTTTTTACATTGCAAACACTACGCATCGAGTGCGATTGAGAAGAAATCGATCAAATTGGAAACAGAACCAGCAGAGATGATGCGACTGTGGGAAGACCTGTGGGAGTACCCGCAGCTTAGTAAGTGGCTCATTGTCGGACCCCTTTTTTTCCAAATATCTCGAGGTGTACCAGTTGTTGAGCAGGCCGTTGCGCCAATTTTAGGCGGATCCATGACCCTCCCCTGTTGACCAAAATTTTGGAAAGTAGAAGAAATGCTTTCCTGATTACAGCTCACCAAAAGGTTTGAAGTGAATTCCTTTCTTTCTTTGGAAAATTTTAAGAGACCCCGCCCCAAATTTCCACTTTTTGCCAAAGTTTCCTAATTTGTTTACGACCCCCGTGGCGCCGGGTCGCAACCCTGCTCAGCCCTGCCTGAGGGTGTGTCAACGAGATGATTTTCTAGGTCAGATCACATTTTTGATTTGTTGTTTTACGAATACGTGTTTAGCTAGTGCTGTTGTTAATGGGGAGTTTTTTATCTGAACTCTTCGAGTTCATCGTTACTGTAATGGGAAAATAATCTGTCTGGGGTCATCGCATTTCCGTATTTGTTTTTTCCGAACTCCATTTGACATTGTTTATTGTTGGCTGGTCCCTGCAAAATATCGTTATTGAAACGTGAGCGTACATGTGATTTACAATATTGTGACTGTTAGGTGAGGAAAAGAAGAAAATGCATTCCTGAGAAACGCACAAGCCAGAGTATTGAGTAGGAGGTGAGGAAAATGTAGCTGCATTGATTATTTGTGTAGGTATTAGATGGTATTTTCTCGATACGTATTCAGTATCCTCTACAACCCATCGTAGTTGCTCAATGAGCTTTTTTGAGCATTTATCATTCAGGGTCAAGCGGTTACTGTTTTGAGAGACAATGGGGGGGGGTGGGACGTGAAAAAAAAAGGAATTATAGAAAATTTAGAGAAGTTTTCAATTTTTTCGAAAATTTTCGTTCCCATGATTGCCAAAAAATCTCTTCAGATGTGGGAGGGCACAGAAAATGTGCACATTTTTTGAAAATATTGGTTGCCAAGGAAAGATCCGTTGAGATTTTGAACAACGGTCTGCCCTGCCGTGCTATGACGGGATCTACGACTCATTTCGAGTAGAGTGCGGCGTGGAAAAACAAAGCAGGACTGTTTCTACACTCAGAAATATTGTATCAGTGGTTCTACAGTTCAACGCTTTTAGGAAGAAAACTTGTTAAATCCGGATAAGGGATAACAGGACAATTTTCGCACAAACCTAGCATAAGAAATGACTGGAACAATTCTAAAAGAATCAACTAAATTTCGTTAGCGAATTCATTTGCCAAATAAGGGGACGTTTATTGTGAGGTGCATGCTGTCCGAGGTCTGCAATTCCTGTCGTTCGCAACCTTTGGACATAGAAGAAGCTGAGAGAGGAGAGGAACATATGAGGACGGTAATGTCAACGCTAGCGATCGAAATCTACCTTGCGTCTGGAATCTGTTGGCTTCGAAGCTTTGTCAAAGGGGTGTGGCCAAGTGAATCCGACTAGCGGGCGTGGCTTCTTACCGTGTTCAGCTAATTCGGAAGAATTGGAATTTTGCATTTGAAAGTTGTGTATGGGGAGGACAGAAACAGAATTAGATGGAATTCAAAATTCTTTGCTGAGGGTGTACTGTGCATTTAGGTATCCTAAAATTTATTGAACCGCCATCACGTATTAGGAGCCCGCGAGTAGGAGTGTTTTGAATTTTTTTTCCAGCGCCCATATGTTCCTTTTGGTACATGATGGAATGCCTCCTAGCCATATCCCACTATTTGTAGAATTCAAATAGGTTTTATAGGCTCGGAGCAAATCCTTTTTTATGAGTATCTTCTATTTTATCTGGAACTTACGCCTGTGAACAGTCTGTCATTAGGTTTTCACATGCTCGGAGAAGCGCATTTTTCTATTGTGAGGGGGGGGGCAAAGATCACCTGCAGATTCCCCGCTGAAATCGAGGCACCTTCGCATGCCTATAAGTGGTGTGTGGGTGCCAAATTGAGGTCAACTCGCTTGAGGAGTTAGACGTATCTGCCGCCGTTTTGCCCCGGTAGCCATTACATCTACAGTCTGCTGTAGCACTTTGCTGTTTCTTTCTTCTGCAGTGACCTTAAAGACTTCCTATAGAGGCAATTATGAGCGACCAGTTTTACAAAACGGTCGGTCCGAAAGCAAGCAGTGCGGAGTAGTGCTGAGCAATACTTGAGAGGGATTCAACAATGTAACGGCGGTAGCATTATGAGAAGTACTGGGAAGCTTCAGAAGCGTTGAGGCACGTTGGGAATGACAAAACACCAATAGATGGTGGTACTCGTTTTCTATTTGCTGGTATTCCACGGAGGAAATAGATTCTCCAGAGAGAAAGTCTAGGGTTTCAAAGGTTAGCCGTGGAACGCAAGTTTTGTTCTGAGTTCTGTGTGCCAAGGGAATTTCTATTCAACTAAGCTTCCCTTGGATCGTATATGCTCCGACGGCTTTGCTATTGGTAACCCGTGTGCCTCACCCATCTGTGACGTAGTCGGCCTGTACTTGCTTCCCGTAATTCTGGGAACTTCCTTAGGTCAATGATGAGTGTTTCGAGCGGTAAAAAAAAGAAAAAGAAAAGAAAGAGAAAAATTAAGAAAAATGAAGAAAACTGGGAACTGATAACTAAAAAAGCTGCAGTTCCAATGTAGTGGAAAACTAATAAGGTAACCCACAAATATGTACAAGAAACTAATAGGAAACGTTGCTGGCATGATTGTGGGTATTGTTAAATTAATTGCTCAGCAGCTCAGAGAGGGCACACGATCCATTAGCTTGCAGCGCCCATCGCAGAATTTGGTGTGCGGCCTACACTCAAGGAACTAAGCCTTTTCACAGTTTTTTGTCATCTAACCTCGGGCGGTTATCAGACGTCGCACACGGCGAGGGGGTGCGGCGCGCATCAGGCCTGTAATTTAGCAATTCACGTTTTAAGATAGGGAACAGAGATGTGCGTATTCAAGACTAACGACTTTAAAGGCTAATTGGCATTTTGGGTGTTACGCCAAACCATTAACGACTAGCGAAAGAAAAATATTCCCGTATGAAATCTCAAAATTCATCAGAAAATTAATAGTCGATTTGCAGTTTTGTTAAGGTTAAAGGCACAGGACACCCAAAAAATTTGTTATCAGAATTCATGCTTATCTTGGAGAGCGTCACACGCTGATTACAGTGGTATCTCTGAAATCGTCCAGAACCCCCTATGAACGGAAATATGGCTCTTCAAAGATGCTTTCTTTTTGAGGGTGAGAAATTGGTGGACGACTTCTCTTGGGCCTGTAATTCTCTTCATTCGCAATCGTTGCGTGAGAGAAAGCCAGGACAAGGAGACAGTCCGGTAATGAACTAAAGAACGGCGACTTGTTATAATTCATCCATCCATCTAGCCGCTATCGAGTTTGGAAATCTGTTGGGAGGTCGGGCCTGTGGTGGTGAGGGAAGGGGGTCGGGCCTGTGGTGGTCGCTTATATCTCGCTTATTTGGAGGAATTGAGATCTCGCATTTGGCACGTGTTATTCGGGAGGGTCTTCTACACAATTACATGAAAATCTCAAAATTCATATCCGAGGTGTACTGTGCCTTTAACGCAAGATCGCATGCGATGACGCGTGTTCCTTACGCTTACTTGCGCTGAAGAGTACCCAAACCGTTGTTAAAAGGGTGCAGGACGTTGATGAATTGGCGCATGGCTGCACTGGGGTCTTGCACACATCCTGCACAGTCCCACTGTTGTCCTGCACACATCCTGCACACTCCCACTGTTGTCCTGCACACATCCTGCACACTCCCACTGTTGTCTTGTACACAGCCTGCGCAATCCATTGGGGTCCGGCACGCTTTTTACCGCGTCCTGAGCGTCATTTTATTGAATTGAAAGATTGGTAAGCTCGCATTAACCTGGCGGCTTAATCGTGTAAAGCTGGCTCTAAACTCGCGTTAAAAACCATTTACTACTCACCTAGATTTTGAACGACTAACGTTAAACACTGACGAGGATTTTGGCTCGTTGAACGACTAACGAACTATAAAATTTCTATTGCGCACATCCCTGATGGGGATTCGACGTCGCCCCGTAGCATCCCATGCCGCCGCACCTCTATCGTATAACGCATCGGAAGACGTCGTCCGCCAAACTGTGAAGGGAGCTCTTCATTCACAGAATTGGGCTGCCCGTTAGCCCAATATGCCGGCTGCACACCCCTGGATGACGGTAACTGGCTAGTAGTGCCTGCGTATTGGTCTTCGGCTGACCAACAACGATTTTTCTATTTAAACTAGAGCGTAGGTTCAGCTCTCTTGGCGCTCTTTCTTGACTCGCCTGGCGCCACCAGTAGAAAAAGCCTCCTCCGTATGAGCGGGGTTTCCTTTCATGGTCTTTCGATCAGACCCAATCCTTCTGTGACGTGCATAGCTCGTGGTTTTGACGAGTCTAATCTACCCCATGGGACAATCATAAGCACCTACAACCGAAAGTATCAAGAATAATGGATTTTGCCAGAAAATAATAAAAGAAAAGAACCACATCTCATTCAAAGCGCGGTACGAAATGAGCCATATGAAGGAGATGACTTAAGGATGTCAGAACCTTCTACAATCTGTAACAAGCTGAAAATACCTCAGTAATTACCACTCAAGTTACAGGATGAATCGACTACTCATATTGAACGCAATACTCAGCATAGGCTAGGCTTATGGAACATTTGAAGCTTCCGAATTTTGACTCATTCGGGCTCTCCATCATTCGAGAGACCCTAACATTCGAGTGCACTCTGTAATCGATTGACAAGGGTATCGATTGTTCCAGAAATCGAGTAAATAAATTTTCTTCAAGTATTTAATAAGCGCAATAACCGAAATTCGCGAAAGCTCCGAGCATTTGGCGAAAATGAAAATTCCCTACAAGCCAGTGTTAGGAAAGCCGGTGATTTGAAATCGTACAACGAATCGAATTTCCAGAAAATCGGGTGACTGGAAATCTACAAATATTTGAAAACGCAAAAATCGATTTCCCGAGTGGTTTCGGGCAGTGAAAAGCCGAATATTCCGAATTTCCGTATCAGCTGAATATGCTGAAATTTGAAGTTCGATTGCTCGACCGAGAAGAAAACCTAAGAAAATGTATTCCCAAAACCATCGAAGATTGAAGATTCCGTGATTTTTCGGAGGACATCTAATGAATTCTGCTCTTCAAAAGCCTAATAATCTGAATATCGGTATTATTCGAGTATTTCGAAACCGAGTAGATAGACCCAGGCGATTCCTATGAATATTTGAAAACGCCCGATAAGTCGGATATTCGAAAAATCGAATATGCGAAACCTCGATGATTCGTACATGCGGGAAAACGAAGCTACCGTGAGTATTCGCATAATGCGAGGGCTACTCATTGATAAATGACTACCGTTTCTGAAAAACAGAATAGTTTTATGTCCGATAGTCCGAACATTCGAAAACCATACCGATAGAATCCCAAACTAGAATTCGGAGAAGAAAGAATTCTAGAAACCTCCATCTAGATAGAATACTTTAGGAGTCTTTATCTGGAATCATCCAATGAACTGAATGTCCGAAAAATCAGTAATTGAGTTCACCTCGAATTTACAATACAATGGATGAATTACGAAGATTACTTGACATTATAGATTAAGAAGACATGAGTAGCTGAAATCCCAGATAAGTCGAATATTTGGGAAACCGAGTGTACGAAACCTCGATGAATTGAACATGTGGGAAAACGAAGCTCCCGTGAACATTCGCACAGTGCGAGGGTTACACATTGTCAAATGACTACCGTTTCTGAAAAGCAGAATAGTCTGTATGTCCGATAGTCCGAACATTCGAAAACCATACCGATAAAATCCCCAACCTAGAATTCGGAGAAGAGAATTCTAATAACCTCCATCTGAATAGAATACTTCAGAATTTCTTTAATTGGAATCACTCAATGAACTCAATTTCCGAAAAATCAGTAATTGAGTTCACCTCGAATTCGCAATACAACAGATGAATCACGAAGATTGCTTAACATTATAGATTAAGAAGACATGAGTAGCTGAAAATCCCAGATAAGTCGAATATTCGGAAAACCGAATGTACGAAACCTCGATGCGGGAAAACGAAGCTACCGTGAATATTCGCATAATGCGAGGGCTACTCGTTGATAAATGACTACCGTTTCTGAAAAACAGAATAGTTTTATGTCCGATAGTCCGAACATTCGAAAACCATACCGATAGAATCCCAAACTAGAATTCGGAGAAGAAAGAATTCTAGAAACTTCCATCTAGATAGAATACTTTGGGAGTCTTCATCTGGAATCATCCAATGAACTCATTTTTCGAAGAATCAGTAATTTGATTCACCTCGAATTCACAACACAACAGATGAATCACGAAGATTGCCTAACATTATAGATTTAGAAGACTTGAGTAGCTGAACATCCCAGATAAAAGGAATATTCGGAAAACCGAATGTACGAAACATCGATGAATTGAACATACGGGAAAACGATGTTCCCGTGAGTATTCGCAAAATGCGAGGGTTACTCAATGTTAAATGACTACCGTTTCTGAAGAGCAGAATAATTTGTATATCAGATGGTACGAGCGTTCAAAAACCGTACAGATAGAAGCCCCAACCTAGAATTCGGAGAAGAAAGAATTCTAGAAACCTCCATCTGAATAGAATACTTCAGGATTCTTCAGTTGGAATTACTCAATGAACTCAAGTTTCGAAAAATCAGTAATTGAGTTCACCTCGAATTCGCAATACAACAGATGAATCACGAAGATTGCTTAACATTATAGATTAAGAAGACATGAGTAGCTGAAAATCCCAGATAAGTCGAATATTCGGAAAACCGAATGTACGAAACCTCGATGCGGGAAAACGAAGCTACCGTGAATATTCGCATAATGCGAGGGCTACTCATTGATAAATGACTACCGTTCCTGAAAAACAGAATAGTTTTATGTCCGATAGTCCGAACATTCGAAAACCATACCGATAGAATCCCAAACTAGAATTCGGAGAAGAAAGAATTCTAGAAACCTCCATCTAGATAGAATACTTTGGGAGTCTTCATCTGGAATCATCCAATGAACTCATTTTTCGAAAAATCAGTAATTGAGTTCACCTCGAATTTACAATACAATCGATGAATCACGAAGATTGCTTAACATTATAGATTTAGAAGACTTGAGTAGCTGAACATCCCAGATAAGTGGAATATTCGGAAAACCGAATGTACGAAACATCGATGAATTGAACATACGGGAAAACGATGTTCCCGTGAGTATTCGCAAAATGCGAGGGTTACTCAATGTTAAATGACTACCGTTTCTGAAAAGTAGAATAACCTGTATATCCGATGGTACGAGCGTTCAAAAACCGTACAGATAGAAGCCCCAACCTAGAATTCGGAGAAGAAAGAATTCTAGAAACCTCCATCTGAATAGAATACTTCAGGATTCTTCAGTTGGAATTACTCAATGAATTCAATTTTCGAAAAATCAGTAATTGAGTTCACCTCGAGTTCGCAATACAACAGATGAATCACGAAGATTGCTTAACATTATATATTTAGAAGACATGAGTAGCTGAAAATCCCGGATAAGTCGAATATTCGGAAAACCGAATGTACGAAACATCGATGTGGTAAAACGAAGCTACCGTGAATATTCGCATAATGCGAGGGCTACTCATTGATAAATGACTACCGTTTCTGAAAAACAGAATAGTTTTATGTCCGATAGTCCGAACATTCGAAAACCATACCGATAGAATCCCAAACTAGAATTCGGAGAAGAAAGAATTCTAGAAACTTCCATCTAGAAAGAATAATTTGAGAGTCTTCATCTGGAATCATCCAATGAACTCATTTTCGAAGAATCAGTCATTTGATTCACCTCGAATTCACAACACAACAGATGAATCACGAAGATTACTTGACATTATAGATTAAGAAGACATGAGTAGCTGAAATCCCAGATAAGTCGAATGTTCGGGAAACCGAATGTACGAAACATCGATGAATTGAACATATGGGAAAACGATGTTCCCATGAGTATTCGCAAAATGCGAGGGTTACACATTGTCGTATGACTACCGTTTCTGAAAAGTAAAATAACCTGTATATCCGATGGTACGAGCGTTCAAACACCGTACAGATAGAAGCCCCAACCTAGAATTCGGAGAAGAAAGAATTCTAGAAACCTCCATCTGAATAGAATACTTCAGGATTCTTCAGTTGAAATTACTCAATGAACTCAATTTTCGAAAAATCAGTAATTTGATTCACCTCGAATTCACAATACAACAGATGAATCACGAAGATTGCTTAACATTATATATTTAGAAGACATGAGTAGCTGAAAATCCCAGATAAGTCGAATATTCGGAAAACCGAATGTACGAAACATCGATGCGGTAAAACGAAGCTACCGTGAATATTCGCATAATGCGAGGGCTACTCATTGATAAATGACTACCGTTTCTGAAAAACAGAATAGTTTTATGTCCGATAGTCCGAACATTCGAAAACCATACCGATAGAATCCCAAACTAGAATTCGGAGAAGAAAGAATTCTAGAAACTTCCATCTAGATAGAATACTTTGGGAGTCTTCATCTGGAATCATCCAATGAACTCATTTTTCGAAGAATCAGTAATTTGATTCACCTCGAATTCACAACACAACAGATGAATCACGAAGATTGCCTAACATTATAGATTTAGAAGACTTGAGTAGCTGAACATTCCAGATAAGTGGAATATTCGGAAAACCGAATGTACGAAACATCGATGAATTGAACATACGGGAAAACGATGTTCCCGTGAGTATTCGCAAAATGCGAGGGTTACTCAATGTTAAATGACTACGGTTTCTGAAAAGTAGAATAACCTGTATATCCGATGGTACGAGCGTTCAAAAACCGTACAGATAGAAGCCCCAACCAGAATTCGGAGAAGAAATAATTCTAGAAACCTCCATCTGAATAGAATACTCCAGGATTCTTCAGTTGGAATTACTCAATGATTTCAATTTTTGAAAAATCAGTAATTGAGTTCACCTCGAGTTCGCAATGCAACAGATGAATCACGAAGATTGCTTAACATTATATATTTAGAAGACATGAGTAGCTGAAAATCCCAGATAAGTCGAATATTCGGAAAACCGAATGTACGAAACATCGATGCGGTAAAACGAAGCTACCGTGAATATTCGCATAATGCGAGGGCTACTCATTGATAAATGACTACCGTTTCTGAAAAACAGAATAGTTTTATGTCCGATAGTCCGAACATTCGAAAACCATACCGATAGAATCCCAAACTAGAATTAGGAGAAAAAAGAATTCTAGAAACCTCCATCTAGATAGAATACTTTGGGAGTCTTCATCTGGAATCATCCAATGAACTCATTTTTCGAAGAATCAGTAATTTGATTCACCTCGAATTCACAACACAACAGATGAATCACGAAGATTGCCTAACATTATAGATTTAGAAGACTTGAGTAGCTGAACATTCCAGATAAGTGGAATATTCGGAAAACCGAATGTACGAAACATCGATGAATTGAACATACGGGAAAACGATGTTCCCGTGAGTATTCGCAAAATGCGAGGGTTACTCAATGTTAAATGACTACCGTTTCTGAAAAGTAGAATAACCTGTATATCCGATGGTACGAGCGTTCAAAAACCGTACAGATAGAAGCCCCAACCTAGAATTCGGAGAAGAAAGAATTCCAGAAACCTCCATCTGAATAGAATACTTCAGGATTCTTCAGTTGGAATTACTCAATGAATTCAATTTTTGAAAAATCAGTAATTGAGTTCACCTCGAATTCGCAATACAACAGATGAATCACGAAGATTGCTTAACATTATATATTTAGAAGACATGAGTAGCTGAAAATCCCAGATAAGTCGAATATTCGGAAACACGAATGTACGAAACATCGATGCGGTAAAACGAAGCTACCGTGAATATTCGCATAATGCGAGGGCTACTCATTGATAAATGACTACCGTTTCTGAAAAACAGAATAGTTTTATGTCCGATAGTCCGAACATTCGAAAACCATACCGATAGAATCCCAAACTAGAATTCGGAGAAGAAAGAATTCTAGAAACTTCCATCTAGATAGAATACTTTGGGAGTCTTCATCTGGAATCATCCAATGAACTCATTTTTCGAAGAATCAGTAATTTGATTCACCTCGAATTCACAACACAACAGATGAATCACGAAGATTGCCTAACATTATAGATTTAGAAGACTTGAGTAGCTGAACATTCCAGATAAGTGGAATATTCGGAAAACCGAATGTACGAAACATCGATGAATTGAACATACGGGAAAACGATGTTCCCGTGAGTATTCGCAAAATGCGAGGGTTACTCAATGTTAAATGACTACCGTTTCTGAAAAGTAGAATAACCTGTATATCCGATGGTACGAGCGTTCAAAAACCGTACAGATAGAAGCCCCAACCAGAATTCGGAGAAGAAAGAATTCTAGAAACCTCCATCTGAATAGAATACTTCAGGATTCTTCAGTTGGAATTACTCAATGAATTCAATTTTTGAAAAATCAGTAATTGAGTTCACCTCGAATTCGCAATACAACAGATGAATCACGAAGATTGCTTAACATTATAGATTTAGAAGACTTGAGTAGCTGAACATCCCAGATAAGTGGAATATTCGGAAAACCGAATGTACGAAACCTCGATGCGGGAAAACGAAGCTACCGTGAATATTCGCATAATGCGAGGGCTACTCATTGATAAATGACTACCGTTTCTGAAAAGCAGAATAGTTTTATGTCCGATAGTCCGAACATTCGAAAACCATACCGATAGAATCCCCAACCTAGAATTCGGAGAAGAAAGAATTCTAGAAACCTCCATCTGAATAGAATACTTCAGGATTCTCCAGTTGGAATTACTCAATGAACTCAATTTTCGAAAAATCAGTAATTTGATTCACCTCGAATTCACAATACAACAGATGAATCACGAAGATTGCCTAACATTATAGATTTAGAAGACTTGAGTAGCTGAACATCGCAGATAAGTGGAATATTCGGAAAACCGAATGTACGAAACATCGATGAATTGAACATACGGGAAAACGATGTTCCGTGAGTATTCGCAAAATGCGAGGGTTACTCAATGTTAAATGACTACCGTTTCTGAAAAGTAGAATAACCTGTATATCCGATGGTACGAGCGTTCAAAACCGTACAGATAGAAGCCCCAACCTAGAATTCGGAGAAGAAAGAACTCTAGAAACCTCCATCTGAATAGAATACTTCAGGATTCTCCAGTTGGAATTACTCAATGAACTCAATTTTCGAAAAATCAGTAATTTGATTCACCTCGAATTCACAATACAACAGATGAATCACGAAGGTTGCCTAACATTTTAGATTTAGAAGACTTGAGTAGCTGAACATCGCAGATAAGTGGAATATTCGGAAAACCGAATGTACGAAACATCGATGAATTGAACATACGGGAAAACGATGTTCCCGTGAGTATTCGCAAAATGCGAGGGTTACTCAATGTTGAATGACTACCGTTTCTGAAAAGTAGAATAACCTGTATATCCGATGGTACGAGCGTTCAAAAACCGTACAGATAGAAGCCCCAACCTAGAATTCGGAGAAGAAAGAACTCTAGAAACCTCCATCTGAATAGAATACTTCAGGATTCTCCAGTTGGAATTACTCAATGAACTCAATTTTCGAAAAATCAGTAATTTGATTCACCTCGAATTCACAATACAACAGATGAATCACGAAGGTTGCCTAACATTTTAGATTTAGAAGACTTGAGTAGCTGAACATCGCAGATAAGTGGAATATTCGGAAAACCGAATGTACGAAACATCGATGAATTGAACATACGGAAAACGATGTTTCCGTGAGTATTCGCAAAATGCGAGGGTTACTCAATGTTAAATGACTACCGTTTCTGAAAAGTAGAATAACCTGTATATCCGATGGTAGAAGCGTTCAAAAACCGTACAGATAGAAGCCCCAACCAGAATTCGGAGAAGAAAGAATTCTAGAAACCTCCATCTGAATAGAATACTTCAGGATTTCTCCCGTTGGGATCACTCAATGAACTCAATTTTCGAAAAATCAGTAATTGAGTTCACCTCGAATTCACAACACAACAGATGAATCACGAAGATTGCCTAACATTATAGATTTAGAAGACTTGAGTAGCTGAACATTCCAGATAAGTGGAATATTCGGAAAACCGAATGTACGAAACATCGATGAATTGAACATACGGGAAAACGATGTTTCCGTGAGTATTCGCAAAATGCGAGGGTTACTCAATGTTAAATGACTACCGTTTCTGAAAAGTAGAATAACCTGTATATCCGATGGTAGAAGCGTTCAAAAACCGTACAGATAGAAGCCCCAACCAGAATTCGGAGAAGAAAGAATTCTAGAAACCTCCATCTGAATAGAATACTTCAGGATTCTCCGGTTGGAATTACTCAATGAACTCAATTTTCGAAAAATCAGTAATTTGATTCACCTCGAACTCACAATACAACAGATGAATCACGAAGATTGCCTAACATTATAGATTTAGAAGACTTGAGTAGCTGAACATCGCAGATAAGTGGAATATTCGGAAAACCGAATGTACGAAACATCGATGAATTGAACATACGGGAAAACGATGTTCCCGTGAGTATTCGCAAAATGCGAGGGTTACTCAATGTTAAATGACTACCGTTTCTGAAAAGTAGAATAACCTGTATATCCGATGGTACGAGCGTTCAAAAACCGTACAGATAGAAGCCCCAACCTAGAATTCGGAGAAGAAAGAGTTCTAGAAACCTCCATCTGAATAGAATACTTCAGGATTCTCCAGTTGGAATTACTCAATGAACTCAATTTTCGAAAAATCAGTAATTTGATTCACCTCGAATTCACAATACAACAGATGAATCACGAAGATTGCCTAACATTATAGATTTAGAAGACTTGAGTAGCTGAACATCGCAGATAAGTGGAATATTCGGAAAACCGAATGTACGAAACATCGATGAATTGAACATACGGGAAAACGATGTTCCCGTGAGTATTCGCAAAATGCGAGGGTTACTCAATGTTGAATGACTACCGTTTCTGAAAAGTAGAATAACCTGTATATCCGATGGTACGAGCGTTCAAAAACCGTACAGATAGAAGCCCCAACCTAGAATTCGGAGAAGAAAGAACTCTAGAAACCTCCATCTGAATAGAATACTTCAGGATTCTTCAGTTGGAATTACTCAATGAATTCAATTTTTGAAAAATCAGTAATTGAGTTCACCTCGAATTCACAATACAACAGATGAATCACGAAGATTGCCTAACATTATAGATTTAGAAGACTTGAGTAGCTGAACATCGCAGATAAGTGGAATATTCGGAAAACCGAATGTACGAAACATCGATGAATTGAACATACGGGAAAACGATGTTCCCGTGAGTATTCGCAAAATGCGAGGGTTACTCAATGTTAAATGACTACCGACTCTGAAAAGGAGAATAAGCTGTACAGCCGATGGTACGACCGCTTCAAACCCGTACAGTTAGATACCCCATCCTAGAATTCGGAGAAGAAACAATTCTAGAAACCTCCATCTGAATAGAATACTTAAGGATTCTTCAGTTGGAATTACTCAATGAATTCAATTTTTGAAAAATCAGTAATTGAGTTCACCTCGAATTCGCAATACAACAGATGAATCACGAAGATTGCTTAACATTATAGATTTAGAAGACTTGAGTAGCTGAACATCGCAGATAAGTGGAATATTCGGAAAACCGAATGTACGAAACATCGATGAATTGAACATACGGGAAAACGATGTTCCCGTGAGTATTCGCAAAATGCGAGGGTTACTCAATGTTGAATGACTACCGTTTCTGAAAAGTAGAATAACCTGTATATCCGATGGTACGAGCGTTCAAAAACCGTACAGATAGAAGCCCCAACCTAGAATTCGGAGAAGAAAGAACTCTAGAAACCTCCATCTGAATAGAATACTTCAGGATTCTTCAGTTGGAATTACTCAATGAATTCAATTTTTGAAAAATCAGTAATTGAGTTCACCTCGAATTCACAATACAACAGATGAATCACGAAGATTGCCTAACATTATAGATTTAGAAGACTTGAGTAGCTGAACATCGCAGATAAGTGGAATATTCGGAAAACCGAATGTACGAAACATCGATGAATTGAACATACGGGAAAACGATGTTCCCGTGAGTATTCGCAAAATGCGAGGGTTACTCAATGTTAAATGACTACCGTTTCTGAAAAGTAGAATAACCTGTATATCCGATGGTACGAGCGTTCAAAAACCGTACAGATAGAAGCCCCAACCAGAATTCGGAGAAGAAAGAATTCTAGAAACCTCCATCTGAATAGAATACTTCAGGATTCTCCAGTTGGAATTACTCAATGAACTCAATTTTCGAAAAATCAGTAATTTGATTCACCTCGAATTCACAATACAACAGATGAATCACGAAGATTGCCTAACATTATAGATTTAGAAGACTTGAGTAGCTGAACATCGCAGATAAGTGGAATATTCGGAAAACCGAATGTACGAAACATCGATGAATTGAACATACGGGAAAACGATGTTCCCGTGAGTATTCGCAAAATGCGAGGGTTACTCAATGTTGAATGACTACCGTTTCTGAAAAGTAGAATAACCTGTATATCCGATGGTACGAGCGTTCAAAAACCGTACAGATAGAAGCCCCAACCAGAATTCGGAGAAGAAAGAATTCTAGAAACCTCCATCTGAATAGAATACTTCAGGATTCTTCAGTTGGAATTACTCAATGAATTCAATTTTTGAAAAATCAGTAATTGAGTTCACCTCGAATTCGCAATACAACAGATGAATCACGAAGATTGCTTAACATTATAGATTTAGAAGACTTGAGTAGCTGAACATCCCAGATAAGTGGAATATTCGGAAAACCGAATGTACGAAACATCGATGAATTGAACATACGGGAAAACGATGTTCCCGTGAGTATTCGCAAAATGCGAGGGTTACTCATTGTCAAATGACTACCGTTTCTGAAAAGCAGAATAGTCTGTATGTCCGATAGTCCGAACATTCGAAAACCATACCGATAAAATCCCCAACCTAGAATTCGGAGAAGAGAATTCTAGAAACCTCCACCTGAATAGAATACTTCAGAATCTCTTTAATTGGAATCACTCAATGAACTCAATTTTCGAAAAATCAGTAATTGAGTTCACCTCGAATTCGCAATACAACAGATGAATCACGAAGATTGCTTAACATTATAGATTAAGAAGACATGAGTAGCTAAAAATCCCAGATAAGTCGAATATTCGGAAAACCGAGTGTACGAAACCTCGATGCGGGAAAACGAAGCTACCGTGAATATTCGCATAATGCGAGGGCTACTCATTGATAAATGACTACCGTTTCTGAAAAACAGAATAGTTTTATGTCCGATAGTCCGAACATTCAAAAACCATATCGATAGAATCCCAAACTAGAATTCGGAGAAGAAAGAATTCTAGAAACCTCCATCTAGATAGAATACTTTAGGAGTCTTTATCTGGAATCATCCAATGAACTGAATGTCCGAAAAATCAGTAATTGAGTTCACCTCGAATTTACAATACAATCGATGAATCACGAAGATTGCTTAACATTATAGATTTAGAAGACTTGAGTAGCTGAACATCCCAGATAAAAGGAATATTCGGAGAACCGAATGTACGAAACAACGATGAATTGAATATACGGGAAAACGATGTTCCCGTGAGTGTTCGCAAAATGCGAGGGTTACTTATTGTCGAATGACTACCGTTTCTGAAGAGCAGAATAATTTGTATATCCGATGGTACGAGCGTTCAAAAACCGTACAGATAGAAGCCCCAACCTAGAATTCGGAGAAGAAAGAGTTCTAGAAACCTCCATCTGAATAGAATACTTCAGGATTCTTCAGTTGGAATTACTCAATGAACTCAATTTTCGAAAAATCAGTAATTTGATTCACCTCGAATTCACAATACAACAGATGAATCACGAAGATTGCCTAACATTATAGATTTAGAAGACTTGAGTAGCTGAACATCCCAGATAAGTGGAATATTCGGAAAACCGAATGTACGAAACATCGATGAATTGAACATACGGGAAAACGATGTTCCCGTGAGTATTCGCAAAATGCGAGGGTTACTCAATGTTAAATGACTACCGTTTCTGAAAAGTAGAATAACCTGTATATCCGATGATACGAGCGTTCAAAAACCGTACAGATAGAATCCCCAAACTAGAATTCGGAGAAGAAGGAATTCTAGAAACCTACATCTGCATAGAATACTTTGGGAGTCCTTTATTTGGAATCATGCAATGAAGTGAATGTTCGAAAAATCATTAAATGGATTCACCTTGAATTTACAATACAATAGATGAATCATAAAAATTTCCACATTCTAGATTTAGACTACATGAGTAGTTGAAATTCCCCGATAAGCCAAATATTCGGAAAACCGAATATACTAAACCTTGATGAACATAAGGGAAAACGAAGCTCCCTTGGATACTCGCGAAATGCGAGGGTTACACATTTGTAATCAGCAAGTAGACTGAATATTTGAACAATCAAGTAATTTAATCCTCCTTTAATACACAATGCTCAAGTCGAATGACCGCAGATTGTCAACGTTTCTAGAATTCGGAGACATGGGTTGTTGGAAATTCCCGAAATGCCGATTACTCGGTAATCGATTATGATGAACTTCTCTATGGGTCGAATATTCGGGATATTGAAGAAATGAAGCTGCCGGGAATATACGGATAACGGGTAAATTC
This sequence comes from Aplectana chamaeleonis, assembly GCA_029168955.1. Classification (NCBI taxonomy): domain Eukaryota; kingdom Metazoa; phylum Nematoda; class Chromadorea; order Rhabditida; family Cosmocercidae; genus Aplectana; species Aplectana chamaeleonis. The sequence continues at coordinate 76,483 of JAPDOI010000692.1, read as the reverse complement.
TCTGAAAATATTTTGAAAAGCCGAATAATTAAGGTTTTTCAATGGGCCGAATGTTGGGAAAGCAATAATTCTGAATCCCCAACTGAGTATCTGGAGATGAAGATTTGAATCCTCAATTGAGTACAACATTTGTGTATTTCCACATTATCAATAAGAAAGAAAATATGATATACGAGAAATCGATTGATCGAAATTCTCTCTACTGTTCTTCAGTTCGAATGACCAAGGTTCGCGAACGAGTTCAGTATCGCACTCGCTCGCAAACCTTAATGTTGAGAATCCGCGATCAACTTCAGCTGCGTTCAGCTCGATATTTCAGAAGTGGGGGTTTGGCAGAGGTATGAGACCTTCATCTTTCCATGTAGGTAGGAGCCTCATGTGGACTGCGTGTGTAATCCTCGTCCTATCTGTGGGCAAATTCTTAATGAGGGCAGGTTTGACGAAGAACTGCGTTCTCAAAACTTTCAGAGAAATCCTCGGAAATCTACAGAAATTACCCTTATGAATTAGATTCTGGCCATTTTCTAGCAGCTGACTAGCGAGGATGAGAGGACATAATGTTTCTTCGTAATGATAAAAAACAAACTCATCTCATGAGCTCTGCTTTAGAAGCAGATACTCCTTTTGATGGTCAATTTTTCGCCAATATGCTGGTTCAGAGTACTTCCAGGCTCTTATTCTCTACCAACCTGTCAGTTTCCACACTCATCAAATACAAATACACACTGGAATCGCTTTGAACATTCCGGCGGGTTGATGAAAAACACCACCCCTGGTTGATTCTTTCGTGTTCATTCACCTTTGGCGGGTTTTTTCCACAAATAATACAAGACTTGGAATTTCAATTACCATTTATGCCAAAAAACGGCGAGAAACGATCGAAGACCGTTTTTTAAATCAGAATAAATCCGCTTTTATCCACAGCTGACAGTTGATAGCGGAGGCATTGGCTTCTGGGCAGAAATGTGATCTCTTATTCAATTCAGGCGGTCTCCCATTTAACGGTGCCTTTTCTCTTGTCGAATGGTTGTTCTTTTGAGATTCTGTCACTGCTGGAATGCCGACTGCAGGTTTGGGAAAGAAATGAGCGAGCTGGCTACTCAGGATTACTTTGGTAGGCCCAGCTGGATCCGTGGTGGGACTTGGGGTTCTGATTCATACTGGGGCCTACGGGCTGTCATACCAATCTTTCAAAGCGGGTATGCCGCCTTTTTGGAATTGGTTATCCTCAACTGCTGGGCGGCCCTTTTTCTGTTAGGGGTGACCTGCACTTTGGGCTAGCAAGAAGTCCCCAGTCTATGAATCAGGGTGCAGCTCGCAATTCGAAAATTCAGGGGCAGCGCTCATTCCCGAAATTAGGGGCCATACACATTATGGGTTACCTTTCTAGTTTTGAACTACCTTACAACTCCAGCTTTTTTGTAGTTATCATTTCCCAGTTTTGCCCATTGTTCTATCATTACCGCTTGAAGCTTTCGTCATTGGCTCCAGGAAGTCCCTAACATGACGGGTAGCAAGTCCGCGCTGGATACTTCAAAGATGGTTGCGGCGACGAGATCTCAATAGCAAACTCATCGGAGTTCGTATGCTCTATAGGGACTCCAAGTTGAGTAACCTTCCCTCACACGCAGCACTCAGTACATTAGCGTGCGTTTCACGGCCAACCTCTGAAACCCTTCACTTCCCTCAGGTGGATCGATTTCCTCCATCTCGCATCGCGGAATGTTGGCTAATCAAAAACGGGGTGATCATTCATTGGTGTTTTGCGATTTCTCAGCTTGCCTCTACGCATAAGTTTCCACAGTACGCCCTCACTTTTCTCATAATGTTCCCGCCCCCATGTTACATTGTCTCCCTCTTGAGTATTGTTCAGCACTACTCCGCACTGCTGGTTTTCGTATTTATCGTTTTGTGAAAATAGTTTCTCACCTTGGCCTTCATAGAAAGTCACCGTATTTTTTAAGGTGAATGCAGAATTAAAGGGTAGCCAAATGCTACAATAGGCTGTTTATGTAGTGGCTACCGGGGCGAAACGGCGGCAGATACGTCTACCTCTTCAGGAAACGAGTTAGTTGAGCCATAGTTGAGCGAGTTGACCTCAATTCGGCACCTACAGACCACTTATTACAGGGTGTTCCATAATTAATGGCGCGCAGACATTGGAGTCTTTCGACCACCACAGTAGATTTGAAGAATAACGTCCGTGAGAATTGTTGCTGTATAAATAACAGTGGCTAGGTATGAAAATATTTGCCATTCGCTCGAATAGCGGGACTCGAATTCGCCTTAGAAAGGCGTTTTGGCCGTCACGGAGATGGTCACCTATCTCGCCCGAGGCTTTCTTGAGTACATCCTTCCATTAGGCCAATCTTGTCTGTCTGGATTCATAGACCTCACGCTGGATCGAGGACCACATCAAAAGTCTAGGAGATGCAGGTCCGGCAAGTAGAACAGTCCTTGTTCATTTGCGTTTAGACGCTAAGAAGCTCGCTTTGACACCACTCTCGAACGGATTTTACATTTTGTGCTTACGCATGGCCTGGTGTGAAGTACCGGGGTCTGCTGCCGAATTGAGAGGTTTACCAGCCATCTCTAGATAGTCTCCTGGATTGATTTTGTGTAAACATCTTTTGTGGTTTCCACGCCAGAATCCGAGACGAGCCGCTGATCTCAGCCACGTAAATGTTGCCTGTCAAAACCATCCCAGACGTCGTATTAGCTGGCATTCAAGCATTTTTTATTGCAAATGCTTCTAGTTGCAACCCAATCCTCTCCGGGGATTCTTTATTGGTTCACATCGAAGGCTTTCCCACCAGGAAAGACCATGGCGTGACGCTTGACAGGAGCTACCTGAGTTTTCGCTTTCATTCAGCTTGTTATGACCGGGGAGCAGGTTATCGTGCTTTAAATTGTATAAGCAGAGGCTGTTCTTCCTGACGAGTTTCCCTCATGGTTGTGAACCGAAAATTACGATCTTTAGCCATCCATCTCATCAATCGTTGGAGGTTACGGTTGAGTTGGGCACAAACACTCCTAATGCTGATAAAAACGGCGGTTGTATTTTGGATAGTTTTGAGCAAACTGGCGATGCGTCTCGTGGTGGGTCGAAAATTTTGCGGTGCTTGATGGCTTCGGGCTTTGGACTAGCCTTAGCCGTCCTGACTTGGAAATCGGTATTAGCAGAATAGTGACGAAAACACAGAGTTGAGACTCATATAAGCCCAAAAAACACATCAGCAAAGAATTGAGCATCAAAAACTCCAATGAAGTAGAAGCTAATTTGCGCGCCAATATTTCTGGAACACCCTGTAGGCACGCGAAGGTGTCTTCCTTCTAGCGGGGGAGTCTTTTCAAGATCCTCGCCTCCACAGCGATAGGAAAATGTGTTTTTCCGAACATGTTGAAATCAAATGACAGCCTGTTCTCAGGCGTAAGTTCTAGATATAATAGAGGATAATAGAGGATACTCATGAAAGAATAAGGGTTTTCTCCGAGCGTACAAAATCTATTCGAGATCTCTTGTGGGATCCGGCTCGGTAGAGTTCCACTTTTTCTTTGTTTTCATTTATTTCTGTTAGCTGCGTCTTCAGAGTGAGGCGTACTTCAACCATGACGGTTTTTACGCGATCGAGCCAGCGCATTCTAGGTCTACCTCGTGGCCTAACACCGGCCGGCTCTATCCTAAGGAGGGGGGGGGCACTCATAGAAATGAAAAGATTATACCAGAGTCACTCACAAGATCATTTCGTATCACCGTGATTGCAAATGTTTTTGTTCTAGATATTCTGTTGGGTCTTAGTTGAGAGTAGGGTTCAATTGTGGTGAGCGCGAAGCGCTCACCAGGATTTGGCTTTGATCTCTTCCCGCGCGGATGCCCTACAATGAGATCACCTATTCATACCGTCAACAGAGGTATGAGCTGTACACTATTCGACGCGCTGCAAGAAATTACATATGTGTGCAACTTTTCATCCCAACTGGTCCCCGCTTTCTAAAGTTATGACCTCTCAAAGTACGCAAAAATGTTCTCCACCACCGCCTCCGCCTCCGCCTCCGCCTCCGCCTCCGCCTCCGCCTCCACCTCCGTCCGTCGAAAACCATTTTTTTGGAAGGCGTAGACCAAATCGCTCGAAAATTTGTGACTAGAGGTAATCGGCCACGGGAATGACGAAAATAATTGTCAGAACTCACCATAATGACTTCTGGGCCCCTAACGGGCGTTTGAAACTCGGAAACCGGCCTCTCAAGAATAGTTTATGAAAATGGTGGGTTTTTCGTTATCAGTCATTGTTTTCTTAGACTTTATATAAACACCTTGCTCTCCAGGGTGGTGTACTTTGAATGTCCGGCTCGGAAGAGGACGCTGTGCGGGTTGATGTACTTGAACGCGGCGCGTATTCGTTCAAAGCGCACCATCGATAAGAAGGCGTCGCAGGATGTGCTGAAGTGTCGGTTGACTATGTGAGACCTCAGTAGGGGTGTGCAGGACGTCGTAGAATGTGGGCAGGGCCTCAGTAGGAGTATGCAGGACATCATCGAACGTGTGCAGTACCTCAGTAGGAGTGTGCAGGACATCATGGAACGTGTGCAGGACCCCAGTAGGGGTGTGCAGGACGTCGTAGAATGTGCAGGACCTCAGTAGGAGTGTGCAGGACATCATGGAACGTGTGCAGGACCCCAGTAGGGTGTGCAGGACGTCGTAGAATGTGTGCAGGACCTCAGTAGGAGTGGGCAGGACATCATGTAACGTGTGCAAGACCTCAGTAGGAGTGTGCAGGACATCATGGAACGTGTGCAAGACCTTAGTAGGAGTGTGCAGGACATCATGGGACCAGTGCAAGACCTCAGTAGGAGTGTGCAGGACATCATTGTACCTGCGCAGGACCTCAGTAGGAGTGTGCAGGACATCATGGAACGTGGAAGACCTCAGTAGAGTGTGCAGGACATCATGGAACGTGTGCAGGACCGTAGTAGGGGTGGGCAGGCCATCATGGGCCGTGTGCAAGACCTTAGTAGGAGTGGGCAGAACTTCATGGGCCGTGTGCAGCACCCCAGTAGGGGTGTGCAGGACGTCGTAGAATGTGTGCAGGAGCTTAGTAGGAGTGTGCAGGACATCATAGACTCTGTGCAGGACCCCAGTAGGGTGTGCAGGACCTCAGCAGGAGTGTGCAGGACATTATGGTACTGTGCAGGACCTCAGTAGGAGTGTGCAGGACATCATGGGCCTGTGCAGGACTCCAGTAGGGGTGTGCAGGTCGTCGTAGAATGTGTAGGACCTCAGTAGGAGTGTGCAGGACCTTAGTAGGGAGTGCAGGACATCATGGACCCTGTGCAGGACTCCCAGTAGGAGTGTGCAGGACATCATGGGACCTGTGCAGGACCCCAGGGTGTGCAGGACCTCAGTAGGAGTGTGCAGGACATTATGGGACTCCGCAGGACCCCAGTATGGGTGTGCAGGACGTCGTCGAATTGTGCAGGACCTCAGCAGGGAGTGTGCAGGACCTCAGTAGGAGTGTGCAAGACATCATGGGACCTGTGCAGGACCCCAGTAGGGGTGTGCAGGACCTCAGTAGGAGTCTGCAGGACATTATGGAACGTGCAAGACCTTAGTAGGAGTGTGCAGGGACATCATGGGACCTGTGCAGGACCCCAGTAGGGGTGTGCAGGACGTCGTAGAATGTGTGCAGAACCTCAGTGGGAGTGTGCAGGACCTTAGTAGGAGTATGCAGGAACATCATGGGACATGTGCAGGACCCCAGTAGGGGTGTGCAGGACGTCGTGGAATGTGTGCAGGACCTCAGTAGGAGTGTGCAGGACCTTAGTAGAGTGTGCAGGACATCATGGGACCTGTGCAGGACCCCAGAAGGTGCAGGACGTCGTAGAATGTGTGCAGAACCTCAGTAGGAGTGTGCAGGACATCATGGGACCTGTGCAGGACCCCAGAAGGGGTGTGCAGGACGTCGTAGAATGTGTGCAGAACCTCAGTAGGAGTGTGCAGGACATCATGTGACCTGTGCGGGACCCCAGTAGGGTGTGCAGGACGTCGTGAGAATGTGTGCAGAACCTCAGTAGGAGTGTGCAGGACATCATGGGACCTGTGCAGGACCCCAGTAGGGAGTGTGCAGGACGTCGTAGAATGTGCAGAACCTCAGTAGGAGTGTGCAGGACATCATGGGACCTGTGCAGGACCCTCAGTAGGAGTGTGCAGGACGTCGTAGAATGTGTGCAGAACCTCAGTAGGAGTTTGCAGGACATCATGGGACTCTGTGTAGGACCCCAGTAGGGGTGTGCAGGACGTCGTAGAATGTGTGCAGAACTCCTCAGTAGTAGTGTGCAGGACATCATGGGACCTGTGCAGGACCCCAGTAGGGGTGAGCAGGACGTCGTAGAATGTGTGCAGGACCTTAGTAGGAGTGTGCAGGACATCATGAAACGTGTGCAACACCCCTGTAAGGATGAGCAGGACTTCATGGAATGTGTGCAGGACATCAGTAGGAGTGTGCAGGACATCATGAAGCGTGTGCAGGACCCCAGTAGGGATTAGCAGGACGTCATGGAATGTGTGTAGGACCTTAGTAAAATTGTAGCAGGACATCATAGAACGTGTGCAGGACCCCAATAGGGGTGTGCAGGACATCAAGGAATGTGTGCAGGACCTAGTAGGAGTGTGCAGGACATCATGAAACGTGTGCAAGACCCTGTAAGGATGAGCAGAACTTCGTGGAATGTGTGCAGAACATCAGTAGGGAGTGTGCAGGACATCATGAAACGTGTGCAAGACCCTGTAAGGGATGAGCAGGACTTCATGGAATGTGTGCTGGATCTCAGTAGGAGTGTGCAGGACCTCAGTTTAATCGCTCAGGACACCGTTTGCAAGCCAGGCATCCGAATCTACAAGAACGATAGTTAAGTCCGCCAGAACAGGGCTACCGTAATCTCACTCGAGTTAGCTCTAAAATTTTTCTAAGTTCTGACTCTGAATTCGCTTCATCTTCCCTACAGGTGGTGATGTTTTCCTGCTTTGTAGTCCATGCAGATCCTCAACTGCTGATTCTGGAGCAGGACGGTGTGTGAATCAAGACACACCCGCTCTTCACTTCTTTTATACTTTACCCTTGGTCAATTTTGTGTCATCCAATTTGTTTACGAGAGCCGAATAACATTATTCCTAAGATTACGGTAGCCCTCTTCTGGCGCACTTAAAGGCAGTGTTCACGACAAATCTCGTTCTCGAGGTCTCGGTGTGAAACTCAAGTTGGCAGGTGCTGTAGAGGATAGGGTCTAAGAAGGCAACGAAAACTGGCCAGAAATGAATACAAACGGCTTTGAAAGCTCTCCCGATGCGCCTACCTATCCCGGTCCGCCCCCGATCGGACGAGCTTGTGGCGCCGCACGCGTTTCGATGGCAAATTGCCAAGCAACTCTGCCGCAATTAGCATTACCGATTCGCGCAGATTTCGCGATTAGCGCGCGCTCGACGAAATCGGCCGGGCCCATGATTTGCGTGCACGCCCTGACTTAACAATCCGTTTTTTTGACTTATTCTGTACGTTTTTCTTCGCTGTTTCTTCACTATTAGTTACCTCACGACAAAACAATCACATTTTTGGGTCGAACTCGAGTCCGATATTCATCGTGAACACTGCCTTTAACTATCGTTCCTTTTCCCAAACAGACATATGGGCTGGCGCAGACGAGCCACATCAGCATGAACCGGTGAAGTTTGGCTAGAGCGGCTGACCCTGGGTATATCCTAGACGTGGTGGGGCCACCCAAGATTTACTCATAGAAATGATGAAAACTCTGATATAAGAGGCTGATACTGCGCTATCAATCATTGTTTTTATTAGAGCTCTGCGGAAATACTTCGACTGGTAGCCTCACCAATTAGCCGTTCATTTCATTTCTGTCTTGAATGGTGCGTGCCCCCGTCTAGAATAGTGCCTAGAACCTGTACAATTGGGTCATTTTGAAGCTCATTTCTTCATTTTTCGACTTTTAAATTCAAAAAGTATATGCCTTGCATCTATTTGTAGGAAGCCAAGCGTTGCAACAATTATCTTGCAGTCTTAGCAACTGGAGCGGTTGTCTCCTCATTTCTACCACTATGTTTTCGAAAAACAACAACTTGACTTTTAGAGATTGACGATGTTTTAGAAGGGAAACCCTTGAAAAAGTTGTGAAATTTCTGAAAGTTGGGCTCCGCAGAAAAGGTCAAGGATTTGGCATTGCTCTAAAATGTAGTGAAATTGTTTCATTAGATTTGGCTATCGAACAGATTTTCTAAATGTAGTGAAATAGTTGAATCGATTTGGCTGTTGTTGGTATATGAAGATAACATAATCATTAAATGTAGTGAAATTGTTGCAAACGGATTTGGCAGGAGCTCTATGAATTATCACAGTCAAATCACGCGTCAGAAGGGGTTTTTCTTGGAGCGCATATTGAACCAAATGAGAACAAGAATAAGTCTAGCAGCAAAAACGTTTCCATACAATGTCAATCGTGAAAGCGTTGAGGACACAAAGACATAGCGTCAGTAGCTAAAAAATTGTGTTGGATTTCGTTTACGTGATTTTTATCTACATAATCGGTGAGGAAAGAGGGAATGTCGAATACCTTAGTGGGAGCTACACTGAAAAGGCAGAATAACATTCGAAAACCTTATTTCTAGCCCATAAGGCCACGTTTCGTTCAGCATTGTTGACTGAGGTTTATTGTGGTGAGCGCGAAGCGCTCACCAGGATTTGGCTTTGATCTCTTCCCGCGCGGATGCCCTACAATGAGATCACCTATTCATACCGTCAACAGAGGTATGAGCTGTACACTATTCGACGCGCTGCAAGAAATTACATATGTGTGCAACTTTTCATCCCAACTGGTCCCCGCTTTCAAAGTTATGACCTCTCAAAGTACGCAAAACGTTCTTCCACCACCGCCTCCGCCTCCGCCTCTCCGCTCTCCGCCACCGCCTCCGCCTCCGCCTCCACACTCCGTCCGTCGAAAACCATTTTTTTGGAAGGCGTTAACCAAATCGCTCGAAAAATTGTGACTAGAGGTAATCGGCCACGGAATGACGAAAATAATTGTCAGAACTCACCATAATGACTTCTGCCCTAACGGGCGTTTGAAACTCGGAAACCGGCCTCTCAAGATTAGTTTATAAAAATGACGGGTTTCGTTATCAGTCATTGTTTTCTTAGAGACTCCATATAAATACCTTGCTCTCTAGGGTGGTGTACTCTAAACGTCCGGCTTGGAAACAGGACGCTATGCGGAAGGGTTGTTTTGAGCGTGGCGCGTGTTTGTACCATGCGCACCAAAGATAAGAAGTCGTCGCAGGGTGTGCTGAAGTGTCGGTTGACTATGCGAGACCGCAGTAGGAGTATGCAGGACGTCGTGGAACTACAGCAACCCCTCAGTAGGGGTGTGCAGGACGCCGTAGAATGTGCAGGACCTCAGTAGGGTGTGCAGGACCTTAGTAGGAGTGTGCAGGACATCATGGGACCTGTGCAGGACCCCAGTAGGGTGTGCAGGACGTCGTAGAATGTGTGCAGGACCTCAGTAGGAGTGTGCAGGACCTTAGTAGGACTGTGCAGGACATCATGGGACCTGTGCAGGACCTCAGTAGAGGTGTGCAGTGAACTATGTCAACGAATATTCCGCCGAATAACAGAATAACCGAATATTCAGATTATTCGATTATTCGGCCGAATAAACGAATAATTTCAGAAAAAATAAGAAGCAGAGTCTCCGGTACATGTCCATTTTAGGGTCCAGAGGTGAAATGTCTCCAACCAAACTGGGTGCTATCTAGCGGGAAAGCTACTGGGTGCGCACTTCGCCCGCCCATTTTATCGTGCCGCACTAAATTTGAGCACCTACCGGGTTTCTCCTCGCATATCAAGAGTGATTGCCGAATATTCGTTTGATATACTCCAGTGTGCAGGACCTCAGTAGGGTGTGCAGGACATTTTGGGACCTGTGCAGGACCCCAGTAAGGGAGTGTGCAGGACGTCGTAGAATGTGTGCAGGACCTCAGTGGGAGTGTGCAGGACCTTAGTAGGGTGTGCCCAGGACATCATGGGACCTGTGCAGGACCCCAGTAGTGTGCAGGACCTCAGTAGGAGTGTGCATGACATTATGGGACCTGTACAGGACCCTGCAGGAGTGCGCAGGATCATGGAACGTGTGCAGGACCCCAGTAGGGGTGTGCAGGACGTCGTAGAGATGTGTGCAGGACCTCAGTAGGAGTGTGCAGGACCTTAGTAGGAGTGTGCAGGACATCATGGGACCTGTGCAGGACCCCAGTAGAGTGTGCAGGACATCAGTAGGAGTGTGCAGGACATCGTAGAATGTGTGCAGAACATCAGTAGGACTGTGCAGGACATCATGGGACCTGTGCAGGACCCCAGTAGGGGTGTGCAGGACGTCGTAGAATGTGTGCACAACCTTAGAGGAGTGTGCAGGACATCATGAAACATGTGCAAGACCCTGTAAGGATGAACAGGACTTCATGGAATGTGTGCAGGACATCAGTAGGAGTGTGCAGGACATCATGAAGCGTGTGCAGGACCCCAGTAGGGATGAGCAGGACGTCATGGAATGTGTAGCAGGACCTTAGTAAAAATTACACAGGACATCATAGAGACGTGTGCAGGACCCCAATAGGGAGTGTGCAGGACATCATGGAATGTGTGCAGGACCTTCAGCAGGAGTGTGCAGGACATCATGAAACGTGTGCAAGACCCTGTAAGGATGAGCAGGACTTCATGGAATGTGCAGGACATCAGTAGGAGTGTGCAGCACATCATGAAGCGTGTGCAGGACCCCAGTAGGGATGAGCAGGACGTCATGGAATGTGTGTGGGACGCCAGTAAAATTACACAGGACATCATGGAACGTGTGCAGGACCCCAATAGGGTGTGCAGGACATCATGGAATGTGTGCAGGACCTTAGTAGGGAGTGTGCAGGACATCATGAAGCGTGTGCAGGACATCATGGAATGTGTGCAGGACCTTAGTAGGAGTGTGCAGGACATCATGAAACGTGTGCAAGACCCTGTAAGGATGATCAGAACTTCGTGGAATGTTGTGCAGGACATCAGTAGGAGTGTGCAGGACATCATGAAACGTGTGCAAGACCCCTGTAAGAGATGAGCAGGACTTCATGGAATGTGTGGTGGATCTCAGTAGGGGTGTGCAGGACCTCAGTTCAATGTTCAGGACACCGTATGCAAGCCAGGCCTCCAGATCTACAGAACGATAGTTAAGTCCGCCAGAACAGGGCTACCGTAATCTCACTCGAGTTGGCTCTAAAATTTTCTAAGTTCTGACTCCGAATTCAACTTCATCTTCCCTACAGGTGGTGATGTTTTCCTGCTTTTTAGTCCAGGCAGATCCTCAACTGCTGACCCCTAGAGAAGGACGGTGTGTGAATCAAGACACACCGCTCTTCACTTTTTATACTTTATCATTGATCAATTGGGTATCATCAAATTTGTTTGACCTACTGACGCGTGATTTGACTGTGATAATTCATAGAGCTCCTGCCAAATTCGTTTGCAACAATTTCACTACATTTAATGATTATGTTATCTGCATATAGTATCATCACAGCCAAATCAATTCGACAATTTCACTACATTTGAAAAATCAAGTTGAGAGCCCAATCCAATAAAACAATTTCACGACATTTAAAGGCAGTGGTCGCGATCAAATATGCTTGTCGTCTTTTTCTCTCTAAACCCTTTTCTAGGTCTCGAGTAGTAGGACCTATAAGAAAAATCGCTTGAAACCACTGTTTTGGGACAAATTTGAAGCCTTAACTTTCTTGTCTTTTGATGGTGGACGAGCCCACTCCACATCATCGGCATCGATGACCTCTTAGATCAAGAACATCAGCTGGCTTGAACTTGAATTTCAATCAATGAACTTTCGGATTTATGTACACATCTAGTCAAAAACATTGACTGAAGTGATGCTTTAATTGTTCAACTGTTTTTATTTGATACATTTGCATTTATTTCTCTCTCTCTGAATGTCGAGGATTTTTCACTGACTGCGATCTTTTCGTCATCGCTGTGCACGTGTGCACGAACTGGCATCTTTGGGCCCTAGAAACTCTAATTCTGGTCCGTTTTTCACCGCTCTACCTTCATAGTTTTTCAGCTGTTTTTGATCTAAGCTGATTTTTGTAGTTTTTTCTATAACGTTTTTCATCGTGACCACTGCCTTTAAGAGCAATGCCAAATCCTTGACCTTTTCTGCGGAGCCCAACTTTCAGAAATTATTTTTTCTTTTTGTCTTCATTCGCTCGCCAGAGGACCTTCTGACGCGTGATTTGACTGTGATAATTCATAGAGCTCCTGCCAAATCCGTTTGCAACAATTTCACTACATTTAATGATTATGTTATCTTCATATACCAACAACAGCCAAATCGATTCAACTATTTCACTACATTTAGAAAATCTGTTCGATAGCCAAATCTAATGAAACAATTTCACTACATTTTAGAGCAATGCCAAATCCTTGACCTTTTCTGCGGAGCCCAACTTTCAGAAATTTCTTTTCTGACTTGAATCCTGAGTGGCCCCAACTCCTTAGGATAGAGCCCACCGGCCACCTCCATGCTGAGTGCAGTTTCTGCCGCGGAGATAACATCTTTTTTGTAGAACATGTTCACAACATCTTCATCTTGCCAGGTATTGGTGCAACTCCGAAGGTAGCACGAACAGTATCGTGTGTGACCAAGTTCCCCCAGAGTGATAACCAATGACCATGGGAGCATTCTCATCTCCATGGCACGCAAGGACAGTTCGACAGTTTCAACAGTCGGCCAGCATTCTTTAACGTGGAGCGCGACTGGTCGCACTAAAACCTTGTAAATGTTTGATTCGAGCCGGAGTGGGATCTTCCTGGATCACGCCCGTAGTTGCTCTTCATTTGATCCAAGCGGCCTTCACGCGTGCTTGAGCTTCCGCTGACACATCGTCTGTCAAGGTGGTAGTTGAGGTGATATATTTGAAGCAGTCCGCTTTATTGATGCCCGTGTCATGAGTTTTGATTGTTTCTTCGTCTACTTGACGGCTCAATCAAAATCCGACGGCCGTGCTCTGGCGAAATCCACAGACGACATCGTGATGTGATACGAAAAGTTTCCAGCGTCACCACGTGGAGGAACGAGCATCACCGCCGGTAGTATTCCACTATGTAGGAAAGAGAACTTATGGGCGCTATAAAAGTTTTAACTCGAAAAAAGTTAACTTCTACTTGCAGGCTTCTGATACGTGAATGGCGGTTTACTTAGTTTTGGGATAATTACAACTCAGCTGTTTAGAAATGCCCCAGAGCTCAATTGATAAGTCACTTATGCAGCGGAATGATACGACAAATTTGAGGTTACATAGTTCTGAGGGCGAACAATTGAATTATCATTCCACTGTGGGCATTTCTCTAAGGCCCCTGTCATAGTCGGTGGATCTACTGAGTCCCACCCGGTCGATACGCGTCGAATTCGTGGAAAACGGGTGGAAAAAAATCAACCCACTGAGTCCGACTGCGACCGTCTGATGCCCACCGCAATCCCCCCGGTCGATACTGGTATTTCTCATGCGTACAGGGGCGGGGCCAATGCACCGACTGAGTCCGACTGAGTCCCACTGAGTCCCACTGAGTCCCACTGAGTCCCACCCGGTCGATATAGGTATTTTTCACGTGATTTGGGTGCATTTTTTTCGGCCGACTGCGACCTGCCGAGCCCCGCCGCATCTCGACTCTCATCGTCTGCGCTCTGCCCCACGTGCTGCTGATACGGAAATCAGATTCAGACATGTTGAGAACAAGAAAAATCAGCCACCAAACACGTTCCGATTCATAGCTGAGGTGATAATCGTCACTATCAATTGCGTGTTTCGCAGAGGAGCTGGTTGGTGCTGGGGGCAACCGGACTCAGTGGGACTCAGCAGGTTTTTCCACCTCGGACTCATCCGGACTCAGTAGGACTCAGTCGGACTCAGCAGGTTTTTCGACCGAGTCTGACTGGGGCCTAAAGCGCCCCAAGCTGTTTCACAACTGGAGCGTGTTACTAAGCGAGGAGACAGTCAGACGAGCAAGAAGAGGAAGGGATAGTATCCTCAAAGTTGGGATCTCACATCGATGTGTTTTTGGTAAAACGGCACAGCAACACAGTTTCCTGTTCAGGTTGTGATGGAACTGATCTCGTTATGTAGGACAGGGCGGGATTGTGCGATTTCACAGCCATGATTTGCTTGGTATAGAAGAATCCTTCGTCGAATCAGTTCCGAACGAAAAAAATTGGTCATATGGGTACATTTGAAGTTCTAATTTGAACTGCCAGTTGACTGGTGTTGCTACCGGACAATATGGATGATTCCTGTGTTCTATTGGCTTCGGAAGATCGCTAACTGGCCATTTCGTTTTTGTTTTTGAAGTCGCGCTTCACTGAATAGAGAGAGATACTGAACACTGGAATTAGAGCGTTCTGGTCAGACTGATGTTCTGCACACTTTTCCAATTGAGCGTCGAGCTTACAGCTAAAATTAGTTGGATTCGCTGCTGGTCTCATTTCATCCTGGGTACGACTCTCTTGAATCGGAAGAGTATTGTGAGAAGCGGGATACATTGCAGTGGCTCAGGCATTCGGTAGTCTTAGAAAAAATACTCCTTGTTCTATGCTCGGAAACTTTGGGGGAAAAGTCTTGTCGACGTCAGAGCTGTTCAAAATCATCGTGGAACTTTATCCTAGTACCATACGAAAGCGGCTCGTCGAAGGTGTAGAGAGGGAAATGCGGGTTATTGGTGGCTATGGCTTCTGATTTCAGACTTCTGATATTTTTTTCTCCTCGGCGTATTGGACCTTTTTTTCTCTAGACAGGGGTAGAAGACGTGGCAGGCTGCTGCGGAATGAGAGCTTCAAGCAGGGATGAGCGAAATCTCGATATCCGTTAGTTTGTGCTTTTCTATTTCTCCGTGCCGAAAGGCGCCGCAATCGTGGAGAGGATAGGAAGGACCTCGAGATTTTTGCCGGGAACATACTTTCTGCGACTTGCCACAGCGACAGTGCATATTGGTTTTTGGTCGATAATGATGGTAAACATCGCGCATTGCTGGAGGAAGTATTAACCCGGCCTAACAGCTTTCATGGTTTCTCGATTCCCGATAGCACTCGACGTCCTGTTCCCAAATAGAAATGGTTGTTTAGTTTTCCAGATTACGATTCTCGAAATTGTGTTACGAATGTCTTGTCGTTCCTTATCCGTTGCTCTTATTAAGAGAGATTTAGGAGAGACGAAGTTATAGCATATTTTTGAGTGAACATTTTGCGTGGACTGAAAAACGTTTTGTGGCTTGAAGCACAATGTAGTTCAGCGCGATTACGTGGTTGTGAAAAGCTTATGCAGAATTTAAGAGCTTTCGTGTGGTAGAACCCGTCTTTTGCAAGTTGTAAAATGGATACCACAAGAAAAAAAGAGACGAGAAGAGAAAAAAAGAAAAAATCTTCTCACTTGATATCGATTGTTCTTATGGTATCCGATGTTGTTTCTTTTAGAATAGTTTCCTTGTTGTTTCTCTTCCAAATTTCTTGTGAGAGTTACTCGGAAAGTCTCCGCTTGTAGTTTTATACTTGAGCTCACCACGAGTCCTCCGCTGTTTCACTGCGTGAGATTTTCTCACGCGTCCAGGTGTAGAAACGTGTCTTACCGCAAACAGTTCTGACTTCGCGAAGTCAGAGTTAACATATGGGTCTTCGTCCAGAGAACGCTAGATATACCATAAAAGGCACAGTCCAAGCTCAAGCGTAAAATTCGTTTATATGGTCCGGCCGCTGTGTTTAGCAAAGCCAAATGCGGAGCCTCAACTTTTTAGAATGAGAAAACATTCGCTCCGCCTCCAAATCAGGATCTATTCTCTCCGCCCACTTCACGGTTTTCGATCGCGAGACGTGCAATGAATTTTGATGAAATTCTATGTTCTTCCGTTCGTTACCGGTTTAGCTTCATAATTTAGTTTGCTCTCGTGCGATGGCGGCGAATGGCAAGAAAAACAAGTCCGAGGCAACTCGTCCACGATGTTCTCGTTGTGCAAATACACAATTTCGAGGGGCCATAACACCGTTCGTAGTGGGCTCTGAGCGATTCTGGAGACATCATTGTGATGAGAGCGAAATTCTCTCCAAGACACGTAAGAGCACTGGAAAACGATTCCGAGGATGGGCTGTGCCTTTAATCTGTAGTAATCCACCCCCTGAGTTGATGAGCCGTCTTCTACTTGGTGATGTTCAAAATTTTTTTTCTAGAATCCACCAGCACAATGTCAATTTTAGAGCCGAAAATAAGCTGATGCAGGGCCCAGCAGGGCGTTGTGATCGACCTCGGCTGTCTTTCCCCCTTCGGTGACCAAAATTTTCTCAAAGCGTTGAAAGTTCGCTACCTCAGATTCACAATATTTCGTTTTTGGGACGAGATTTTTATGCCCCATCCCCCCTGTTGTACCCGATCGGAGTGTGTGGGTGCACAATGTTACAATAGTTCATTGAGAAGCTAGTCCCATAGAAATTTTTGAAGATAGACTCGAAAAACGGAATAGATAACAATGATTATTGTTGTAATGTTGTTATTCGAGGGATGGGATCATAAGAAACTCTGGCTCGTGTCCTTCCTTAAATGCACTTTCTTCTTGCTTAGAGACTTTGAAACTACCACGATGTAGAAACAATTCATGATTACTTGTGGTGGCCAGTTTAGGTATCCTCTGGTTCGGAGCCGCATTTACTCTGTTCCTTGGCGCGCTTGTGGGGAGCGAGGGTAGAGATAATGAGAAAGTTTGCGGAGGAGGAGACGTAGCATACGACGCTCGCGATGAATGGAAATAATGTTCGCTCCGAAACAGAGGATATACATATGTTAATTTAATTTGATGCTGATTTTTTTCGGAAGATTTGCGACCATTAATATTTTTATTTGTTTCATGTTTTAGCTGCACCTGTATATATGTTTGTGTTTCATTAGAATTCTTAAAAATTTGGAGAGAAAAAGTCATAGGTGAGAGATTTTCAAGGGGAGTAGGGCTAAACAAAATCTTTGTTGAGTGTCTCCGTCGTTGATTCACGATGACGAGGAGATGCCAGTTGTTCTAACAGAAAGATTGCCGCGGATCTTGGCGAAAAAGTTCTAGAAGTCAACATTTGTACTTCCTGAAGGGGATCCTAACGCTTCGAATTTTATATCTCTGGGAGATTTGACTTTCAAGTTCCTTGCGAGAGTTATTTGACGTGTTGAGCTCGAATATGAAGTCATACAATTTTTTTTCGGTTTTTTCGTATGATTACGCTAGGGGCCGATTAGTTACGGCCCTCAAGCGTTATCCTCATATCAATCAGTTGGCTCCGAGAGCGTTCGAAGGAAATCGTTTCAGTTCTGACTCTGGATGCCGCCAGGGGCGTTGCTTGGGGTTGATGATCACGAATTTGAGAGCCGCTTTCCACATTCTGAAGGATTTCGGGAGAATTCGGTAGAAGCTCCTCACTAGGAAGAAACTGTGGAGGCTAAATGAGATTTTTTACGTCTACTAAAATGCCATGAGGGATCCGGCCTATAACTGTTCTGTGACGGTTTATTGGGCTTAACACGGATCTGAGACTCGTTTATTGATTTTCGTTTGCCATAGGTTATGGCGGATATACGGTAGTTTGGTTGATTTCTTGAATATGACTCAAAATTTCGTGCTAGGGATTATATGGTGTGCTCAGCACGAGTTTGAGGTCCACTTGTCGTTCCCCTAAGTTGCACTATACCTTCCGAGGCTTTCATAAATCCTCGCAGAAGCACGAACCTCAGATTCGTTTCGGCACACTAAATAACCCCTAAATAGCGGTTTCGAGTGAAATGCGAAACAGTTTTCGCGAACACCATAATAATTTCCAGACGCGTGCGCTTGCTTTTTCGCGAGGTGTCGAAATTGCCCGTAACTCCGTTCAACGGTGTCATCAGCGAAATCCGATTTAGGTTCGCAAAGTGGTAAGAAGCGCAAAGGTAATAAGTCGGAAGGAGGCCAAAAACTTTCGCTCTCGGTGGTCGCAGTGCGTTGAGCCGAGAATCGTGCACTTTCGATCGTATCGGTCCCTTCAGCGACATGTCTGCCATTGGCCACATTCGAATTTGAGTCAATCGCGGACCTGTCGCTGGTGACAGCGACAGACTCTGCGACGCAGCGTCGACTCGGTTCTGCGCATCCGAAATATGTCGAAGCTCTGCGACTCGTCGCTGAGACATGCTCGCGACTAGTGTTCCAACAATAGGCTATGGCGTTGCCAAGATGCTGGTCCTGCCGCGGACTGTGCTAGGTAGTATACTTTGTCGCTGGTGAGAGCGACAAGTTACTCCGTCGGTCTCCTAAAAACGCTGTACGACGCGACGTACTGTTTCAAATACTGTTCGACTCGCGGCATGGTATCTATTCAACACATAACCGCGCTGCGAAGATGTGGGCTTTCAACTAGGGAATCGAAACCGGTCGAAAACACCATTCTCAGCTAACCTCATAGCGGTTAAAGCACTACAAATTACATTTTCAAATCTATATTTGCAATTGTTGAAGTTTTTTTCTGAACCGTGTTATTGGGTTTTCCCCAGTTGCGTGGAAAGGTATACTTTGTCCCGATTCAGAGTCATCCAATGAAGAGGCCAAAGAAGCAGCGCAACCTCGGCGTCTCTGCGGATACGTAAAACACGTCACCTACGCTATATCTGCCCTGGCGTAATCCAGAAAACTAGATCCCTCGGGGACTTCCACCCTGAAACCCTGTATACAGGCTGCTATCGATGCACAAGGTTTCCTCAAAATAAATGCGTACGAGTGTCCGCCGTTTGTTTGCATCGATGGGAGTAATGCTATATGTGTGTATGCTGTGTCTATAAAGAAGTGCACAAATCTGGGTCCGCTGCAGGTCCTCTACTGCCCCTGTGCTGCGGTAATCAGAGCGACTCCAGTATTGGTCGGCGACCCGGTAAGCGATCGATACGTCATTGCCGTTGCCAACCCACCCACCACGCTCTCCGCGGCCCACCTTCGGCCGTATTCATAAAACCGCGGGCACAGGAAGGGGGCGTTACCTTTCCGTGCACGGCGTATGGCAGCCACTTTTGTGCCTACCCTATCGAGATTTCAATAGTGGCTGCCCCCTCTTCGCCACCTACCAGAGCAGAGACAGACATGGGTAGCCACCCGCAGAGAAGGAGAGGAGACCGCTGGGCAAGAGGCTTCTGTGTCTCATCCCCGCTATCAATGCGGGCACAGCATGTCCGACCTCGATTGTGAGGGTTGGCGGGCAAAGCGCGCGCTGCCTGCCAGTAACATATTAGCCAGTAACACTTTCTGAAACGCAAGATCGACGTAGCAGGCAGCCGCGATTCTCTCCGTCCACCCGCCAAGTGGCTAGAAACTATAGTTGTACAAATTCGAAAAAAATGTCGAACGAACGAAAATCGAAATTTTTTCGTGCGAAATATTTTCGAACGAACAAAAAATGAAAATATCTCGTTCGAAAAAGTTTCGAAAACGAACGAAAAAAATTACGAAAAATCTTTCGAAAATTTCGTTCGTGTACAACTATACTGTGGGGGTCTCCTATGGATTGGTGACGTCATCACTATGATGTGTTTTCGATGTTTATTGTGGTGCGCGCGAAGCTATGAGATCACCTATTCATACCGTCACCAGAGGTATGAGCTGTACACCATTCGATGCGCTGCAAGAAATTACATATGTGTGCAACTTTTCATCCCAACTGGTCCCCGCTTTCTAAAGTTATGACCTCTCAAAATACTCAAAAACGTTCTCCACCACCGCCTCCACCTCCGTCCGTCGAAAACCATTTTTTTGGAAGGCGTGGACCAAATCGCTCGAAAATTTGTGACTAGAGGTAATCGGCCACGGGAATGACGAAAATAATTGTCAGAACTCACCATAATGACTTCTGGCCCCTAACGGGCGCTTCAAACTCGGAAACCGGCCTCTCACGATTAGTTTATGAAAATGGTGGGTTTTTCGTTATCAGTCATTGTTTTCTTAGACTCCATATATAGTGGAGTCCACCAAGAGTGTCTCATTTACTTATCAATAAGAAGCGGTCGGCTGGGGATCAATGTGCATGAATCTCATACCAGCGCGCTCGATACCGAGAGCGGTTGTGCTGCAACGAGTTTCATGTTCATTGATCTCCAATCGACCGCTTCTCATTGATTAGTAAATGAGACATTCTTGGTGGACTTCACTATAAACACCTTGCTCTCCAGGGTGGTGTACTTTAAACGCCCGGCTCGGAAGAGGACGCTGTGCGGGATTGATGTACTTGACCGCGGCGCGTATTCGTTCCAAGCGCACCATCGATAAGAAGGCGTCGCAGGGTGTGCTGAAGTGTCGGTTGACTATGTGAGACCTCAGTAGGGGTGTGCAGGACGCCGTAGAATGTATACAGGGCCTCAGAAGGAGTATGCAGGACATCATAGAACGTGTGCAGGACCTCAGTAGGAGTGTGCAGGACATCATGGAACGTGTGCAAGACCCTAAGTAGGAGTGTGCAGGACATCACGGGACCTGTGCAGGACCTCAGTAGGAGTGTGTGCAGGACATCATGGAACGTGTAAGGCCTTAGTAGGAGTGTGCAGGACATCATGGAACGTGTGCAAGACCTTAGTAGGAGTGTGCAGGACATCATGGAACCTGTGCAGGATCCCAGTAGGAAGTGTGCAGGACGTCGTAGATAGTGTGCAGGACCTCAGTAGGAGTGTGTGCAGGACATCATGGAACGTGTGCAAGACCTTAGTAGGAGCGTGCAGGACATCATGGGACCTGTGCAGGACCTCAGTAGGAGCGTGCAGGACATCATGGAACGTGTGCAGGACCGTAGTAGGAGAAGGCAGGACATCATGGGACCTGTGCAGGACCTCAGTAGAAGTGTGCAGGACATCATGGGACCTGTGCAGGACCTCAGTAGGAGTGTGCAGGACATCATGGAACGTGTGCAAGACCTTAGTAGGAGTGTGCAGGACATCATGGGACCTGTGCAGGACCTCAGTAGGAGTGTGCAGGACATCATTGAACGTGTGCAGGACCGTAGTAGGAGTGGGCAGGACATCATGGAACGTGTGCAAGACCTTAGTAGGAGTGTGCAGGACATCATGGAACCTGTGCAGGATCCCAGTAGTGGTGTGCAGGACGTCGTAGAATGTGTGCAGGACCTCAGTAGGAGTGTGCAGGACATCATGGAACGTGTGCAAGACCTTAGTAGGAGTGTGCAGGACATCACGGGACCTGTGCAGGACCTCAGTAGGAGTGTGCAGGACATCATGGAACGTGTGCAGGACCGTAGTAGGAGTGGGCAGGACATCATGGGACGTGTGCAGCACCCCAGTAGGGGTGTGCAGGACATCATGGGACCTGTGCAGGACCTCAGTAGGAGTGTGCAGGACATCATGGAACGTGTGCAAGACCTTAGTAGGAGTGTGCAGGACATCATGGGACCTGTGCAGGACCTCAGTAGGAGTGTGCAGGACATCATGGAACGTGTGCAGGACCGTAGTAGGAGTGGGCAGGACATCATGGGCCGTGTGCAGGACCCTAGTAGGGGTGTGGGACATCATGGGACCTGTGCAGGACCTCAGTAGGAGTGTGCAGGACATCATGGAACTGTGCAAGACCTTAGTAGGAAGGTGCAGGACATCATGGGACCTGTGCAGGACCTCAGTAGGAGTGTGCAGGACATCATGGAACGTGTGCAAGACCTTAGTAGGAGTGTGCAGGACATCATGGAACCTGTGCAGGATCCCAGTAGGGGTGTGCAGGATGTCGTAGATAGTGTGCAGGACCTCAGTAGGAGTGTGCAGGACATCATGGAACGTGTGCAAGACCTTAGTAGGAGCGTGCAGGACATCATGGGACCTGTGCAGGACCTCAGTAGGAGCGTGCAGGACATCATGGAACGTGTGCAGGACCGTAGTAGGAGTAGGCAGGACATCATGGGGCGTGTGCAGGACCCCAGTAGGGGTGTGCAGGACATCATGGGACCTGTGCAGGACCTCAGTAGGAGTGTGCAGGACATCATGGAACGTGTGCAAGACCTTAGTAGGAGTGTGCAGGACATCATGGGACCTGTGCAGGACCTCAGTAGGAGTGTGCAGGACATCATTGAACGTGTGCAGGACCGTAGTAGGAGTGGGCAGGACATCATGGGACGTGTGCAGGACCCCAGTAGGGGTGTGCAGGATGTGGTAGAATGTGTGCAGGACCTCAGTAGGAGTGTGCAGGACATTATGGGACCTGTGCAGCATCCCAGTAGGGGTGTGCAGGACGTCGTATAATGTGTGCAGGACCTCAGTAGGAGTGTTCAGGACATTATGGGACCTGTGCAGGACCCCAGAAGGGGTGTGCAGGACGTCGTAGATTGTGTGCAGGACCTCAGTAGGAGTGTGCAGGACATCATGGAACGTTTGCAGGACCTTAGAGTGAGTGTGCGGGATGTGGTAGAATGTGTGCAGGACATCAAGGAACTTGTGCAGGACCCCAGAAGGGTTGTGCAGGACGTCGTAGAATGTGTGCAGGATCTCAGTAGGAGAGTGCAGGACACCATGGAACGTGTGCAGGACCTTAGTAGGAGTGTGCAGAACATCAAAGGACGTGCGCAGGACCTCAGTTTAATGTCCAGGACACCGTATGCAAGTCATGCCTCCGAATCAACAAGAGCGATAGGTAAGTGCGCCAGAACAAGGCTATCGTAATCTCACTCGAGTTGGCTCTAAAATTTTTTTAAGTTCTGACCCCGAATTCGCTACATCTTCACCACCGGTGGTGTTGTTTTTCTGCTTTGTAGTCCAGGCAGATCCTCAACTGCTGAACTCTGGAGAAGCACTGTGTGTGTATCAAGACTCACCGCTCTTCACTTCTTTTATAATTTATCATTGATCAATTGGATATCATCAAAATTGTTTACGAGAGCCGAATAACATCATTCCTAAGATTACGGTAGTCCTCTTCTGGCGCACTTAACTATCGTTCGCGCTGGAAATCAATTTCCATTTTTCAGGCTCAATTTCATGATCGAGCCCGGTAGACCACACTGGTAAACTTTGGCGCGTCAAAAACGTTGGACGATGGGGTTGGAAGGCGTCAAAGATTAATATCCGCCACCAATTCTCACCAGTCATCTAGCACTTTTTCCTAGAATGTTGGTGTGACCGTAAGACAACAGGAAAAATAGTTACGGCACGAACTCCACATGCTGTCGCGGAGTAAGAGAGAAACTTCACTTATTTATGGGTCCTTGGCGTATTGATCCCACAATCTCTCTAGCGGCAAACCGGGCATGACCCCATGACCAACTTGCCTAGGGAGTTGGCGCGATCTGCAGAGGTGGTTCTGGTTCCTGACACTGGCATTGGGGACTCCCTGGCCCCGGTTGCACCGTTCACCTTACGCGTTTTGATCAAAGTATACAGCGCAATACATGACATAAAAATATATACGGGTTGAACCGATCTGACAGGGTACACGAGTAGAAATACGGCTTTATTATTGCCTTCTTCTTATCAGAGTAGAAACGTGGAATACGTGGAATGCGTACTTATAGAATGAGAGATGCGAAGTAAAACCATGCGGAGCTTGATTGGGAATGGCCGGCACAATTAGTAGCCCATGTGCCCGCGAACTGAACCCTTGCGAAGTAAATCCCTCGTTTTGGCGTAATCACTCAACCTCCCTCCTACGCGTATTCAACCAAGGGTGTGCCCCGTCCTGCACCCGGACCCGCGGTCGAGAAGGCGCCCAGGAAGGCGCTTGCCTGGCGTCGGCGCTCAACCAGCGATCGAGGCATAACGTACCCCGCGCCGGTATCATTGCGCGGCTACAAGCGCCGCCTGCCACCGACCACGGCTGGCAGAGACTGCTTCGACCCGGGGGCGGAGCCTAGCGGGGGTGTGGCACTCAGAACTCTTTGAGGAAAGCTTTCCACGGCTTTGGAGTAACTAGGTTGATTGCTTCAACCTAGTTCCATTAAAGGCGCAGCATCCTTTCCTCGAACGTGCAATAAGCTTACTTCAGTGCTGCACCCATCCAACTTCAAGGCTTCGCAGAGGATACTGCAAAGCAGCACTGAGCTTACTTGAATTCTGCATTAACCTTACCCCGAGACTGCATTCATCCTACTTCAAGGCTGAGCAAAGGATACATTAAAGCAGCACTAAGCTTACTTCAAAGCTGCAATCACTCTACTTCGAGACTGCGCTCAGCCTAATTCAGCAGTACTTCAAAGGCAGCATACACGCTAACAAACACGGTCGAATTAACAACATAAATAGGTGCGCACATTCCCTTCCATGTATTCAGCAGGGCTTAAGCACCAAACACTATTTAGGATGACAATATTTGAGCATTTCCGTCTCTCAAGCCTGTATTTTCTCAGGCCTAAAAAGACAGAACGAGAAGTGATGTTCAGTTCAGAGGGATAGTACCGTAAAATGGGACTCTACGAGAGAAACAGTTTGTGAAACCGGAGCATAGCATGTCGTCTGCCTACCACAGAAATCCTCTACCTCAAAAGCCATTCGAAGTAGAGCGGCATACTTAAAAAAGGATAATAATTATTCAGTATGTAGACATATTCAGGTAAATCAAGCTTCTTCTCTTATAGACTTCGATTTGACCTTGTTATCACTTTGAGTGAATTTTACCTCAAGTTTCACATTTCGTTATGTTACTCGAATAGGGGAGAAAATACAGGCTTGTGAGGCAGGAATTCTTGGATACGCCATCCTAGATAGTTGTCGGTGCTTAACACTTCGTGGACAACATGGTAGAGGCCGCGCGGGCCTATTCATGCTGTAATCTCAACCATGGTTGTGAGCGTGCATGCTGCCCTCAAAGGTACAGTTTACCGCAATGGGTGACTCGACGAGTGGTGAGAAAAAGCTTCGTGTGCCGACGATTTAGGTTCTCAGTATAGTTGTGCCCTGGACAAAAAGACCGAATACCAAATAGATTCGAATGACCCCCTTTTTAATGTCCGATTTTTGAATAGATTCGAATACCTCCTTTTTTTGACGTCCGCATTTTGAATATATTCGAATGACCCTCTTTTTTCGAGGTCCGAATTTTGAATAGATTCGAATAAAATCGATTCGAATACATTCGAATAAATTTTCGAATAATTTCAAAGCGACAAACTGAAAACAGGCCAGGTGAGCTGTCAGTGGGTCTTATACTTCGAAGTAAACTGCGTGCGCACGCGGTACGGTCCGGTGAGTGTCGCGCGCGCGACGAACGCGGAAAGCCGCCATCGTTTAGAAGAGTTATAAGCACCATATACGGCGAAACGGTCATCGTTAGTGACATAAAATGAATGCAGCGAAGTAAATAATGCTTCAGGACATGCCAGTTTACATGAAAGCTGAGATGTCGCGTCGCCGCCCTATCCGTCGTGCGCGACGCTCACCGACCACGACACAGAACGCACGGGTGAACAATGTCCGCTCCTCCTGCTGTACCATACGCTCCAATTCAGCGTAAAATCTCGAAACCGAAATTCTGCCTGGACCCTGCCTTTAAGATCAAAAGATCCACAGTTGCTGATCAAGGCCTATAAAATTTACGTTTGCTCAATGTTGGAGTATGGTACCTGCGTTTTTGCGCCTTGCGATTGTAGATATTTTGGAAAGGGTGCAAAAAAGTTTCACGCGGAAAGCCTCTATTCACGTATGCGAACATTCCTTGGAGTTTTCTCAGAAATAAAAGACTACAACTGGACACACTTGCTCTCCGTAGGAGAAAAAATGATTCATTCTTGATTTTTGATGAACGGTTTAGTGGAACTTAAACTATCTGAATTCTCCACCTTGAGACGTTCTAACACTTGAGGACAGGGGTTCAAACTCAGCTTCCCTTGGCCTCGCACTCGGATGACAAGGCGCAATTATTTCACAATCCGAGGGGGATTGGAGTATCTTTGCTTCAGCAAAAGGCTACTGGTGCCTAGTTCTTTCGCTATTCTTAGAAGGCAGGATGTTGAGGGCATTAGTATACTTCCTCGTCGCTGCAGCTATAGGTTTCGCCAACTATCCCTCATCGTGTCAGGACCAGCACCGGCACTATGACAGGGTTGGCCGTGAGAACAGTCTGTACGTGCCCGTCGCTGAAACGGGTCGCTGAGGGGTGGACCATACTCTTGACGACGAGCGATGCGACGCAATGCTTACCATTAATATCGACCGAAACTCGATATGCCTGAGATGCACGGTCGCTGTCGCTGTTCGCGGAAAGTATGATCCCGGCCTTATCGTTTTGAGTGGCGTAGCCATGGTATACTCCGTGGCCGTGGCGACAGCCCGGCGCTGTGCGCAGCACAGCGACGTGATGTCACTGGGCCTCGATTATTTGCCTGAGAAGTCTATTTTTTGTTTCCTCTCAGACTTTTTCAACATTTCTAAGGAGGTAGTGTCAATTAATGATCAATTATGCCAGTAGTCACTTGATCAGCATTTTATACACCGATTCTACCATTTCTAGGCATATTTCCACGTCGTACAGTTCTCGTTGCATGATTTTTTCTCACTTGGACACATTTTCCGTCTTGCTTGAATCTTTGTGACATTGATGAAATGAAGGATTATATCGGAATACCATGTGAAATTGGAACCTTTTTTTCTAAATCTGGAATGAATATCTATTGCAGATATGTACTTCATACACTTCATTGTGATGTTTTTCTAAGAAAAAAGTGGCCGTACCCCATAAATAGCGGCAACGGGGCAAATCTATTCGAAACCTTTCCAAATTATAACTATTTGAATAGGTAGTATTCGAATAGTGCGATTCTAGAAATTCCGATAATGAATACGTATTTGAATAACAACTATTCGAATATATCGATTCGAATCTATTCGAATGGCACAACTATAGTTCTCAGGCTGACATGGCTCGTCGGCCTGCTTCAGGTCTCTTCGAAAATTCCCCTTGCTAGAATGCCACATTCACGATGATTTTCGTTCCCGAGCTCCCGACTCAAAACGTTACCTTGATTACGAAGAAACGGAGGAAAACGCACTAAAACGCCTTATTACAGTAAGGGGTATGGTATACTTTTGCGACACACGGTCGCGTCGCCCTGCACAGCGACAGAGATCGCCTCCCGCCCTTAAAATCTGTCGCTGTCGCAGTGCACTGCACAGCGACACCCACAGTGCTAGCGACAGGCTATGGCACATTTGCAGTATGTCAGCCCGCCGCGACACGTCGCTGCGACCCACACGCGACATCTGTTCCTACGACAACGTTGTCATTGCTCCGATACGGGTTCCGCCGCGATTTGTGTTAGATTGCATGCCTGTCGCTCATTACAGCGACAAAGTATACCATACCCCTAAGACTCTTTCCTGGTCCGGTTGTATGAACATGTTTGCGGTGGTCGTCACCGGTGAAAAACGAGGTTGATCGAAAATGGGAGAATATTTTAGGCAAAACAGTAATAGTTTGGGTTCGAAAGAAAGAACGGAACAAACGAGAGTAAAGAATTTGTGTAAAGGTCCACAAAATATTACGTTGTCACAACAAACAGTTCCAGTGAGAGTGAAGAGGCGGGATGAGAGTACAGCTTTTCGGGTACTTCTGGCGCGTTTTTCTCAGTTTTTGCATCATTTCAGCTCTATCCGAGTGCCAAACAATTGATCTAGTAGATAATCTCGAAATTGAATATTATCGTAACACTGTCTTGAAGGGCAGTGTTCACGACGATTTTAGTTGCCGAGTTTCTCAGTTGAAAGAATGCGTTGCCCATCATGTATTGCTAAAATCACGAAGAAACTGCAGAAACGACCGATACGCCTCATTCCAGTGACATCATGCGAACGGATTTGGCAGGAGCTCTATGAATTATCACAGTCAAATCACGCGTCAGAAGGGGTTTTCCTTGGAGCTCATATTGAATCGAATGAGAACAGGAATAAACCTAGCAGCAAAAACGTTTCTATACAATGCGAACCGTGAAAGCGTTGAGGACACGAAGACATAGAGTCAGTAGCGAGTAAATTGCGTTAGATTTCGTTTTCATGATTTTTATCTGATCGTTGAGGGAAAGTCTGGTACCTTATTGTTAGTGGAGCTACACTGAAAAGGCAGAATAGCATTCGGAAACCTTAATTCTAGCCCATAAGGCCACGTTTCGTTCAGCATTGTTGACTGAGGATTATTATTTTTTCTTTTTGTCTTCATTCGCTCGCCAGAGGACCTTCTGACGCGTGATTTGACTGTGATAATTGATAGAGTTCGTGCCAAATCCGTTTGCAACAATTTCACTACATTTAATGATTATGTTATCTGCATATAGTATCATCACAGCCAAATCAATTCGACAATTTCACTACATTTGAAAAATCAAGTTGAGAGCCAAATCCAATAAGACAATTTCACGACATTTAGGAGCAATGCCAAATCCTTGACCTTTTCTGCGGAGCCCAACTTTCAGAAATTTCACAACTTTTACAAGGGTTTCCCTTCTACAATATCGTCAAGCTCTAAAAGGCAAGTTGTTTTTCTTTGAAACATAGTGGTAGAAATGAAGAAACAGCTGCTAGGATTGCAAGATAATAGTTGCAACGCGGCTTCCTACAGACAAGATACAAGGCATATACTTTTTGCCATGTTCGACTCTCGATAAACCTCGGCATCGTAGCAATATTGAGAACTTTGATTGAAGCTTGCACGAGGTAGTATGAGGGAGGCTTTATTCGGCTGACGTTTCGGCGGCTTCGCCTTCTTCAGAGCCTGAAAGAGCCAAATAAATTCATGAAAATACACGGACAAACGCCTTTGCGGTAAACTCTCTACAGAAATTCGACTTCCAATTCTCCAGCTAATAGACAAGAGAAAATTAGGCGTAGTAACATACCTAGTCAAGCCCACAAAGATCGCGGATCAGTAGAGTACGGCGGAGCACCAATGGAGTAGAGTTTCACGCCCAAGTCAGAAGGCAAGTCTGACGTAAGGCTGGAGTTCTCGCGTGATATTTATACCCTCCTCTTTCCGGTTGATCTTGGGGTCCCTCGCACTGATCCAAAACGCCTCAAGAGCTTTCCGCGCACTTGTTATGCCCTCCCGCGCGAGTATCTCCACTCGCACTTTAAAATCTTCCCCAGGTGGCAATCAATCCGATGGCACCCCAGTGCAGTGTAGCTACGCGACTTTTCTTTACCATCTAAATGCTCTTTGATGCGCACGTGCAGAGGTCGACCTGTTTCTCCGATGTACTCCTCACCGCAGCTCTGGCACGTGATCAGATAGATGACACCAGAAACAGCAGTCTCCTTCCCTGCTCTGAGGACAAATGGTGCAATTAGGGGTAACGCAGGTGCGATCGTATAGGCGATTTCTTACCAATTGACGTTTAAGTTACTAGGAGGGATATCCACCAGAGCCACTGAATTTTCTAGTCCCGCTCTTCGCAAACACTTTCTGATGGCGCAGCTAACCTCATCCGAGATAAACGGAATTTTGAAGGAACTTTATCGTCTTGAAGTTCGTTTGGACTCTGACCGCGGACGTACGTAGGCCGGTACCTCTTTGAGTAAGCTTCATATCCGTTGAGGTGCGCAATCTGGCTAGCGAGTTTTTTGGACTCCTCGCGTTCTCGATCGCCCGAACACACATTTACTGCTGTGCGGAACATACTCCTTACTACTGCCCTTTTGGTTTGAGTGGGGTGGGCAGACCGGCAGTGGACTAGTATGTTCTTGCTCGAGGGCTTGCGGTACCACTTTGTGATTTTCCTATCCCTCAAGAGTTGAACTTGAACATTTAGAAAAGGCAACCAGTCATCACGCGGTTTTTCCCGAGTAAGTTCTATGTGTTCGGACTGAGTGTTCATCAAGTCGAAACAGTGGTCCATTTCCTGTTGCGTCGAGCAAATTATGAAACAGTCGTCAATGTAGCGACGGTAAAACAGGGGCATGGATTCGAGCACAGGTGTTTCGACCTCTGCCATGAAGGCGATCGCGAGCGTTGGCGCTAGCCGCTGTCCCATAGCCAGTCCCCGTATTTGAGAAAAATAGTTCCCGGCCCACCTAAAAATATTGCAATTGAGGCATTCTTTGAGGAGAACCATAAGGGTACGCACAGAAAGCCCATACATCTTGATGTTACTTTGATGTTGGCTTAGTAGCTCAAAAACTGCCTCCATAGCGGAGTCATTGCTAACGTTGGTGTATAGTGCTGTAACATCGAAAGACTCCACAACACAATTAGTGCTCAATTGCGTGGAACGAAGATGGTCAAGAAAAGCTCGCGTGTTAGGCAGGTGCGCTGGTATGAAAGGTAGGGAGTTGGGTGAGAACTGAGTTGAGGAACCATGCGATTCGGTCCGTTGGACCACCCACGCAACTGATGATAGGTCTAACTTTTACTGCCGCGGGGTTGACTACCGTGAGATCCTCCGGCATTGCGAATTTATGAGTTTTGATGAGCAAGTACAAAACGGGACAAGATGGAGAATCTATTTTTAGGCGCGTGATTACTGCTTGGGCTAGACCAGCTGGTTTCGCCTCCGCAACCCACACCCTATTAAGCTTTCGATATTGCGCTTTGAACATATACTTTTTGAATTTAAAAATCGAGAAAATGAAGAAATGAGTTTTAAAATGACCCAATTGTACAGGGTTGGGGCACAATCCTAGACGGGGGAAAGGGGGCACCCACCATTCAAATTCAAGACAGAAGTGAAATGAACCACCCATTGGTAAGGCTACCAGTCGGAGTATTTTCATGAAGTTTCTATAAAAACAATGATTGATAGCAGTATCAGACATCTTTTATCAGAATTTTCCATCATTTCTATGAGTCTTGGGTGGCCTCACCCCGTCTAGGATAGACCCAGGGTCAGTCGCTCTAGCCAAACTTCACCGGTTCTTGCTGACGTGGCTCGTCTGCGCCGGCCCATATGTCTGATTCGGAACAAGAACGATAGTTAAATACATCGTACGCGCAGAAAACCGTATATTATTTTTTCATGTTTTTGCGTAGCTTGGCCCCTCTAGTGAACGAAAATGTTGAAGGGGCCCATGAAAGACCTTCATTCTTCTTTCAACTCCCTTCTTCATTAAAGAAAAGTCAATCGGAACACATTGTAAATACGAATTTGAATTTCGCGCCAAAATCATTTTAAGAGTTTTTGCATGTGGAGTTCGTGCCGTAACTATTTTTCCTGTTGTCTTACGGTCGCACCAACATTCTAGGAAAAGTGCTAGATGACTGGTGAGAATTGGTGGCGGATATTAATCTTTGACGCCTTCCAACCTCATCGTCCAACATTTTTGACGCGCCAAAGTTTACCAGTGTGGTCTACCGGGCTCAATCATAAAATTGAGCCTGAAAATGGAAATTGATTTCCAGCACGAACGATAGTTAAGTGCGCTAGAAGAGGACTACCGTAACCTTAGGAATGATGTTATTCGGCTCTCTTAAACAAATTTGATGATACGTAATTGATCAATGATAAAGATAAAAGAAGTGAAGAGCGGTGTGTCTTCATTCACACACCGTCCTTCTCCAGAGGTCAGCAGTTGAGGATCTGCCTGGACTACAAGCAGAAAAATAACACCAGCGGTAGTGAAGATGTAGCGAATTCGGAGTCAGAACTTAGAAAATTTTAGAGCCAACTCGGAGTGAGATTACAATAGCCTTGTTCTGGCGCAATTGCCTATCGCTCTTGTTGATTCGGGAGGCATGACTTGCATACGGTGTCCTGGACATTAAACGGAGGTCCTGCACAGGTCCCATGATGTCCTGCACACTCCTACTGAGGTCCTGCACAGGTCCCATGATGTCCTGCACACTCCTACTAAGGTCTTGCACACGTTCCATGATGTCCTGCACACCCCCTTCTGGGGTCCTGGACACGTCCCATGATGTCCTGCCCACGTCTACTACGGTCCTGCACACGTACAATGATGTCCTGCACACTCCTACTGAGGTCCTGCACAGGTCCCATGGTGTCCTGCACACTCCTACTATGGTCTTGCACACGATCCATGATGTCCTGCACACTCCCTACTGGGAGGCCCTCCACAGGTCCCACGATGCCCTGCACACCCCTTCTGGCGTCCTGCACACGTCCCATGATGTCCTGCCCACTCCTACTAAGGTCTTGCACACGTTCCATGATGTCCTGCACACCCCTACTGAGGTCCTGCACAGGTCCCATGGTGTCCTGTACACTCCTACTAAGGTCTTGCACACGATCCATGATGTCCTGCACACCTCCTACTGAGGTCCTGCACAGGTCCCATGATGTCCCTGCACACCCCTTCTGGGGTCCTGCACACGTCCCATGATGTCCTGCCCACTTAATACGGTCCTGCACACGTACAATGATGTCCTGCACACTTCCTACTGGAGGTCCTGCACAGGTCCCATGGTGTCCTGCACACTCCTACTAAGGTCTTGCACACGATCCATGATGTCCTGCACACTCCTACTGAGGTCCTGCACAGGTCCCATGATGTCCTGCACACTCCCACTGAGGTCCTGCACAGGTCCCATGATGTCCTGCACACTCCTACTAAGGTCTTGCACACGTTCCATGATGTCCTGCACACTCCTACTGAGGTCCTGCACAGGTCCCATGATGTCCTGCACACACTCCTACTAAGGTCTTGCACACGTTCCATGATGTCCTGCACACTCCTACTGAGGTCCTGCGCACATTCTACGACGTCCTGCACACCCCTACTGGGGTCCTGCACACGTCCCATGATGTCCTGTACACTCCTACTACGGTCCTGCACACGTTCCATGGTGTCCTGTACACTCCTACTAAGGTCTTGCACACACGATCCATGATGTCCTGCACACTCCTACTGAGGTCCTGCACAGGTCCCATGATGTCCTGCACACCCCTTCTGGGGTCCTGCACACGTCCCATGATGTCCTGCCCACTTATACTACGGTCCTGCACACGTACAATGATGTCCTGCACACTTCCTACTGAGGTCCTGCACAGGTCCCATGGTGTCCTGCACACTCCTACTAAGGTCTTGCACACGATCCATGATGTCCTGCACACTCCTACTGAGGTCCTGCACACAGGTCCCATGATGTCCTGCACACTCCTACTGAGGTCCTGCACAGGTCCCATGATGTCCTGCACACTCCTACTAAGGTCTTGCACACGTTCCATGATGTCCTGCACACTCCTACTGAGTGTCCTGCACAGGTCCCATGATGTCCTGCACACTCCTACTAAGGTCTTGCACACGTTCCATGATGTCCTGCACACTCCTACTGAGGTCCTGCGCACATTCTACGACGTCCTGCACACCCCTACTGGGGTCCTGCACACGTCTTATGATGTCCTGTCCACTCCTACTACAGTCCTGCACACGTTCCATGATGTCCTGCACACTTCCTACTAAGGTCCTGCACAGGTCCCATGATGTCCTGCACACTCCTACTAAGGTCTTGCACACGTTCCATGATGTCCTGCACACCTACTGAGGTCCCGCACACATTCTACGACGTCCTGCACACCCCTACTGGGGTCCTGCACACGTCCCATGATGTCCTGTCCACTCCTAATACGGTCCTGCACACGTTCCATGATGTCCTGCACACTCCTACTGAGGTCCTGCAGGTCCCATGATGTCCTGCACACTCCTACTAACGTCTTGCACACAATCCATGATGTCCTGCACACTCCTACTGAGGTCCTGCACAGGTCCCATGATGTCGTGCACACTCCTACTGAGGTCCTGCGCACATTCTACGACGTCCTGCACACCCCTACTGGGGTCCTGCACACGTCCCATGATGTCCTGTCCACTCCTACTACGGTCCTGCACACGTTCCATGATGTCCTGCACACTCCTACTAAGGTCCTGCACAGGTCCCATGATGTCCTGCACACCCCTACTAAGGTCTTGCCCCCGTTCCATGATGTCCTGCACACTCCTACTGAGGTCCCCCCCACATTCTACGACGTCCTGCACACCCCTACTGGGGTCCTGCACACGTCCCATGATGTCCTGTCCACTCCTAATACGGTCCTGCACACGTTCCATGATGTCCTGCACACTCCTACTGAGGTCCTGCACAGGTCCCATGATGTCCTGCACACTCCTACTAACGTCTTGCACACGATCCATGATGTCCTGCACACTCCTACTGAGGTCCTGCACAGGTCCCATGATGTCGTGCACACTCCTACTGAGGTCCTGCACAGGTCCCATGATGTCCTGCACACTCCTACTAAGGTCTTGCACACGTTCCATGATGTCCTGCACACTCCTACTGAGGTCCTGCACAGGTCCCATGATGTCCTGCACACTCCTACTAAGGTCCTGCACACGTTCCATGATGTCCTGCACACTCCTACTGAGGTCCTGCACACATTCTACGACGTCCTGCACACCCCTACTGGGGTCCTGCACACGTCCCATGATGTCCTGTACACTCCTACTACGGTCCTGCACACGTTCCATGGTGTCCTGTACACTCCTACTAAGGTCTTGCACACGATCCATGATGTCCTGCACACCCCTACTGAGGTCCTGCACAGGTCCCATGATGTCCTGCACACCCCTTCTGGGGTCCTGCACACGTCCCATGATGTCCTGCCCACTTATACTACGGTCCTGCACACGTACAATGATGTCCTGCACACTCCTACTGAGGTCCTGCACAGGTCCCATGGTGTCCTGCACACTCCTACTAAGGTCTTGCACACGATCCATGATGTCCTGCACACTTCCTACTGAGGTCCTGCACAGGTCCCATGATGTCCTGCACACTCCTACTGGGAGGTCCTGCTCAGGTCCCATGATGTCCTGCACACTCCTACTAAGGTCTTGCACACGTTCCATGATGTCCTGCACACTCCTACTGAGGTCCTGCACAGGTCCCATGATGTCCTGCACACTCCTACTAAGGTCTTGCACACGTTCCATGATGTCCTGCACACTCCTACTGAGGTCCTGCGCACATTCTACGACGTCCTGCACACCCCTACTGGGGTCCTGCACACGTCCCATGATGTCCTGTCCACTCCTACTACGGTCCTGCACACGTTCCATGATGTCCTGCACACTCCTACTAAGGTCCTGCACAGGTCCCATGATGTCCTGCACACTCCTACTAAGGTCTTGCACACGTTCCATGATGTCCTGCACACTCCTACTGAGGTCCTGCACACATTCTACGACGTCCTGCACACCCCTACTGGGGTCCTGCACACGTCCCATGATGTCCTGTCCACTCCTAATACGGTCCTGCACACGTTCCATGATGTCCTGCACACTCCTACTGAGGTCCTGCACAGGTCCCATGATGTCCTGCACACTCCTACTAACGTCTTGCACACGATCCATGATGTCCTGCACACTCCTACTGGACGGTCCTGCACAGGTCCCATGATGTCGTGCACACTCCTACTGAGGTCCTGCACAGGTCCCATGATGTCCTGCACACTCCTACTAAGGTCTTGCACACGTTCCATGATGTCCTGCACACTCCTACTGAGGGTCCTGCACAGGTCCCATGATGTCCTGCACACTCCTACTAAGGTCCTGCACGTTCCATGATGTCCTGCACACTCCTACTGAGGTCCTGCACACATTCTACGACGTCCTGCACACCCCTACTGGGGTCCTGCACACGTCCCATGATGTCCTGTACACTCCTACTACGGTCCTGCACACGTTCCATGGTGTCCTGTACACTTACCTAAGGTCTTGCACACAGATCCATGATGTCCTGCACACCCCTACTGAGGTCCTGCACAGGTCCCATGATGTCCTGCACACCCTTCTGGGGTCCTGCACACGTCCCATGATGTCCTGCCCACTTATACTACGGTCCTGCACACGTACAATGATGTCCTGCACACTCCTACTGAGGTCCTGCACAGGTCCCATGATGTCCTGCACACTCCTACTAAGGTCCTGCACACGTGATCCATGATGTCCTGCACACTCCTACTGGGAGGTCCTGCACAGGTCCCATGATGTCCTGCACACTCCTACTGAGGTCCTGCACAG
Source organism: Aplectana chamaeleonis (assembly GCA_029168955.1). NCBI lineage: Eukaryota > Metazoa > Nematoda > Chromadorea > Rhabditida > Cosmocercidae > Aplectana > Aplectana chamaeleonis. The sequence goes on along the minus strand of JAPDOI010000692.1, from coordinate 40,395 downwards.
GTCCCATGATGTCCTGCACACTCCTACTAAGGTCCTGCACACGTTCCATGATGCCCTGCACACTCCTACTGAGGTCCTGCACAGGTCCCATGATGTCCTGCACACTCCTACTAAGGTCTTGCACACGTTCCATGATGTCCTGCACACTTCCTACTGAGGTCCTGCACACATTCTACGATGTCCTGCACACCTCCTACTGGGGTCCTGCACACGTCCCATGATGTCCTGTCCACTCCTACTACGGTCCACCGCACTGATCGTTCAAACTGCATGACGACGTCCTGCACACCTTTACTGAGGTCCTGCACAGGTCCCATGATGTCCTGTCACACTCCTAATAACGGTCTTGCACACTGATCCATGATGTCCCTGCACACTCCTACTGAGGTCCTGCACAGGTTCCATGATGTCCTGCACACTCCTACTGAGGTCTTGCACACGTTCCATGATGTCCTGCACACTCCTACTACTAAGGTCTTTGCACACATTCTACGACGTCCTGCACACCCTACTGGGGTCCTGCACACGTTCCATGATGTCCTGCACACTCCTACTAAGGTCCTGCACACGTTCCATGATGTCCTGCATACTCCTACTGAGGTCCTGCCCACATTCTACGACGTCCCGCACACCCCTACTGAGGTCTCACATAGTCAACCGACACTTCAGCACATCCTGCGACGCCTTCTTATCGATGGTGCGCTTTGAACGAACACGCGCCGCGGTCAAGTACATCAACCCGCACAGCGTCCTCTTCCGAGCCGGATGTTCAAAGTACACCACCCTGGAGAGCAAGGTGTTTATATGGAGTCTAAGAAAACAATGACTGATAACGAAAAACCCACCATTTTCATAAACTATTCTTGAGAGGCCGGTTTCCGAGTTTCAAACGCCCGTTAGGGCCCAGAAGTCATTATGGTGAGTTCTGACAATTATTTTCGTCATTCCTGTGGCCGATTACCTCTAGTCACAAATTTTCGAGCGATTTGGTCCACGCCTTCCAAAAAATGGTTTTCGACGGACGGAGGTGGAGGCGGAGGCGGAGGCGGAGGCGGAGGCAGGCGGGGGTGGAGAACGTTTTTGCGTACTTTGAGAGGTCATAACTTTAGAAAGCGGGGACCACTTGGGATGAAAAGTTGCACACATATGTAATTTCTTGCAGCGCGTCGAATAGTGTACAGCTCATACCTCTGTTGACGGTATGAATAGGTGATCTCACTGTAGGGCATCCGCGCGGGAAGAGATCAAAGCCAAATCCTGGTGAGCGCTTCGCGCTCACCACAATTGGCAAGGCTACCAGTCGGAGTATTTTCATGAAGTTTCTATAAAAACAATGATTGATAGCAGTATCACACATCTTTTAGCAGAATTTTACATCACCTGTGTGAGTCTTGGGTGCCCTCACCCCGTCTAGGATAGCCCCAGGGTCAGTCGCTCTAGCCAAACTACACCGGTTCTTGCTGACGTGGCTCGTCTGCGCCGGCCCATATGTCTGATTCGGAACAAGAACGATAGTTAAATACATCGTACGCGCAGAAAACCGTATATTATTTTTTCATGTTTTTGCGTAGCTTGGCCCCTCTAGTGAACGAAAATGTTGAAGGGGCCCATGAAAAACCTTCATTCTCCTTTCAACTCCCTTCTTCATTAAACAAAAGTCAATCGGAACACATTGTAAATACGAATTTGAATTTCGCGCCAAAATCATTTTCAGAGTTTTTTTGCATGTGGAGTTCGTGCTGTAACTATTTTTCCTGTTGTCTTACGGTCGCACCAACATTCTAGGAAAAAGTGCTAGATGACTGGTGAGAATTGGTGGCAGATATTAATCTTTGACGCCTTCCAAACTCATCGTCCAACATTTTTGACGCGCCAAAGTTTACCAGTGTGGTCTACTGGGCTCAATCATAAAATTGAGCCTGAAAATGGAAATTGATTTCCAGCACGAACGATAGTTAAGTGCGCTAGAAGAGGACTACCGTAACCTTAGGAATGATGTTATTCGGCTCTCTTAAACAAATTTGATGATACCCAATTGATCAATGATAAAGATAAAAGAACTGAAGAGCGGTGTGTCTTCATTCACACACCGTCCTTCTCCAGAGGTCAGCAGTTGAGGATCTGCCTGGACTACAAGCAGAAAAACAACACCAGCGGTAGTGAAGATGTAGCGAATTCGGAGTCAGAACTTAGAAAATTTTAGAGCCAACTCGAGTAAGATTACAATAGCCTTGTTCTGGCGCACTTCCCTTTCGCTCTTGTTGATTCGGAGGCATGACTTGCATACGGTGTCCTGGACATTAAACGGAGGTCCTGCGCACGTCCTTTGATGTTCTGCACACTCCTACTAAGGTCCTGCACACGTTCCATGATGTCCTGCACTCTCCTACTGAGATCCTGCACACATTCTTTCGACGTCCTGCACACCTTCTGGGGTCCTGCAATAACGTCCCATGATGTCCTGCCCACGTCTACTACGGTCCTGCACACGTACAATGATGTCCTGCACACTCCTACTGAGGTCCTGCACAGGTCCCATGGTGTCCTGCACACTCCTACTAAGGTCTTGCACACGATCCATGATTTCCTGCACACCCCTACTGGAGGTCCTGCGCAGGTCCCATGATGTCCTGCACACCCTTCTGGGGTCCTGCACACGTCCCATGATGTCCTGCCCACTTCTACTACGGTCCTGCACACGTACAATGATGTCCTGCACACCCCTACTGAGGTCCTGCACAGGTCCCATGGTGTCCTGCACACTCCTACTAAGGTCTTGCACACGATCCATGATGTCCTGCACACCCCTACTGAGGTCCTGCACAGGTCCCATGATGTCCTGCACACCCCTTCTGGGGTCCTGCACACGTCCCATGATGTCCTGCCCACTTATACTACGGTCCTGCACACGTACAATGATGTCCTGCACACTCCTACTGAGGTCCTGCACAGGTCCCATAATGTCCTGCACACTCCTACTAAGGTCTTGCACACGATCCATGATGTCCTGCACACTCCTACTGAGGTCCTGCACAGGTCCCATGATGTCCTGCACACTCCTACTGAGGTCCTGCACAGGTCCCATGATGTCCTGCACACTCCTACTAAGGTCTTGCACACGTTCCATGATGTCCTGCACACTCCTACTGAGGTCCTGCACAGGTCCCATGATGTCCTGCACACTCCTACTAAGGTCTTGCACACGTTCCATGATGTCCTGCACACTCCTACTGAGGTCCTGCGCACATTCTACGACGTCCTGCACACCCCTACTGGGGTCCTGCACACGTCCCATGATGTCCTGTCCACTCCTACTACGGTCCTGCACACGTTCCATGATGTCCTGCACACTCCTACTGAGGTCCTGCACAGGTCCCATGATGTCCTGCACACTCCTACTAAGGTCTTGCACACGTTCCATGATGTCCTGCACACGTCCCATGATGTCCTGTCCACTCCTAATACGGTCCTGCACAGGTCCCATGATGTCCTGCACACTCCTACTAAGGTCTTGCACACGTTCCATGATGTCCTGCACACTCCTACTGAGGTCTTGCACACGTTCCATGATGTCCTGCACACCCCTACTGGGGTCCTGCACACGTTCCATGATGTCCTGCACACTCCTACTAAGGTCCTGCACACGTTCGATGATGTCCTGCATACTCCTACTGAGGCCCTGCCCACATTCTACGACGTCCTGCACACCCCTACTGAGGTCTCACATAGTCAACCGACACTTCCAGCACATCGTGCGACGCCTTTCTTATCGATGGTGCGCTTTGAACGAATACGCGCCGCGGTCAAGTACATCAACCCGCACAGCGTCCTCTTCCGAGCCGGACGTTCAAAGTACACCACCCTGAGAGCAAGGTGTTTATATGGGAGTCTAAAGAAAACAATGACTGATAACGAAAAACCCACCATTTTCATAAACTATTCTTGAGAGGCCGGTTTCCGAGTTTGAAACGCCCGTTAGGGGCCCAGAAGTCATTATGGTGAGTTCTGACAATTATTTTCGTCATTCCCGTGGCCGATTACCTCTAGTCACAAATTTTCGAGCGATTTGGTCCACGCCTTCCAAAAAAAATGGTTTTCGACGGACGGAGGTGGAGGCGGAGGCGGTGGCGGAGGCGGAGGCGGTGGCGGAGGCGGAGGCGGTGGTGGAGAACGTTTTTGCGTACTTTGAGAGGTCATAACTTTAGAAAGCGGGGACCAGTTGGGATGAAAAGTAGCACACATATGTAATTTCTTGCAGCGCGTCGAATAGTGTACAGCTCATACCTCTGGTGACGGTATGAATAGGTGATCTCATTGTAGGGCATCCGCGCGGGAAGAGATCAAAGTCAAATCCTGGTGAGCGCTTCGCGCTCACCACAATTCGATTTAATGTCCAGGACACCGTATGCAAGTCATGCCCCCGAATCAACAAGAGCGATAGGCAAGTGCGCCAGAACAAGGCTATCGTAATCTCACTCGAGTTGGCTCTAAAATTTTCTAAGTTCTGACTCCGAATTCGCTACATCTTCACCACCTGTGGTGTTGTTTTTCTGCTTTGTAGTCCAGGCAGATCCTCAACTGCTGAACTCTGGAGAAGGACTGTGACACACCGCTCTTCACTTCTTTTATCTTTATCATTGATCAATTGGGTATCATCAAATTTGTTTAAGAGAGCCGAATAACTTCATTCCTAAGTAATATCCACGTTCGTTCTTCTTGAAACCTTGGCATTGTTAATCTGGCTGATTTTCTTCTGTGCCTTTCAAAGGTTTATTAGATGGTGAAACTTTATTAGGGCGACGTTTCGACCAATTCGTCGTCTTCTAGGCCTGAAATGGCTCGAAACACCTTAACATACTACATACCCGATCAAACGCCTTTTTCACCCCTCCACCAGTTGCGAAATATCCCACGAGTCCCGAGGAACGCCCATAACAACAATTTAACCAACCCGCAAAGTTCCACCGACGCCGAGCTCCACTCGATAGCGAGAATGACTAGGAGCAAGTGAGAAACCCTGGCCAAATAGCCCCAAGAGTCTCACAGACCGCAAAGTGGTATAAGTGGCAGGAATTCATTAGTTATGGCGATGCATTCATTCCTGTTATTGAGCTTTGGGTCTCGGGCTGAAATGAAGAAAGCCTCCAAAGCCTTTCTGGGACCGATGTCGTTTTCGTAGGCCAATATCTTGCAGCTGATACTGAAGTCCATGCCTTGATGTGTTTCGACCCTATGTTTCCCGAGAGGATTTAGAAGGACTTTTCGACGCTTACTCGCCAGGTGTTCTTTAACGCGTATACATAAAGCTCTCCCTGTTTCTCCAATATACGTTTCTCCGCAAACTGAGCATTGTATCTGGTATACGATCCCACTTTGTGCGCAGTCCCCGTCCCTTCCATTAGGGCAAATCGTACAGTTCTCCGTATTGCACGTGCGGTCGTACAACCTATTTCGTACCATTTGCTTTTTGATATTGTCCTCGGAATATCAAAAGAACAACGTCGTTAGCTAATTCGGCGCGAGCAATGCATTGACGTATTGTGGAGCTAACTGCGTCCGATACGAACGGTAGCTGAAGGATAATTTTGTCTTCAAACGATATACTGCGTTGCCTACGCAAGGTTGACCCGTGACTAAGTCCGCTGTATCCATTCTGAGCAGCAATTTCGCAAGCCATCCTATACGACTCGTCACGTTCTGCATTCCCCGTGCACACTCCTGTTGCAGTTCTGAACATATTTCGAATAACAGCACGCTTGGTTGCTTTGGGATGAGCAGAGTTTGCGTGGATCATGATATTTTTAGAGGTGTCCTTGCGATACCACTTCACTTTATACGTCCCGTTTGATATACTTATTTGTGTATTCAAGAACGGGATCCATTCTTCGTGCGGTACTTCTCTAGTAAATCTGATGTGCTGAGATTGTTGATTGAGGACACTAAACATCTGATCCATTTCCAGCCTGTGTAGAGGTGATCACACAGCAGTCGTCGATGTAACGACAGTACAACAACGGCGTGCGCTCTATCACTGGGCGTTCTATTCTGCTCATAAAGCATACCGCTAGGACAGGAGCCAATCTCTGACCCATTGCGAGTCCTCTTACTTGCTGAAAGTAATTACCGCTCCATCGGAAGATATTGCACTCTAGACACAGCTTTATCAGTTTCATAATGTGCGTTTTGTTCAGACTAAACATCACAGATTCGATTACTGTATTCGTCCAACATCTCTGATATTGCTTGGAGGGCTTCACAATTGTCCACGTTCGTGTAGAGAGCGGTGACATCAAACGATTCTATAACACAGCTGTCCTGAAGCGTGCATGAGCTGAGTCGGTTCAGAAACTGCCCGATATTGATAAGATGTGCTGGGATAAACTGGAAGGAGTTGTCCGATTATCTTATTCAAAAGCCACGATATTCGGTCGGTCGGTCCTCCCACACAGCTTATTATTGGCCGTATCTTGAAGACACTTGCGTCTGTTGGACGGAGTTCTTCTTCAGAGAGTTTATGTGTCTTTATTAGGCTGTAGAAAACGGGAGCATCTTGGAGTGTCAAGTTTAAGTCTTCTAAGCAATCGTTCACTCAGCCCAGCCGACCTTCCTACTGATTTCCATCCTTCGTTCAGCCTTTTTGCATTGCTTGAGATAATCTCTTTCAGTAGCAGGATTGTACACGGACCTGTCACTCAGATGCAGCTCATTGATTTCTCGATCAAGGGATTGTGATAACACTACAAAATTCTCCACCCTTATCACTGACGGAAAGCCGGATATCGCCCTGCCTTATCCGCTCCTTTATTTCTTTCATGCCTTCCCATTGCGGTTCTTGCCAGATTTGAGATTCGTTCGCGTCTGCTTCTGTTGTAAACATCAAGGACACCTTTTAGAAGAATTCGGAACTTCATGTCGGCTTGTGGCACAGGATCAGGCTCTCTGTAGAACGATCTCGGGAAGGGTATCGGGTTAAGTGTGGGTTGAACAATATTATTGATTTCCCTGCTGACTGCTTCGTAGTGCCTTGAATCTGAGTTGGTCGCGAAGTTTATGAAGACCACAGACTACGCTCCGGTATGCTATGGGCCCAATTGTCTGTGTTGGCGAGAACGATGGCCCAAGGCTCAGGAACTCTAAAGCGTTTTCAGGAATAGACGCATCGCCGATAACCGTGTCCTCTTGCCATGTGCGGTGCGCTGGTCATGCCTTGATACCTATGGTGATCTGGTCGGTAGTCCGCAAGCGAGCCAGCGCTGTTGCCTAAATGCCCATTCCCCCGCTCACCCATGAGGGTATCGTACTTGGCGCGGAGTTGTGATTTTGCCCTAGACCGAATAATGTCGCATATACGTTTCGACCCGGCCTCAATCCCGCTCCAACAACTCGGTGATAAGAAACGCCGGCAACGCTGCTCTTTTGCATTACATTTCAACAATGATGAGTATAACACGTGCTGTTTTTGCTTGATAGCAACGCCTAAGAGTGTTTGGTAAACAGATATGATCCTAGGGTGATCTTCAGCAAGGTTACAATGCGCCTAGTTTCTTATTAGTAATGAATCTTGGCAGAATTGCGGTCGCTTTACATCGCTGCAGAAACGTTAGGGATTCACGGGTGAGTACGATCTCCTGCCGAAGTGCTAGTGCTTCTCGAACCAGAACGAACAAGTTTGGCGGTACAGATCTAAGTAATATCCACGTTCGTTCTTCTTGAAACCTTGGCATTGTTAATCTGGCTGATTTTCTTCTGTGCCTTTCAAGGTTTATTAGATGGTGAAACTTTATTAGGGCGACGTTTCGACCAATTCGTCGTCTTCTAGGCCTGAAATGGCTCGAAACACCTTAACATACTACAGTACCCGATCAAACGCCTTTTTCACCCTCCACCAGTTGCGAAATATCCCACGAGTCCCGAGGAACGCCCATAACAACAATTTAACCAACCCTGCAAAAGTTCCACCGACGCCGAGCTCCCTCGATAGCGAGAATGACTAGGAGCAAGTGAGAAACCTTGGCCGAATAGCCCCAAGAGTCTCACGGACCGCAAAGTGGTATAAGTGGCAGGAATTCATTAGTTATGGCGATGCATTCATTCCTGTTATTGAGCTTTGGGTCTCGGGCTCGAATGAAGAAAGCCTCCAAAGCCTTTCTGGGACCGATGTCGTTTTTCGTAGGCCAATATCTTGCAGCTGATACTGAAGTCCATGCCTTGATGTGTTTCGACCCTATGTTTCCCTAGAGGATTTAGAAGGACTTTTCGACGCTTACTCGCCAGTTATTCTTTAACGCGAATACATAAAGCTCTCCCTGTTTCTCCAATATAAGTTTCTCCGCTGACTGAGCAGTGTATCTGGTATTCGATCCCACTTTGTGCGCAGTCCCTTCCTTCCATTAGGGCAAATCGTACAGTTCTCCGTATTGCACGTGCGGTCGTACAACCTATTTCGTACCATTTGCTTTTTGATATTGTCCCTCGGAATATCAAAAGAACAACGTCGTTAGCTAATTCGGCGCGAGCAATGCATTGACGTATTGTGGAGCTAACTGCGTCCGATACGAACGGTAGCTGAAGGATAATTTTGTCTTCAAACGATATACTGCGTTGCCTACGCAAGGTTGACCCGTGACTAAGTCCGCTGTATCCATTCTGAGCAGCAATTTCGCAAGCCATCCTATACGACTCGTCACGTTCTGCATTCCCCGTGCACACTCCTGTTGCAGTTCTGAACATATTTCGAATAACAGCACGCTTGGTTGCTTTGGGATGAGCAGAGTTTGCGTGGATCATGATATTTTTAGAGGTGCCCTTGCGATACCACTTCACTTTATACGTCCCGTTTGATATACTTATTTGTGTATTCAAGAACGGGATCCATTCTTCGTGCGGTACTTCTCTAGTAAATCTGATGTGCTGAGATTGTTGATTGAGGACACTAAACATCTGATCCATTTCAGCCTGTGTAGAGGTGATCACACAGCAGTCGTCGATGTAACGACAGTACAACAACGGCGTGCGCTCTATCACTGGGCGTTCTATTCTGCTCATAAAGCATACCGCTAGGACAGGAGCCAATCTCTGCAACAGGAGTGTTGACGGGGAATGCAGAACGTGACGAGTCGTATAGGATGGCTTGCGAAATTGCTGCTCAGAATGGATACAGCGGACTTAGTCACGGGTCAACCTTGCGTAGGCAACGCAGTATATCGTTTGAAGACAAAATTATCCTTCAGCTACCGTTCGTATCGGACGCAGTTAGCTCCACAATACGTCAATGCATTGCTCGCGCCGAATTAGCTAACGACGTTGTTCTTGTTGATATTCCGAGGGACAATATCAAAAAGCAAATGGTACGAATAGGTTGTACGACCGCACGCAATACGGAGAACTGTACGATTTGCCCTAATGGAAGGGAAGGGGACTGCGCACAAAGTGGGATCGTATACCAGATACAATGCTCAGTTTGCGGAGAAACGTATATTGGAGAAACAGGGAGAGCTTTATGTATACGCGTTAAAGAACACCTGGCGAGTAAGCGTCGAAAAGTCCTTCTAAATCCTCTCGGGAAACATAGGGTCGAAACACATCAAGGCATGGACTTCAGTATCAGCTGCAAGATATTGGCCTACGAAAACGACATCGGTCCCAGAAAGGCTTTGGAGGCTTTCTTCATTCGAGCCCGAGACCCAAAGCTCAATAACAGGAATGAATGTATCGCCATAACTAATGAATTCCTGCCACTTATACCGCTTTGCGGTCTGTGAGACTCTTGGGGCTATTGGGCCAGGGTTTCTCACTTGCTCCTAGTCATTCTCGCTATCGAGTGGAGCTCGGCGTCGGTGGAACTTTTGCGGGTTGGTTAAATTGTTGTTATGGGCGTTCCCCGGGACTCGTGGGATATTTCGCAACTGGTGGAGGGTGAAAAAGGCGTTTGATCGGGTATGTAGTATGTTAAGGTGTTTCGAGCCATTTCAGGCCTAGAAGACGACGAATTGGTCGAAACGTCGCCCTAGTAAAGTTTCACCATCTAATAAACCTTGAAAGGCACAGAAGAAAATCAGCCAGATCATTCCTAAGATTACGGTGGTCCTCTTCTGGCGCACTTAACTATCGTTCGCGATGGAAATCATTTTCCATTTTTTAGGCTCAATTTTATGATTGAGCCTGGTAGACCACACTGGTAAACTTTGGCGCGTCAAAAATGTTGGACGATGAGGTTGGAAGGCGTCAAAGATTAATATCCGCCATCAATTCTCACCAGTCATCTAGCACTTTTTCCTAGAATGTTGGTGCGACCGTAAGACAACAGGAAAAATAGTTACGGCACGAACTCCACATGCAAAAACTCCGAAAATGATTTTGTCGCGAAATTCAAATTCGTATTTACAATGTGTTCCGATTGACTTTTCTTTAATGAAGAAGGGAGTTGAAAGAAGAATGAAGGTTTTTCATAAGCCCCTTCAACATTTTCGTTCACTAGAGGGGCCAAGCTACCCAAAAACATGAACAAATAATATACGGTTTTCTGCGCGTACGTCTTTAACTCTCGTTCTTGTTCCGAATCAGACATATGGGCCGGCGCAGACGAGCCACGTCAGCAAGAACCGGTGAAGTTTGGCTAGAGCGACTGACCCTGGGTCTATCCTAGACGGGGTGAGGCCACCCAAGATTCACTCATAGAAATGATGAAAAATTCTGATAAAAGATGTCTGATACTGCTATCAATCATTGTTTTTATAGAAACGTCATGAAAATACTCCGACTGCTTGCCTTACAAATCGGTGGTTCATTTCACTTCTGTCTTGAATGGTGGGTGCCCCCATCTCCCCCGTCTAGGATTGTGCCCCAATCCTGTACAATTGGGTCATTTTAAAACTCATTTCTTCATTTTCTCGACTTTTAAATTCAAAAAGTATATGCCTTGTATCTTGTCTGTAGGAAGCCGCGTTGCAACTATTATCTTGCAATCCTAGCAGATGTTTCTTCATTTCTACCCCTATGTCTTGAAGAAAAACAACTTGCCTTCTAGAGCTTGACGATATTGTAGAAGGGAAACCCTTGTAAAAAGTTGTGAAATTTCTGAAAGTTGGGCTCCGCAGAAAAGGTCAAGGATTTGGCATTGCTCCTAAATGTTGTGAAATTGTTTTATTGGATTTGGCTCTCAACTTGATTTTTCAAATGTAGTGAAATTGTCGAATTGATTTGGCTGTGATGATACTATATGCAGATAACATAATCATTAAATGTAGTGAAATTGTTGCAAACGGATTTGGCAGGAGCTCTATCAATTATCACAGTCAAATCACGCGTCAGAAGGTCCTCTGGCGAGCGAATGAAGACAAAAAGAAAAAATAATAATCCTCAGTCAACAATGCTGAACGAAACGTGGCCTTATGGGCTAGAATTAAGGTTTCCGTATGCTATTCTGCCTTTCAGTGTAGCTCCCACTAACAATAAGGTACCAGACCTTCCTCACCGATGAGATAAAAATCATGAAAACGAAATCTAACGCACTTTACTCGCTACTGACCCTATGTCTTCGTGTCCTCAACGCTTTCACGGTTCGCATTGTATAGAAACGTTTTTGCTGCTAGGTTTATTCCTGTTCTCATTCGATTCAATATGCGCTCCAAGAAAAAACCCCTTCTGACGCGTGATTTGACTGTGATAATTCATAGAATTCCTGCCAAATCCGTTTGCGAAAATTTCACTACATTTAATGATTATGTTATCTGCATATAGTACCATCACAGCCAAATCAATTCGACAATTTCACTACATTTGAAAAATCAAGTTGAGAGCCAAATCCAATAAAACAATTTCACAACATTTAGGAGCAATGCCAAATCCTTGACCTTTTCTGCGGAGCCCAACTTTCAGAAATCTTTTTATTTCATTTTTCATTCTGCTTTCACCTTTTCCATTCAGTCACTTCGGCTATAAAGAAATTCTGTCAACTATCAAATGCATTGAATTTCTCATATTTATTTTACGCCTTAATTGTGGTGCGCGCGAAGCGCGCACCAAGATTTGGCTTTGATCTCTTCCCGCGCGGATGCCCTACAACGAGATCACCTATTCAGACCGTCACCAGAGGTATGAGCTGTACACCATTCGATGCGCTGTAAGAATTTACATATGTGTGCAAATTTTCATCTTAACTGGTCCCCGCTTTCTAAAGTTATGACCTCTCAAAGTACGCAAAAACGTTCTCCACCACCGCCTCCGCCTCCGCCTCAGCCTCCGTCCGTCGAATTCCACTTTTTTGGAAGGCGTGGACCAAATCGCTCGAAAATTTGTGACTAGAGGTAATCGGCCACGGGAATGCCGAAAATAATTAGCAGAACTTATCATAATGACTTCTGGGCTCCTAACGGGCGGTTCAAACTCGGAAACCGGCCTCTCAAGATTAGTTTATGAAAATGACGGGTTTTCTCGTTATCAGTCATTGTTTTCTTAGAGACTCCATATAAACACCTTGCTCTCTAGAGTGGTGCACTCTGAACGTCTGGCTCGGAAGAGGACGCTGCGCAGGAGAGATGTTTTTGAGCGTAGCGCGTGTTCGTTCCATGCACACCATTGATAAGAAGGCGTCGCAGGGTGTGCTGAAGTGTCTGTTGACTATGCGAGACCTGAGTAGGAGTGTGCAGGACATCATGGAACGTGTGCATTACCACAGTAGGGTTGTGCAGGACGTCGTAGATTGTGTGCAGGATCTCAGTAGGAGTGTGCAGGACATCATGGAACGTGTACAGGACCCCAGCAGAGGTGTGCAGGACCTCAGTACGAGTGTGCAAGAGAACATGGAACGTGTGCAGGATCCCAGTAGGGTTGTGCAGGACGTCGTGGATTGTGTGCAGGACCTCAGTAGGAGTGTGCAGGACATCATGTAACGTGTACAGGACCCCAGCAGAGGTGTGCAGTACATCATGTGACGTGTGGAGGACCCCAGTAGGGGTGTGCAGGACGTCGTAGATTGTGTGCAGGACCTCAGTAGGAGTGTGCAGGATATCATGGAACGTGTGTAGAACCCCAGCAGAGGTGTGCACAACCCCAGTAGGGGTGTGCAGGACATCATGGTCGTGTGCAGGACCCCCATTATGGGTGTGCAGGACATCATGGAACGTGTGCACGACCCCAGTATGGGTGTGCAGGATATCATGGAACGTGTGAAGGGTCCCAGTAGGGATGTGCAGGACATCATGGAACGCGTGCAAGGTCCCAGTATGAAATCCTTTAAAGAAACAAAAAAAAAACGCTTCTCTCAAGAAAGGTTCATCCTTGCAGCGGCCATGAAACTCTTTTTAATGATCATTGAAAACGCTTTTCTTGGAAAGTAATAACTTTAATAATATAGGACTGAGATAATATTTGTAAATGATTACAGCGAGTAGACACAGCTACAGTTAAAGTGTGTCCGAATGAAACTCTCCGCCCACGCGGTCAGTGTGCGTATCGAGCGGCCATCCCAAAGGCATTTTCCGGACGAGCCTACCCATGACCGAGATATGGCTGGCTAAGAGAATGTTAGCTATTCGTTTGGTATTCCTGTGAATCGATTCACTTTTTCGAAAAATACATCCGCGACGGCCGATCAACACGCCCGCCGACCGCGTGGGCGGACAGTCTCCTTCGGACAGACTGTAGGTACTTATTTTCCGCTTTCAGAAAATATTATCTCTAAAAAGTGTGCTCGAAATCCTATTGAAAACTTATTCCTAGAAAGTGAAACCTATCTCTAACAAATAGAAAATAAATTTCAACAGAGAAAAAGAAAAATCTGAATGTGTGGAAAAATCAGAACCACAAAATTGAAATATTCAAGCGACTTCGAGATCCTATGAGCCCACATGAAATGATTGTAGTGATCAATTATCAATAAAGGAAAACACTAAATTATTCTAACAATCAAAATATGAAGAGAAAAATGAAATAATAAGCAATTCCCACACCTCACATTTTTCAAGAGCCACGGAAAATTTATGACTATGAAGTATCGTAATGGAAACAATAAAATTATGGAACGGCTTTTCTGAAAAAAATTATCGTCAGGTTCCTGACTGGAAAATTGTGACTGAAGAGTCATGGTGGTTGCCGTCAGCGTTTCCCCACAAGTGTTTCCTATGCGGGCCCTGATTTTTCAGTACCACAAGCCGAGAACAAAGCTTTACATTCCGTTCTCACCTGCCTTTGATCCGAAAACATCTCATCACTCCATCTTTACCCTTTCTGGACCTCAACAGTGTCCGACAGACGATCGTGACTCCATACGGTCCCCAATGGTGTCCGGATCAAAGCGAGAAAAACGCCAGCGCTCACGCACGCGGGTGAAGCTTATGATGGAGCCTGTTTGAGCATGCTTCATCAATCATGGGCCGAAAGTGGAATGGCAATACAGATTGATGCTTCCAGCAGTGCAACCCCGGCATGGTTAGAGTGGCATAGAATGAGGCACTCTCCAGGTCGGCTCCTTGTTAACAAAATAACAGAACCAGGGACTGACCAGACCTGGCTGCCAAAACTACGCATAGCCACGCTTTCTGGTCGACCACCTTCCGGGTACTTGTTAAAACCTGTTTTAGCTGCCCGAGCGATACTTTTGGAAAATGTAAGTTTTTTTTCGAAAAGTTCATGAAAAATTTGTCCAGTTTTCACCTGGAAGGGTTATTTGAGGCGCTGAACACGAACATGAAACACGTTTTCGATAGTTCGAACAATAAAAACAGTTTACAGCAGATAAATATTTTACCTACAGAGCCTGCAAACTTCTACGCCCATAACTTTTTTCTTACTACGTATTACTCATGGGCAGCTAGGATGAGGGTTTTATGACTATCGGAGAGGTAGTCGAAGAGAAGCGAATTTTCTGGGAAAACCTCTACGCAGCTACACGGGATGCCATGAAAAGGAGGGGGTAATGGTTATATATATATATATATATATATATATATATATATATATATATATATATATATATATATATATATATATATATATATATATATATATATATATATATATATATATATATATATATATATATATATATAGTATATATATATATATATATATATATCATATATATATATATATATATATATATATATATATATATCGCTGATCGAAAAGTCTTGGCAAGTTTATCCAGGTTTTTTAAACTTATTAGTTCCTTTTTTAACATTACAGTTCAATCAACAATATAGTCTCCCTCATTAGCTATGACAGTGGTCCACCTGTCAGGCAGGTCATTGATCCCTTTCCCCAGAAAGCAGGGGAGAGGGAATCAGAAGAAGTCACCAATATTAGCCTTCACGATGGCATCATAATCAAAGCCGAAAGTATTTTTAGCCAGGAGAATGCCTTAAGGGGGGGCGAAACAGGTGGAAGTCAGAAGGGGCAAGGTCCAGAAGAGTGCTAGGCGGGTGGGGTACCTTTGCCAGTTCAGCTCCTTACAGTTTGGATTGGGTTTCCTTCGCAATGTGGGGTCGAGCATTATCGTGAAGGAGGTGTACCGTAGCTCGTCTCGGGCGCTTCTCTCGCGGGGCGATGGCCAATTCCTTCCCAACTGACGTGAGTGCACGGCAGCGCTGACCGTCTTCCCTCGAGGAAGCAACTCGTAGTAGAGCATCCCACGCTTGTCCCAGAAGCAGCTCAGCAGTTTGTCTGTTTGTCTTCCAAGTCCGTATCTCCGTCCTTGAAGCGAGAGATCCAACGGGCCACCGTGCGGTAGGAAACGCTGTCCTCGCCCATTGCAGACGTTGATGTTAGTGACGGCTTCGGAAGCCGAGGAGCCGCGACGCCACTCGTGAAGAAGATGGCAGTCGAAGTTGAGGTTGGTTGAGATCCATTGTAATTACCGTCCTCAAACTAGCTCGCACCCTTATATACTCCTACCATGGAAGCTTCCAGAATGTTCTCAGTGTTGCACCTGTGTACCAGCAACATCCCCACTTTTCTCACCCGATTTTTCTTGGGATAAATTTGTTTTTTGCTGCCAAGACTTTTCAATCAGCCTAATATGTAGTCGGTTGCCTTTAAAATTTTGGTACACATTAAATCGACGCAAATTTGGGAGCCCGGGTAGCATATGCTACCTGCATTTGATTAAGCATGTCATGCACCCGCAAATGGAACGTTGCGACCGGCATACCGATCCGTGTCGGTTGTACTTCGCTCTCGTGCGTGCCCACGTCCCTGTGCTGCAGCTTCCGCCATGAGGTGTAATGATCGGATACCGAAAATCAGAAAAACTGCTTCAGTGGCTGATTACTTTGGAGTAGTTTCCACAAGAAAAACGTCAGTCTCTCATTTTCAACTTCAGTTCCCTGTGGAAAAAAGCGGATAAGTGAAGCCAAAGCATTTCATTAGACCTAGCTGCCGCTATGTTTCTCCTCATTTCAGATACATTCTCCGGAGTTTGGAGAAAAGCATGGACCATGTAGATCTATGATGTTTCCTTCCATGCTTACATGATGTTAACACATACAGACGAAGGTACAAACACATTTATGGTACGAAAACATAGTAAACAATTAAGACGATGAATTCGATGGTATCAATGACTTAAAGCGGCAGTGTTCACGATAAATTTCACTTCAAATATCTCCACGGTTTACTGAAGGTCTGCTGCCGTATGTAGCAAGACATGCTTAAAAAGGACACGAAAGACGCGTTTTTGAGCCGAAATAGGCTCTCCCTTGTTTACGTTGATTTTTGAGCGTGGAGGAATTGATCGCTATTAGAAAGGATGATACCTATCAGTGCAATGAAGCAAACAGCTCCACTTATCAGCACTTCCTTCACTTGATCATTCTATAATCTGAGTCTCCATTTGATCCTTTCAAGGAGGCGGATCTGGGGCATCGGGCGTGTCTGGGCACCAAAACGCTTGTTTGGTAGCCATCATTTTTGCAAGCTCCTGGCTCGTTTTCTACCGTTTTTCTGACACTGGGAGCCCAGTATCGCTTCTCGCCTATCGTTTCACTGTGGAAAGTCAACCGAGGATGATCATCGTGAACGCTGCCTTTAAGTCGTATGCTCTTATGAACACTCGCTTTGGCGCTAGCACAATTGACGATGTTCCCAACTATCGTATACCTGAAAAAGCAGATGAATTATAAGCACTTTTTACCAGGGTTCATTTGTAATTGGAAAAACAAGAGAGGTATTGACAGTGAACTCATTCACCCGTCTGCCAAGAGTGGCAAGAATTCTTTGTTTGATTCCCTTCTGATCAGAAGACTGACTGCATTTAGAAGCAGGGAGTAGCTTCGTCTGAAAGAGCCGTGCCTCAGATTACGATAATGGAAGGAGGGCGGCCCAGGAGAAATCTTCTGTCGTGAAGCGGCGTTCAGTTTTGTGAGGCGACGCGATGGCACATGTCAGTGCGTCACGCAGGAACTCAGAGCGCTGGTTCACTAGGCGCTAATGAGGACGTATGCAAATTCGCGTAAACAGGCAACGGTAAGGTTTCAGTATTAATAGACACAATTTGTCGTGCTTGATTGAATGCACGCGGTCCTAAACTTACTTTTTATAAATGCTTTCCATTTTAGGTTTGATTGTGCTTAGGAAAACATACGGAAGAAAAGTAAAAACGAGCTGGTCTTCGCTCGACGTTGCATCACGTCGCGTTGCATTGCAAGGCGACGCGAACGTAGTCGCGTCGCAGGAATGCGAACCGAGATGAAGTGAAATGTATCGCGCCTTCTCACTGTGGAACAACACCAGCGCGACGACGCGATGCGACGTCGCTTGATCGATATCTTGAAAGTGAACTACAAATTCTAATATGGCCAGAATACTGCTGTTTCGGAGCCCTCATTTGCTGCTTGAAATCGTTTTTTGTTGAAAGCGGGTTCCAGAACTCTGCACAAGTTCGCGAACGTTCTTCGAGAAAAAGTGTCGTCCAAAAACTGGCAAAACTTTGTCTTCTCAACTCAGTGCTCTCTCGGTGAGCTTGCGGTGTATAAGCGCCTTCATCAGACCTGGAATACATAGATTATTGCTGCATAGATATCGTTGCTACAGCAAACTGGCTCTGGTTAGTTGTCACCTGGCCGAGCCTGATCAGGAGCATTGCTGCGCTGGGCTATTAAAGAATGCCGGAGAGGGTGACGTCGGCATGGATCCTAGTGATACATTGAAGGATGGCGCAAACTCGATGTGCACTTACATATGTTATAGCAATGACACCTAATTTGTGCCAGCCTTCAAAAGGGAACCACTTAGTATCAGTAGGATTCATACCGACTGCATGTAACCGTTTATCGGTTGTTTTTGACTCTAAGTCACAAGAACTATGCCGGACCAGTTTGCTGTACCAAAGATTCCTCGTGCGGAAAATAATATATGTATTCCAAACAAGGTCAAGCAACGTTGGAATTATTCTAAGGGAGGGGTCGCCCAACTTATCCCGAGCCGAGGGGAGGGTCGCACCGGTCTGCAGCCAACATTTCATTTTCTTATTATCTTTATCTTGTTTTGTCTCTTTCGAGATTTTGAACGCTTTTAAACTGGACACCTCGAAGACTAATTTGCAGATGTTTAGAGAAGCACGTAAAATTGTTTGATGCAACTGTTTCAGGTGACTACTATGGATAGAACACCACTCAGGTTAGAAACTGAAGATTCCGTCAATATGCTGAGCACAGTTTGGCTTTGCAATAAACAAATTTGTACTTCCATGTAATCAGTCAGTGAAATCTAAAGAATTTTTCACAGTGTAACCTGTGTGTACAGTCAGATTGTGCAGTAGGATCATTTTATGTTCTCCGTTTCATCAAGGATTCATAAAAAAAGCCAATAGAAAAACTGAGAGCTGTTGAAGTATGAAGATCCATGCCGCTTTCTCCGTGTGGAATCTTTATCCTTTCGGTGGTTTTTTCCTCATGAACGATCATCTGCTGTGAAACTTTAACTTCAATCTTGCCCATTTTGTCTCATGAAATATATTTCCCTGAATGAAAATCGGTTTGAAAACCTTGAAATAAGAGACAAACTTTTTCGTGTATAGGCGGTGCTAGCCTTCTTCATAAAGGCTGTTCTTTTTTCCCTACAGCGGAATCAGTACCATATGCGCTAGATCGAGAGTCCGTCGCGTGGCTTAGAAAGCCATTGTTTCGCTAATACTGTTGTATTGACGGTCGTCACAGACGGTCCATCTATGCTCAATCCTGCGTATACCAAAATTCGAATAAAGGTGAGGAAAAACTTCATAAAATAACATACGTCATTAAATAGTCCCGAGTACATTGGTGTTGATATTGCTTCGTTCTGTAACGGCTATAGGCGGTTTGGCAACTGAGAAGGATCTTTCTGGGTTCGGCGTTGCTGGCAAGAATCTGGCAAAACGCATCTGGATGGCCTACCAACAGATTACGAAGATTCTACTGGAGCCCACACAAACGAAGAGAAAGAACGACTACTCACCTCAGCAACAGCGTTGGGGACATTGAGAGAGCGCGAGCGCCATTCAGGATCGTTTGGTAGAAGCGAACACTTGATCTGTGCATCGCGGAAGTTTGTAGGCCAGGCAGCGAAATTGAGTATTGCTGTGGTGCCTATCGCCGAACGCTTTGAATTCTTGCGTATGCTCGCTTTGATGCTGCAGTACTTTTCCATCAAAAAGCAATGGATTTCTTGATCAGTTGCTGTATATTCTTTTCCCATCAATAGTACCGCTTTTTGTCCGCCATAAAATCAGGGTATCCCTCTGTTCTGAAAACTGGCGTCTTTCGGTTCCGGCATTATTCATGAAATTTTTCGAAATTTTCGTTGCATTCGATCATGTCAAGCAGAATATGCCTATCAAGTGCATACCCCAAATCGTATTGCTTCTGTGTCTCCTCCCACCTATCATATGTAGTTCTTGATTTCGCTTTTTGACGTCATTTGTAGAACTCGTTGATATGTACCTCTAGAAGCGATACGTGAGAGGAATCGCGATGTACCTTAGCACCCAAATATCGAGTGTTGAGCAGGTGTCATGTGTCCGAAGTCTGGAGCATCTTCTAAAAGTGTACGCGGTATCAGGAGTCCACCCGTTGAAGGGCGCATAGTTTGTAGAAGCAGTCACGCCTCCTCCGGAAGGTTGTTCGGATTCTTTCAGGTTATCAATCGGTGCGCTTTGTTGAGTGTGGACTTCTTCTGTTATAGATGAGTCCATATGCGCTGATGGTGGCGAATTACTGTTTTTACAAGCTGAAACATCGAACTATAAGCAACAAATCCATGATTCGAGTATGTTTTCGAGACGATACGTTAATATTTTTCCTACCTGGATTGCGGGGAGCTAGCTCAACGAATAGAGTGTCAGCGGTTGTGCCAAAACTAAAAGTATTCAGCTCATTAAACTTCGGATGGAAGTTCTCCTCAGAATTAACCTTGCCGGAGCATAGTAGGAACGGGAAGAAAACAGAGAGAAAAATGGTTCTCATCTCTGAATGGAGCGATTATTAATAAGCAGATGGCGGCACAAATCGGATCATTATTCTGATTGCAGATTAGAAATTGCAAGAGCGCGAGTTTGGTGCACTTGCACTGTGAAATGCTTACGCACTCAGCACGAGAAGGACCAGCATAAGTGAAGAAACAGAGCTGATTAAAACTGAAACTGTGTGGCAAACCGTTTCAAAGTGATCCCGAGTTGATTTCAATCACGAAATCTGGGCAAAGTGAAAAAATCATTTTTGGGCCATTTCTGCTGTTGCCAATGAGGAGAAGCACATGGTGAGGTGAAAAATCTCGAAAACATTTTTTATTGAAAAGAATCCAGTTAGTGTAGTTTTCGATAACCATTCAGGAGACGCATTTTGTAACCGACTGCCGCCTTCTAGAATCAAAAAGCAAGACTGAAAAAGGCCATTTGGAATAAACGGCGCTTTTAAGCACCACTTATTCCAACGGGCAAATTTTTCTGTTTCTCCCTCTACAAGAGCGGCTTTTGATTTTTTCAGCTCTTATGTCTGGTCCTGGATTTATCGAATCGCTGAGTTACTACAAGACTCAGGGCAATGCCCAAGACACTGGAAGGTCCGGAAAAACCATTTTTTCGCTTCTTTCTGATATTTCCGATTTTGACGAGCATTAGGGTCGCTAGCGGCTAAAAAGCGTTCTGATCCGGCTGAAACTGTGCGAAAAACGGTTTCAAGTGTGTTGTTGAAGAAAATTATTGCCTCTTGCTCATTATTTTTATGCACTGAGAGTCAAACCTCCAGAAATATCACTGACCTATTTCTTGAGAAAAAATTTCAAAAATAGCGAAGACGATTAAATAAAATCATAATAATTATCGAAACAATATAGTCATATCTAAGGAAAAAAGGAAGTGGTCGGTGCAAAAATGGCCGAATCAGTGTGGTCATTGTGGAAGAGGGAGGTGGCTCCTTTCGGCGCATCGCTGGAGTGGGTCGCAACCATGATCATACTTCTTCCAACGGGTTGCTTGACCCCGATTCCAAATCTGGGGAAGGTGCTATGCGCTACATATTAGATTCGATTCGCATAGCCGCCTGGAGTGGATTCGAAATTTTAAGACTCGGTATCCGAATCACCGGAAAAACGCAAAATCTCGGAACCGAAATTCGAATCAATACTGAAAAAGGACTTTTCGGATCAGCCCGAAATCTGATGTTATCCAATAGTTTTCGCCTCGGATCCGACGTACAGTTCATCTACGCTATCGCGTTCAGTCCGCAAAGTGCACGCGCTTGCGAAAGCGAGTTGCGACTGCGGTTTTCTCAGCATCCTCAGACAGGGATGTTCAGGATCAGCCGGGCGGCTTTCGCTCTTTTTCGCCGCGGCGTCTGAGATCCTCATAACCGCCCCGCAACACTTTTTCTGCAATTAGCGATACGTCCACTTTGCGGAGGCTGAGAACGCGATTACGCCGGATGAGCTGTATGCTCTGCTCACCGAAAGCTCGCCGAAGCAGCAGAAGTATTCAAGAAGGACGTTTTGCAAGTTTTTGGAAGACACAATCTCGAAGATCTTTCTTGCTGAAACTTCTGCAATTTTAATGCGTCTTCCGACAATAACCATTACAAATTATAGGCTTCATTAAATTTACACTCGATGCCCCACTGCAGGAAGTCACGCGATTGGGTCAGCAAAAGCAAAGCTGCGTTTGTCCTTGTTTTTATGGAATTCTAATTTCTTCAACCAAAGTGAACGGTGAGTCGCGTAGTAATTGCGCACTGCAGCACTGTTCAGGTCTTTACTTCACTTCAAGAACAAGCAGGGAAATGGAGTTCGTCAATTGAAAATCATCATTGATGCACGAACATAAAAGGGTTGTTTTACAAATAACACTCATCCAGGAACACACCTGATAAGGTAGCCAACCAGGTAGCCTTCCTGTGGTTTTGATTATAACTTGGCTCCAGAGGCGAAACGCGACACCGAGGACGTCCTTACAGCAGCCGATGGTGCCACAAACAACAAAACCATGATGGTGTATGCAAATCTCAATGACACAGTTCGTAATTTTATCAATTTCTACTCCAGTCTCTTTATTCTCAGTAAACGAGGTCACTTGCCTAAAATCGACATACTGTCCCTTATCTGGAATAAAATACCTTCTCCGCTCTTGTGGACAGCCGCGGTTGCAGCACGCAGCACGATGTCACTGTTATTCGTGCCGGGACCTCCTGGTCCCAGCACTATTATAATCGTGCTCACTTGCTGCTGCTGATGGTATGTCATATACCACAAAAAATGCAATTTCTCCTCCTAAAAATCGATAAAAGGGTGCAAAATGGGTCCGTTTTCAACTATTTTTACCAGACAATTGTTAAGGAAATTGCGGATCTTCCGGAACGAGCCCCTTTTCGATTCTTTTAAAAAGATTTTTCCGGAGAGGGGACCTGTTTTGCATTAAAATGTTAATGTAGGTGATCAACTATGAGCAGCAGGGTGAAATCTGCGTGTAATCACCATAGATCGATCGAGCGAGGCACAGTCTTTGGGGGCAGAAAAGGCGGGGGAGGACTTGCAGGCTAGACGCAAATTCAACCATTATTAGTTAAAGGGACATTCTCAGCCTAGATACCCCTCAAGCTGATGTCTGTTTATAATCTTGAAACGGTGTAAAATTTTCCTCTGACCCTCTTCTCATTACGCCAGTGCTTAAAAACTAAACTGAGTGCCAGCAGTAGCGAAGCTCGAACTAACAACTGTGGGAGGAAAAACGATTTTGGAGCTCTCGCTCGTAATTTCCCATGTTTCGTGTAGCCATCGTTCGAGAAATTTTCGTTACCCTGATTATGACTACTACCAAAGAGAATCAGTGGGGTCTGTTGTTAGAATTTCCTGTATCTTTTCACCACATTAAAACGAAAAGATGCATTCCAAGAAAGAGTAAAAACTACATAACAGGAACCTAAATGATTAGAAATTCGAAAAATTTCCCTACTGTGTACTTTCTCCTCGTTTTTCAAAAATAATGACGTCAGACCTCCTCTCTGATTAACTTTTCCCGCAGAGCCATGATCAGATAAGCCAGATGGGGAGGGTGTTAGGACACTCTACGAGACACGTCAAGTATTTTACCCGTTTAACAGCTGCATTCCCAGGAAAAAATTATCAAGCTTACAGGACCGCTAAAGAAGATAAAAAATGCGAAAAAAAGGAACCCTAGCAAAATAAGCATGTTAACTGAAATAAACAGACGAAGATAAAGCCGTTAGCGACAGCTAATACCCAAATCGGTGAAAAAAATCCAGAAACTTTGACTGACTGTGATAACTTTAGAAAAAACTTCAAATCACCTCCAGCTGCAACCAAGAATTCACGTCCGCGAACATAACTTAAAGGCATCGTACGCGCTGAAAACCACAAACCATTTTCGAGTTCGAACGATTTTTCGGGCTCACCTGAGGAAGTAGGTAAAGTTTGTTCGGTCAAAAATGCCTTATTATGGAGATGAATGAGATGGTAAAGATGTCTCAAATTCCGTTTAAAGGAGGCCGGCCCTCCGTCAGTCCATCTGGCACAATGTTGCTGTGAGCCATCATATAAGTAAATGATCAACATTTGAAACAGAGATAACTGAGGGGGGAAGTTGATGGAATATACCATACGATTACGTGAAGATTGACCTTTGACCACACATAGATTAGCCTTTTCTTCTCCACAAATCACTTGAAAAGAGAAATATAAAGTTCATTTGATCGTGAGATCGTTGGTCAAAACAGCGATCTCTAACGATCGACTCTTCCCTCTAAGATTGAGACATGTTTCGGTCTGAAAAAGAGGGCTTTTCGGGGATTTTTCGCGGTTTTCAACGTTGCTGTTATTTAGGGTACTAGAGCTCTCATTATGTATGGAAAGCTCGAAAAGCAGAAATCCATCGTCCAACGATGCCTTTAAAGGCAGAGTTCACGAAATAATCTTCAGAATTTTTGAGATTATTCGCTATATTGATTAAGTGGCCCCTGGAATTGCAGGAACTAAAATGACGAAGGAATTGAGAAAAACGCACCAAGTACGCGAGAAATACTTAAAGTATCACCCCGCCTCTTAAGTATCACAGAAAGTGTTTGTTGTGACAATGAAATCTTTGCGGACCAGGCCTTTGCAATTCTCTTCTCTATAGTGCTCCGTTCTCTCCTTAGGGCCTAACTTCAATCCTGTTTTGCATGAAAAATTCTTCTATTTTAGATTGAGGCCCAATTTTCACCGGTGACAACCACCATGAACATGTTCATCAACCGGACAACTAGTCCATGTTATATGAAATAATGTCAACTAAAGTTACACGACGTTTAGTTAATGCGTTTCTCGCCGTTTCTTCGTAATTTTAGGTAACACTTGGAGAGCCAACATTATTGTTTTATGTGAAGAAAACTCCAGGGACGAAAATCATCGTGAACACTGCCTTTAAATAATGAAAATGAATATTCCAAGCAGACACTTACTTAACAAATCAATGAGGCAAACGGGAACGGAAGCTGTAGTCGTCTTCGAACAAATTTCGGAAAAATAATAAAACCATTCGAAATCCATATCTGAAATTAGGAAAAATAAACTTTGCGTTTCCGTATGCCACTCCTACGGAAATATTCTATCAAGAAAACGAATAATGAAAACAAGCAGAAATGCCACTGTACGCGATAACATGAAAGAAATCAATAAAAATGATGAAGTAAGCAATTATTGGAGAATTTGCTACGAATAGTGGAGCAATTTCGTCGCAGAGAAGCGACCGAAAATTTCGCCGCGAGACGCGAAAATTTCCGTTGGACGCGAGGGAGTTCAAGGAAGCGACAGTTGGCCGTTGAGCGCACACTTTCTACTGAATGGGCGATGCCGGGAGAATCCATTCCCTCTCAATTCCCTTTGGAGACATACCACCCCAGGGGTTGAAGATCTTGTGGCAGAACGGTGAGAAATACTCCTTCGAGTGAAGACACGAAGAACGGTCGCACCAAAAGGAAGTCACTATAGGAGGACTTTTTGGGAGCAGTTAACTTTATAACTCGTTTGCTAGCTTTGTTTTCTCTAAAACGCACACTTTTAAAATTTCTTTTATTCGCACTACACGTACAAAAACAAAGGGATACCATGGTAAACATTACCAATTTATTGTTTGTAACACAACAATGAGTGGAAATATGTAGTTTAGCCTTATTTGGTGTCTATAAATCATGTCCTATACAGATAATATAGTACAAGGAAGCCGCTGCAAGAAAATCTACAAACTGATGTCCTTTTTTCGTTCAATTGCCTCTAATTGATGTCCTTTTTTACGTTTAATTGCCTCTGAATTGAGAAAATTCTATTGTCTCCTCCGATTTCCAACTCTCCATATGTTGCCCTGCCATCACCAACCAGCTGCTGCTTTTCATAGCTTTCCGCATGATTCAATGTGTACTAACTGTGCTGCTCTAGGTGACAGATGCGTTACGTTGAAATATCGAAGCTGATCCTTGTTTACAGAAGTGGTTAATTCACTTGGGTAAGGTGTGGTTGATTTGTGGTCAACCGACGGTCAAAGGCGCGTGATTGACTTGTGTTAGAGGACAATGTACTATCACCCTGATGTCGATAATAAAAAAAACTACTGAACGGGTCGGATTCAACGCCAGTGTGCATCCCAGGAAGTGCGAGAGAAGATCAAGCCACCTTTTACGCGAAGACAACAGTGTAAAAAATAGAAAATCGTTTCTCATTAAAGATTAAGAGTCAGTCATCACCCATGGCTACCGAAATCATAGAAATACACTTAACTACTTTACAAAACAACTTTCGATGCAATGAACTCTCAACTTACAAGGAAGTATAAGAAGCGCAAGGTCTGAACGGTAGAAATCTAATGTCATGTGGGAATGTTCTTGCGTATTACATGGTGAAATAAGTGTTGGTACCACTTGCGAAAGATAGTCTGAAGGAGTTATAAGCCCCGAAAGTTTGCCAGCCATCGACCTCCTCCTAGTCTATGAAATGTTAAGCGACCGAGTCAACAGCATCGACGGCGCAGAGGGAGGAAGGGGCAGTGGTGGGCATGTTACCAGGGTTCTAATCTCCACCAGAGTTCTTTCTTTGCAAATCCACGGAACTTTCATATTTTGATCCAAAAATTTTTTATCACAAAATGTCATCTTATCTTTTGCTGCAATATAGCCATATCGACAGTGGAATAGACTCGGGGTACACAAAAGGATTCAAGGTTTTGTTTTCCCCCATCAAAATTTTTCCATTGTTTTGGAGAGAACTTATATGATTGGGAAAGTATTACACCACATATTTTGAGCAACAAGTTACGAGCAACCGTCCAAGTAACAGAAGACGGTGCGTACTTGGTGCAGTCGGCTTCTGCGACCACCCGTGGTCTGACCGTCATGCCCCTCATTTTCCCATCAGGCAAGGTCGGAGAAATGCTCTTTGTCCATTTACCCAAGAGCAGAGCTTGGTCGCTCCCCACTGAAGAGTGTATTCAAGACGAAAGAAGACTTTACGTTGTCATGCGGAGACATCCCATATCATGACTGACGTTAAAACAATGTTTTCATCCAGCAAATGCCGGAGAATTGTGTTCTCTCTCCCGACTCAAGCAGTGATTTTCCAATCAAAAGCGCGAGACGAGGCTCTTGTGCCGGCGGGGAAAAACTTGCAGATTTTGATGTAACCGCCTGGCGTAACAAGCTTAGTTCAGCTGGCAGACATCGGGTTTTGCAGCTATTCAAAAGCACTGCTCCAAGCGATTTCACTCTACTGTTGCTCTTCGAAACTTTGAGTTTTCAGGGCGTTAAAAATAATAACCTATGGCTTTCGGCGTGAACGATGCCTTTAAAGGCACTGAGGACACCCAAAAATTAATTTTCCGATTTCATGCTTATCTTGGGAAGAGTCACGCTTTGCTGATCCACATTAGTGTCTCTAGAAAAATGTTCAAGACCCCCTTTGAACAGAGTTATGGCTCTTCAAAAATGGCAAGAATTTGTTAGAGAGATTTAGGGAAAAATTGGTGGACGATTTGTCTCACAATCAGGCCTGTATTTCTCTTCATTCACAATCGTTGGGAGAGAAAGCCAGAATAAGGGAGACAGTCCGGTAATGGACTGAAGAACGACGACTTGTTGGAATTCATCCATCCATGGAGCCGCTATCGAGTTCGAAGAAAATCTGTTAGGGAGTCCGGGCCTGTGGTGGTGAGCAGGCCTTGAGGTCCGGGCCTGTGGTGGTCGCTTATATCTCTCGCTTATTTTTGGGAAATGAGATCTGGCATTTGGCACGTGTTATGCCAGGAGGTCTTCTACTCAATTAAATAGAAATCTCGAAAAAATTCATATCTGAGGGTGTACTGTGCCTTTAAAAAAAACCGGCAATATGCGTCTATCCGTCGGATCCTTTTGAAACTCCAACTGATCTCGGAATTCCCAAGTAACGCTCGGCTCCTGTGAAGAGATAGGATTATGCTGCAGGGAGCCTATCGCGTTCATTCGCTGTCCCTATTGCAGGAATTCAGCTTATGTTTTGATGCATTGAACGAAATGGTTTATGTATTTTGCGATCCTATAAAGTGATAAGGTTGTTGAAAATATCCCAGTGGGAGGTAATACGTCCCAATCATATAAGTTCTCCCGGAAAGAATGGAAATGCTTGATGGGAACAAAACCTTAAATCACCTTTGTACCTGAGTCTATTTCACTGTCGATGTGGCAAATATCGCGCAGCAAAAGGATAAGAATAACACTTGTGATATAATTTTTGAGGGCAAAATATGAAAGTTCCGTGAATATGCAAAAAAAGAAGCTCTGGGGAGAGATTCAGACCCTGGTCGCATGTCGCACACAACTGCCCTTCCTCCTCCCTCTGCGCCGTCGATGCTGTTGGAGGTCTAACGCTTAACATTTCATAGACTAGGAGGAGGATTGATGGTCGGCAAATTTTCGGAGCTTATAACTCCTTCAGATCTATCTTTCGCGGCGGGTAACCTTTTCATTTCACCCTGTAACTGCGTGAACATTCCATGACATTAGATTTCTACCGTTCAGACCTACAGCTGCTGCTTATACTTCCCTTGTTTAAGTACTGCAGGAAAAGGATGCGAGGATGAACATAAAAATACATGCAGCTGTGCAATCAGCTGTGCACCACCAGGCTAAACGAACATTCGTTCAGGAAACGTTCAACGCAACGGCCGCTCAACACGCACACCGACTGCGTGGGCGGACTACTCACTTATTTAGACAGTCTTTAACAATACTCAAACAAACGTCAGACTAAGTGGTTGAAAAACAAGAGAGACTGATAATAGGAGAACATGTCTTGTCTGAGAAAAAGTTTAGCCGTCGGCCCGCGGCCGCTACTTAATCACCTGTTCAGAAGTACCAAGAATGACAGGCGGAAGTGAAATTAACTCTTTCCTCCCATTATGCAAAACGGATGAAGTCGTACTCCTGAAAGGACATGGCCGGTTACCACGGCGGTGCCGTTTCCCAAACCGCACCTCGTGCAGCCGCCACTCTGGACTGCGACGGATGGGGGGTAAATTCGTCGCTCTGACACGGTTCGCGCGGTCATACCTGCAAATGTTGAGTGAACTCAGCGATTTCAGTAAGGCGCCCAACTCCTTATGGGATGCTGATCGTTACATATTGGTTCGGTCCATCGGATGGACTTTCTACACTTTCACTTGCCACATTTCGTACGTAGTGAAATTTCCGATGAGACACGTACCAATCATTCCCGTCACAACGGCTGTTGCTATCGGTCCAGAAACCAGTCCGCCATCGCGTTTCTTGCGAGGCTTAAGCCTAGTTTTGACTGCAGGTGGTCGCTGCGGCCATGCGAGAACAACTGTTCCTTGCATCGCGCGTAATGGAAAGCGCTCCATCCGTTATCGCTTCGTGGCAAAACGTCCACCATCGCTGGGTCGCGGCGACGAAATCCTATGTTTTACCATCTCGCTGTTCGAAGAGCGATTCTCAATGATCATGACCATCGCTCATCGCGGCCAAAATGGCAGCGATGGAGCGATACCAACGAAATGACACGTTTGGTCCAGTGAAAGTTGACCATTTTGACGCTGACAAGATCAGTGTTTTCAGGGTGAAACGCGTTATTATGAATACCAGCCACTAATTTCATTGTTGATTGATTGAATTTCTTCGATCATCCGTGAATATGCACTATGAACAGAGATCGCTGCCGCTGCTACGCGTCGCTACAGCAGCGGGTGCAAGTCGCTGCGATAAAAATAGCGGCGATGCCAGGTCAAAGCTAGGCTTTAGTTGCTGCCGGAGGTGGTCGCTGCGGCCGTGCGAAGATCGTGTTCCTTTTTCATCGCGCGTAATGACCGCTCCAATCGTTATCGCTTCGTGTGGAAACGATCTACATCGCTGGGTCGCGGCGACGAAATCCTATGTTTTACTGCATCGCTGTTTTCGAGGAGCGATCCTCAATGATCGCTGACATCGCTCCATCGCGGCCAAAATGGCAGCGATGGAGCGATCTCAACGAACCGACGCATTCAATCAGTGAGGTCTGACCATTTGACGCGGCCAAGATCAGTGTTTTCGAGTCGAAACGCGTTATTGATCGAATAACGCCACTAATTTCATTGATTGATTGAATTTCTTCGATCATCGTAATTATATGCACTATGAACAGAATCGCTGCCGCTGCTACGTCGCTACAGCGGGTGCAAAAATCTGCGATAAAAAATAGCAGCGATGCAGTCAAACTGAGCTTGAGTTGCTGACTTCCAGTGGCGTTACGGTACGCATTCCAGTTGTAGTAGTCGTGAAGGGAATTTCTCCGCTGTGTAGTTGGCGATCCGTGCTTCGCATCTCTGCCTCATCAGTCCAGTTGGATGGACCTTCTGTAGGGTCAGCACTAAAGATTTTTCAACAGGTAAGTTGTTCTGAATTTTCTTCATGATCTATAGCATAGCTTATTTGAAGAAAATTACATGAAATGGACCTCCTGTCCACAAGCCTATATGCTCAAAGGCACAGTCCAACCTCAGGGACGGAATATGAGATTAACACATGTTTGTACCATGTTTGTTTGCACCATTTCCACATGTGCAGTAAAGCGAACCCACCTATGCAAAAACACTGCCCAGTGCGGCTCTCGCTCCTACCAAATATGCGAGATATAAGAAAGAAGCCACTCTGGCTTGCGCCCCACAGCAATGCAACTCACTAGAAGCCACGCCCCTTTCGGACAATCTTTCGAGCCCAGCAGGGGTGAAAGCTGAGCTTCCTTGTTTGCTCGATCGAATAACAGCTCTGTTCTTCCACATTTATTCTCCCAGCCTCTCTCTCTTCAACTAATGAGGTTCCTCATCGGTCGGAAAAAGACGTAAGTTACGATGACTCGAACAACATCTCCACCATGCTTTCACCGCTCCATTTCGGCCAATTTTTAAAACTCATAGCTCCGTTCCCAGGGGTCTTGTGCGATACCAGAGACTTCCCTGAAATCCGCGTGGGACCGTTCTCCAAGATAGGGCAGAAAAGACAGAAAAAAAAAAACTATTCCTAGGTTGTGCACTGTGCCTTTAAGTGTTTCACAATGTTTGAAAGCTCGATTTGATAATTCTTGAAGGTAAGTAATAAAACTCTGTTTCGTGGTTCGCACCAGGGATGAGCGGAATAAAAATTTGGAGTTTCGAAAATCGGAAAAAACCATTTAACATTTTCGGAAATCTAAAATCGAAATCGAAACAAAATAAAAATTTCGGAAATCGAAACAAAGTTAAAATTTTTGAAGAATGGGAAATCGTATTTCAAGTTTCCCTTTCGGAATCTCGGAAAGTCGGAAAGTCGGATTCCGAGGCTCGAAAGTCTGCGATAATCGGAGTTCGGAATCGGAAAAGCGGAACAAGGTTTACTCGCTGCTGGCATCGAAAAATGTGTCCTTGAAACCTCGGGGCTAATAGCACCGATCATCCATCCTCCAGATACTTTTTCCATCCTCACCCCACTAAACCGTTTATTGATCAGATTTCTGATCTGCCATGAGATCCACTCAGAGATAAGCATAGTTGCGACTTACGATTAACGACTTTAATGACCGACGAGGCTTTTTTGGGGTTACGTCTAAAGGCTAACGCTTGGAAGAATTTTCAAAATTTTGTGAACTATCCGAAAACTCGTTAGAAAATCATTATTCACTATCGTTGCTCCCCTATAGGGGATCGCACAAATTTGCATAAATATTTCGCCGTTGGTTGTTCCAGATATCGCTTCGGTACTAAGCAAAAGCGTTGTACCCCTCAAATGGTGAGATTTAGCCGTTGTCCCAAAAAAACCCTCAATTGTTCTGGTTGGGATTCCCTGAGGAACTGTACAGCTGGCAAAAGGACCGGGACCCGTTTCCCGAATTTTAACGAAGTTTTCAAACTACAAGCCCCGAAGCCTTTCTGTGAACATTCTACGCAGTCGTATTCAGGAACTGCTCGAAAAATACTTTTTCAGAAGTATATCCTGGAAAGCCGTCCATAGCTATATGCGAACATGAGTTCTACAATATTCGAAAACAGATTTAGAATCAGGAACAATGGAACAATTTTTTACAGAGACGACAGTTAATAGTTACAGATGTATAAGGCACGCACCAGTTCTCGTGTGTGACGCGCCGTAATGTCAATACAGAGGCCGGGATCATACTTCTATGCGACGAGCGACGACACTGACGCAATCTTTACCATCAACATCGACCGAAAATCGATATGCCTGATATGCACTGTCGCTGGTCGCCGGGGTATGACGCTCTGACCGAAGGGTGGCGTTGCAGCAATCACGGACCGATCGCTAACCTTATCCTCCAGACAAAAAGTGAGGCTCCGACGCTCACGCCGATCCACCATTTTCCTTGAAACACGCGATAAGCACGTGCTCGCCCTCCTGACACGAGCTCGCCACTCCTGACTTACGTGCATATTATTGGGGAGGGAAAAAGGGCGGGCGAGGACGCCAACCACGCCCTTCTTCGGGGAAAGCCTCTTGGTACATGACTCAGATGCTTGCAATGTAGTTAGTTCAATTATCCAAGTTTGTTGTACTCGGCCGGCAGGCACTGGTCAGGCCCCAGATGGCAGCTCGGAGCACTGGCCGCACGGCGTGTCGGGTGCGGAGAGCTTGTGCTTTACGTCCAGTCAAGAAAAAATCCAGAGGGTTCGTTGCCCGGAGTCTCAAAGATTCGGCGGCTACTTAAGAATGGCTTGTTTCCCGGCTATAAAATAGCTGCTCGATCGCGACAGTCACTACTGCAAGCGACAAAACTTTGAACTTTTGGCTCCACGGTCACTATTTCGCTGCCGACGCAGGGGTTCTAGTTGCGGGGGGAGCGGCGTGTTAATCTGGAGTCCAGTCTCATGACGGATCAAACTGTCTACGAGTCGCCTGCACTGCATCTGCATCCGGTGAAGCCCAGAAGCATACATTACATAAGGACGTTTTGTGAAGTCCGCAATAAACTCTGTAGTGTTACAGTTTACCGCAATGTTAAAGAACATGGTGCGGTTGCGGACTCGTGCTAACATACGGTAGTCTGATTGTTTTATCACTCATTTTTTCGAAATAAGTGAGGTTGGTCGGTGAGTTTCTGTTTCCACTCTCACATTTTCACCCATTTTCTTTGCTTCCACAGATGTATATAGTCGTATCGGTGAAAACACAGACTAAGGCCCCTGTCAGAGTTGGTGCTATTTGCATCTGTAACCTTACCGACACCCATCCCCAACACCCACCCGGTGGAGATATGCGTTCGAATAAAATGATGGGGGTGAGGTTGAGGAAAATCCTTTGAATTGTATCGACCTTAGAAGCTCACAGGGAAGTGATGACGATGATTACGTGAGCCAACAAGTTGCACCGGTTCAAAGGAAATAGTGAAGGTGTGTAGTGAAGAAACGGAGGTAGCCAGGGTGGATAGTACTCAGGTAGAACTAGTTGTCACAGAATCGGACGAATAGTTGTTTGAGAAGTCGGTCAGAGCAATCGAGAAGTTGTCAAGAAAGTTGATAGAAGTTGTCGAGAATTCTGAGATTCGCAGTATTTTGTCGATAATTGCGGCCGATTTGTTCAGAATTTCAGAGAGAAGTCGCCGAGAATTCGGGGGGAACGGAGTGTGTTGCCGAAAATTCGGATTAGATTTCTCGACACCTTCGAAGATTGAGAATATGTTTCGAATATGTCGAATGTTTCCCAAAAATTCAGGACATCACTTCAGAACCCTCTTTACACCACTGTCTTTAATTATTGCGACTGCTGTTTTGTTCTTTTCTTTTCATGTGGGTCCTCTGTGGTTTTTTCTTTTTTTTCTCCATTCTTCTAGCTGGTTATTAATTATAATATATTTCACCAACTTCTTGAGATATCAAACTCGCTTTTTTAAATTTCCATCTTCTCAAAATAGCCAAAGCATGCCCGGAAACATGGGGATTTTCTAGTCAAAAAGAATTTTGAAAGTTTACGACTTTCAAGTGCTGATCTTTTTCCTATACGATCGGTAGTTGCGGCGGTCGGATTTAAAATATAATACTCAAGAATTTACTCAAGAAAGTATCAGAACAACGTTTGTAATTACGATTGTTAATTCTAATAAATCTCGAATGATTCAGTTCTTTGACCGAATTTGCAACTCTAAACCTTGCAATGGTTGTAGTTATCCATTACATTAATGTACAATATGTGGACCCGCTAAAAAGTCCACATTTTGCAGAAATATGGGTCCCGAGTAGGATATTTGGGTTTATGGGGGTCTATTTACCTTTCATTACAAAACTTCCACCTCTAAGATGGAGGCTGAACACCGCTACAATTATAACGGCAAATACAGCTTTCTCAGGTGTTGTCCCGCCGGAAGTCGAATAAATTTTGAAAACTAAGAGCCGCGAAGTAGGATATTCAGAGTCCAGCGTGGTCCAATTTACTCTCTACTCAAACTTTCACCGTCTTAGAGTACTTCCGAAGACCACTATACTGATAGCGCACTGGTGCTGGGCAAAGCCAATAGCGGCCTAGGTTGAACGATTTTGTAGACTCACAGCGTATACGATGCACAGTTTGCCTCTGGCGAACGTCGATGAATCGAGCCACGATTCGGAATTTCGGCAAAACAGGTGGTGTGAAACCATCATCGTAAGCCTCGCCGACCGTTGTAATCATCGGTTGAGCAGGGCTCCAATTTTTGGAAGTGCACATACAGTTGTACGTAATGTGTTAAAAAAGTGTATTAACTGTCGAGAGTCGGGCAAAGACTTGTCGGGAATTAGTGGAGAAGTTGTCCGGGCATTGTCGAGGAATTGGGCCAAAAAAGTTGTCCAGAATTCTCTAGAGACTGCAGAAAGTTGTCACTGCATGCGTACGCCTGCAGGACAACTTTTCGTCCAATTCTCGACAACTAGTTTTACCTGAGGTAGACTATGTCCAGCAGAATATTCAGGAAAACAGATATTCGGCCGAATAAACGAATAATCGAATATTCGAATAATGTCGATTATTCTGAAAAGTCAATTTTCGAATAATTCGTTTATTCGAATATTTCCGAAGAAAAAACAATTTCTCGAATAATTCGTTTATTTAATATTCCGGAAAAGTGATAATTTTTCGAATAATTCGTTTATTCGATATAGCCAATTTTCGAATAATTCGTTTATTCGAATATTCAGAACAACCCAATATTCGAATATTCGGCCAGAATAAACTGAATAATTCTGAAGAAAAAATAAGAAGCATAGTCTCCGGCACACGTCCATTTTTGCAGTCCAGAGGTAAAATGTCCACGATCAAACTGGTAGAAAGTTCGCATATAATCGGAATACTCCAATATAAAACACTGAGATAGTCAGAAACCTATTAATGGTGGAGTATCTCGCTCACCACACCGAATTGGTTGGGCAGACGTACAGTTGACCGCAATGTTAAAGAGACATGGTGCGGTTGCGGACTCGCATTAAATTACGGTAGAATCTGGCGCAGCCAGATTTCGTCATCGATCGGCGCCCAACGTCGTCTCCTCTTCCTCACGAGAAGGTATCAGCTGTGGCACCGATCGATGACGAAATCTGGCAAAGTGCCAGGCTCTACCATGGTTTTAGTGCGAGTCCGCAACCGCCCCATCGCTAACATTGCGGTCTACTGCTAACACATATCTGTTTTTTCATCTGTTGGAGTATGTCCCGGACAGATTCGAGCGATGTTCCAGAAACGGCAATACCTTACGCTGCTTGAGTATTACGTAATCACTTAATCGCCATGAATTTAGGCCAATCGCTGCAGCTTCTCCAGACTCTGCGGGGGGCAAGCGCCGGACGATAGAGCCCGTTTTCGACTTGGGGGAGCGACAGCGCAGGCCTCCCCGAGGGGAGGCTTCAGGGAGGCCCCTGCTCTCCTCCGGCGCTTGCCCCCGAAGAGGAAGAGAGGGGAAAAAGATGGGAAGAAGTCGTAGAAGGTAGTTTACGACAATAGAGGCCAGAGAAGGCATCTATCACGTACTCGAGCGGTATAAAAGGCGCCTCACCTCATGGAGAGCCGCATTCGGCCCAACAGGGCCGGCCCTGGCACGGCGACTTCGAGTCACTGTCAGAAGGGATATTTTTGGAGGGAAGCGGAGACGCTTTCCGGGGAGAGGTGACGTCACAGCTCCCCTGTGTCGTGACGCCACTGCTCCGGAGGCCGTGACGTCATGGCTCCGGGCAGTGATGGGAGGCTTCGAGGCGGTGACAGGGGCTTCAGGGCGGTCACAGGGGGCTTCAGGGCCAGTCACAGGGGGGCTTCAAGGGCAGTCACAGGGGGCTTCAGGGCAGGTCACAAAGGGGCTTCAGGGCAGTCTGGGGGCTTCAGGGCAGTCTAGGGGCTTCAGGGCAGTCTGAGGGGGCTTCAGGGCGGTCTGGGGGAAGCCAGGGCAGTGACAGGGGGCTGGGGCAGTCACAGGGCTTCAGGGCAGTCTGGGGGAGCTTCAGGGCAGTCTGGGGGCTTCAGGGCACGGTCTGAGGAGCTTCCAGGGCAGTCGGGGGCTTCAGGGCCGGTCTGGGGGCTTCAGGGCAGTCACGGGGGGGCTTCAGGGCGGTCTGGGGGCTTCCCAGGGCAGTCACAGGGGGGGCTCCGATCAAGCCAAATTGTAACTCCGACGGTAGCCCCGATTGAGGAGGGCAACCAGCCGGTGCCGGAGGGTTGCCCCCCTGAAGAGCTGCGCTAGCCCCCTCCAGTGTATGAGTTTGAGCCTGTTCTTATTAAACATTCACCTTATAATTTTGCAGAGGTGAAATGTCTCCAACCAAACTGGGTGATATCTTAGCGGTGGGGGGCCACTATGTCTGGGTGCACTTGGCCCAGCGCCCTTTTTATCGTGCCGCACTAAATTTCAGCACCTACCCGCGGGTTTTCCCTCCCCCGCACAAATCAGGAGTGATTGCGGCACGGAAAAATGGGCGTGGTCATGTGCGATACAGCAGAGCCCCCCGCTCAGATAGCTTAAACTGATGGGAAATTCGGATATTGTTAGTAGATATTGTATTTAGAAATCAAGAAAATTTGAAATTCGTATTCGTTTAACAACTACTCATAGTGGATAACTTCCTAGTTGTACGCAATGTTTATCATCGGCCCGCCCACCCGGCGTTTCTCATCCCTCGTCGTCCACGTTTAGCGAGATACTCTTAACCGGTGATATTATAATGTGGAACGAGTCTTATCTCGTGGAAGTACATTGGCCCTCATAGCTTTTTGATCTATATAATACGTATACAATCAGGTCAAGAAAGTTGGAAGGGGTGTCGGCCAGGATACACCAGGTAATTTCTTTTGGTTTCAATGCTTTCTAGTAGTGTATCAGAGCCAGGATGGATACATCGTCATCCAATATGACCGGGACCTTACACGATCTATCACAGCTGTACTCGGAAAAATACGTACTTCTTATTCGAATACTCGCAGATTTTGGGACGAGTCAGAAAATTCGAGGTATTCTTATTCGCTAACATTGCATTCGAAGCTATATGTCGATCTAGTTCGGAATCGCGTTCCAGTCCGCAAAATCTCATTATCGCAATCAAGAAGCGAATTCGTTGTATTGAGAATGATTCGGATAAGTCTGAATTTTTAAAACAACCGCTTCAGCTAATAATTCGTGATTATTCAGATACTGAGCTGCGACTGCGAGAAGCTGAACTGTACATCGTGCTGCCTGAGGTCATTTTCGATCATCATTCAGTTTATTCGCACGTATTCTGAAGCGAAATAAATTTTCCGAGTAATTCGTCTATTCGACGATTCGGAAAAGTCAATTTTTTGAATAATTCGTTCATCTCAGAATATTCGAAAGAGTCAGTTTCCCGAATTATTCGTTTATTCGAATATTCTGAAAATTTTTATTCGTTTGATATACTCTAGTGGATGCTTCTAATTGGTACGCAATGTTTTATCGGCCCGCCCGCCCGCGTTTTCTGCGGCATCCCTCGTCGTCCTCGTATAGCGAGGATATTAACCGGTGATTAAGAAATACAACGAGTGATTTTCTCAATTTGCTCAATCTTCCTCGACAATGAATACTCTTGCCAGAAGGACCAAACCCGAAAAGCGCACACCCCTGGATAGTGAACTCTCGTGGTGTGGTCGTGAATTATGTGTAAATCTGAAGGGTTCAAACATCGATTTCTATCCGATAAAATATCCAAGTTTAGGTAATCCACCCTCTTTCTATTCATACCCTCTTTCTTTTTCACTCTGGATTGATTTTTTCGGTCTCAGCGGTACTTAATTGTCATAGTCTGGATTTCCAATTAATAACGATTACGATTAACGATTAAGAAGGGTTTTGGCTCGATGAACGACTTACGATCTACAAAGTTCCAATTACGCATATCCCTGAATCCCATAGAAATTGAGTTGCTCTAACAGGTCTTGATAGAAGTTGGTGATACTCAACTTGTCCAGATTCTGTCAGTGGATGCAGGTTAAGATTATTTCCGCCTTTTGTTCCGATTTCCGCACCCATTTTCCCGGGAGATCGGAAAGATGGAATCCGAGGCCTTAAATCTCCGGGTTCGAAAAGCCGTCAATACCTGGCGAGAACGTGCGCTCCCTGTGGTTAGCGCTCTCTAACGCTCCTCAACGTTAAACAGACTACGCGCGGAGTTGTGACAACCCAACTTGTTTGGTACGCCTCCCAGTGAGATTCATCACACCTCAGGTTGAACCCTGGCGCTGGACGACGCTCTTAGTCGCATTACTGTCGCGAGTGCGACAAGAAAAAGGCGTGATCGCGTATGAGCGGCTAACAGATCATGCGATGATGACAAAGAATTTTAACCAAAATCGCCCAGTATCGCCAGGATGGGACACTCGGAATATCGGTCGCAGGGTCGGTCGCGACTGTTGAAAATTGATCGAAACCAGTGGCCACATTTTCGTCATGTGGCATACTCATAGGCTGGTAATGTTACCGGTCGGCATGAGGTGCTCATACCCAGTCATCACGGATGGCGCTGACTGCGTTGCCAGTAATCGCTGGGAAGGTGCGCAAACAGTCATCACGGATGGCGCGCTGCCGCGTGCGTGCCTTGACCCAAAATCAGCTGGCGCAAAGGCGTGATCGCGGTATGAGTCGCTAGACTATACAGATCATAGTGCGCCTGTGATGACCATGAATATCTATCCACGGCGAGGACCGATGCGCAACCCACGCCGGCGGTGGTGGTGGGCGCGCTGTAATGGATAGACGCCCGGCGGATTGGCATCGATCGACGCTGGCGGCCCGCACATTGATCAGCACCAGCTCATTTTTTCACTCTTTTCATCCCTCTTCCGCGTTCTCCATCAACTCTCTCTATATTTTCCTTCTATTATTTGGTTTCTCCATCTCGAAGTATTCTCATTGCATGTGCTATATTACATGCACGTATCTTTAATCAACGATTGCATGTTGTTTTAGCATTTTAATTCAAAATTTCTTTTTCAGGTTAATACTCCATCTGGACATTCACCTGACTGGTATTCTCTTTGCTGTACTATATTCTCACCATCATCTGTAATTAATTATCCTGAAAACTATTTTCTATCGTTTTATTACTAATGGATTCCGCGCGTATCTTCTAATTTTGTGAGTTTTTGGCCCACTTTTTCACTGTTTTCAATGTTTATCACAGAGTTGTTTAATAATATTTATATTTATCTGAATGTTGCTTTTTCCATTTTCAGTTGTTGCTTGCCCGTCGTCCGCTGTTTTTCCAGAAGAGAGTTCATCGTAGAAGAAAAAAAAAAAGTTGGTACTTTTTCAGGCAGAATGACCATAAACTATTATGTTGAGAATTCAAGTCGAGAAAATTTCTATCATAATTTTTTGTATCTAGTATGTCGTTTAATCCGAAGCAGCACCAAAAATTCTAGGGTTGTAGCGCGTATCCCTTTCATGTCCAATCGGGTTCGCTGTTGTTTCTGCATTTGTCTAGGAATTTTTTCGGTTGAACTTTTTTAAAGTTTCGTTCTTGTGTGAATCGGCGCCGATTTTAGGAGCGAGCATGGATTCTGTGAATTCCCCGGATCGAAAATTTCGTGAGATTCTAACCTCTTCCTCTGCCTCAACATAATTGTTTTGACCCAGAAAACCAAAGTTCTGGTTTGCAATAGTTAATGTTAGAGTGGGGACCCAGAACTTACTTTTCTATGAACGCAGAGTTGAGCAGGCCGTTGTATCAGTTTTTAAAAATTTCCAAGTTTTTGCAATCCCTCACGAGATGAAAAATTCCACAAGCTTCTGGCACGAGGAAAAAAGTTGGAAAGTGATTCAATTTTTGGAAAATTCGGTCAAATCTTACGAGCCCACACCCGATTTTCTGTTTATTTTTGCAAAGGGTTCAATTATTTTGCGACCCCGTTGCGCCGAGAGAGACAAACGAACGCTAATCCCTTCAAGAGGAAAAATGACGGTCTCTCGGCGCAACGG